>CM022948.1:36231103-36559729 GCA_012931725.1 Litsea cubeba
GGCAAGGTTAAAAGGGCTAGATTTGACAAAATAGAGGGTTTGCAAGTTAAGTGAAACGAAGGTGTTCGTTTGAGAGACACATTTTTCCGTATCACATGTGATGTCATTCATCTTACTAAAGCCCAGCCAAAGAAGAAGTAGTAAGCAGGAGCCAATGACATGCCTACATCTATAGTCGTCAAACATGGGTTTTGACTGATCGAAGACGGGGATTTAGACCAAGTCAAATGGGGGTTTTGATCGTTCGAGAGGCAGAGGTTTGTTCTGCAATTTTGGAGTCATCTAGACTCGAATTCCCGATTTATCTTGCTTGCATCTTCTATGACTTCTACGGAGCTTTATGCCTTTTGGAGATGATACATTTGCATATATGTTGTGCACATGCGTACAGAAGCTTGAATACCTATGATTGAACAATCATGCTACATAAGAGATACTAGAGGATTTTACCTAGTTCGGCAAACCGCCTCATCCACAGCAAGAGAGCAACGACTCACATCTTGACCCTCTTCAGAGTCTAGGTTTACAAATTACATATATATATATATATATAGGGAGCAGCTCCCCTAAGCTGAAGCTTAGGGGAGCTGTAGCTGAAGCGTGTGGATGGTGCGTGCGCGAGACTTAAGTCGCCGAAAATTCAAGAAGCCCGCCCCTTTTTTATTTCCCCCCTGCTTATGATCAGAAGACCTAATCTCCCTCTCTCTTCTATGTGATTCCAGCGGCCAGCCCCTCTCTCATTCTCGCTGCATCATCTTCACAGAACGACTCCCTCAATCTCTCGTCTCTCCCTCGCGGACGGCCAGGAGACCTAATCTCCCTCTCTCTGCTTGGCGATTCCAGCGGCCAGCCCCCCCCCCCCTCTCTCTCTCTCTGTGCATCATCTTCACCGGACGACTGACTCCCTCAATCTCTCGTCTCTCTCTCGCGGACGGCCACTTCTCCCTCTCCCGGACGGGCCCTGCGTCCCTCTCACTGCGATCTCTCTCTCTCTCTGTCTCTCTCTCGGCCTCTCTGCATCGCTCTCCACAAAAAACCTTTGAGGCAGCTCATCATATTCACGCAAAACACCGGAGAAAGGGAAGAAGCAGCTCGCGCAGAACTCAGGAAAAGCCTCATTCACTGTACTAATCCCATTCTTTACTGTCCTCTCTTTAAAACCCTAATTGAAGCTTTAGATTTGCACCTTTTTTATTTGATATCGTTCGCTGGGGCTCTGTGTTTGAAATTGTTGCTGGGAACTTTGAAGTAATCCTAATGTGAGGTAGAAATCTAACCGAATTTTATGTTGGGGTGTCAATTGAGAAAAGGGGCGGTGTGATTTGGTTGAGATCGTGATAAGGAGAAGATTGAGAGGGTGAATGGCTTATTGGGGTATGTGGGTTGAATAGTTCTTTCAACTTGTAGTTTTGTTTCATGCATTGCACCACTCATTCTTATTCTTTCATTCTTTATTCTTTCCTCTGTTGTAATGGCACTCATCCCTTATTCTAACCACCATTTACTGATGTTAAAAAAGATTAAAAAAAAACTCTTTTAAGATTCATGTTTATATCCCCGAAAGGGTATTGCTTGACAGGTTTTCTTCCTGGATGTTCAGGAAGTGTGCCACATAGGATGACTGCAACCATCTTCCTAGTTTTTCTTACTTGTTTTTCTTCAACAGTGTTTCATCTGAAGATACTCGGTGGTGACTCTCTCTCCCTCATCTTCTCTTATTCTCGTCCTTATGGATACAATCTCAGAGTTGGGTTTCTTTTTAGTTATCTATTTATTGGTCAGATGCCTGGATTTGGGATTAAGGCTTGATTGCTTTGGTTTTGTGAAGGGATTGAAATTATGGTTTTGTAATGTCTGCTCTTGGAACTTGTTTGAGCCAATTGATTATTTTTTATTGTTTTCTTGTCCTTTTTATTAATCTGTGCATGCTCTGCTTTTGTTAGAAATGGATTGATTTGAAGGATGGAAGTTGTGATCCTTTTCTTGGGATGTAATCACTGGTTGCTCACCACTGACCCATCAATTCCAGATATATGATCTAACTTAAACTTATGTAGGATAGAGGGGTTAATAAAATTAGGGATGTTTATGCATGCACATATCAATGTTGTTTTCCACTCCAAGCTTAGATAGACCAACTCCATGGCTGATGTCTTTGCCACTCCCAACTTTTGTATTGGAGGGAGTACAATGCTCTTGCATACTGTTACAAAGATTCATATATGGTGAATTGTGATATTCCAAAACTGATAGATAACATCTTCTCCCTGCTCTTCTCTGCCTGATTTGTTTGTACATTTTTTGATTGGAAATTGTGTATTCACTTTTTGATTGGAAATTGTGAATACTAGATCAAAAGTAACAAAATACTTATGTTGGTGTTATTTCAGTCATACTTCTGCCTTTCGTTTGGTTTGTTTTTCATCATCAATTTTAATTATATGTGTCCAGATTGGATATGGATATGAGTCATATGACCTCCTCCTCAGCTGTTGTATTTTTGGCTTTATGGGTTTATGACTTACAATGGTAAGGTATTTATTCACAAAATCTCTTAGTTTTATTTTTGGCTAAACACAATCAAGTTATATCTTATCTTATATTGCATGCTTCAATTTATGACTCTGTTATTAAATTTATGCAGAGAAAGTCCAAAGATGAGTTCCATCAACAAGTGTATGCAAGTGAGGTGAAAAGCAGAATGGTGTGTGACAGTTTGCAATGGAATGGATGTGGGTGACATATTGTATGAAGAATGGATGTGGGATTTGATTTATTTTGCTTTATGTTGTGGGCTCGACATGTAAACAAATTGTAAGAACAGAATTAATGAAAGGATGTGAGATTTCATTCCTCTTATTGTTGTGAAATGGATGTGGGTGACTGCCTTTATGTTGTGAAATGGATGTGGTTGACTATCTTTTTGTTGTGAAATGGATGTTAGATTTGATTTTTATAGATCACTTCCATTCCAATATGACCATTTACAAAACTTTTGATTCGGATTAGTCTCTGTATGACTTGTAAATAATCTCATGTCTCCACTCCCATAAGGGCATTTTGGAGCCTAATTGGATGACGACATTTTGTGTAATCACTTTTAACCTACCAAATTGAAAGAGAGAAAAGTACAGCATCCACAATTAGTGACAAATTCTGCAATGTACTGCAACAAAAATAAAATAAAAGGAGAGATTCTGTAATGGAGAAAGAAAGCCAAAATTGATGCAGATGTGGCCTATTTCTGCAGATGGATGGTTGCAGTCACGGAAAGAAAAAAAAAAATGCCCGGAGTATCTTCAGATGAAACACTGTAGAAGAAAAACAAGTAAGAAAAACCAGGAAGATGGTTGCAGTCATCCTATGTGGCACACTTCCTGAACATCCAGGAAGAAAACCTGTCAAGCAATACCCTTTTGGGGATATAAACATGAATCGTCAAGCAATACCCTTTTGGGGATATAAACATGAATCTTAGAAGAGTTTTTTTTAATCTTTTTTTAACATCAGTAAATGGTGGTTAGAATAAGGAATGAGTGCCATTACAACAGAGGAAAGAATGAGTGGTGCAATGCATGAAACAAAACTATAAGTTGAAAGTGTCCTGCAGACCTGGACCCAATTTTGTTGAAAAAGTGCGCGAATGGAAAACTAACCAAACGAGTTCCATTCCTTCCGAAAATAGCAGATTTGAAGTGTCCCATGTGGTCTTTAAGACCCCAAAATTTCACATTGAGACTCCCTATGGAAGTGGGCTAACTAGCCCCCTAAACAGGGCTACCCGGGTAAGTTTTGAGGTTCCTGCAGACCTGAACCCAGTTTTGTTGAAAAAGTACGCAGTTGGAAAACTAACTAAACGAGTTCCATTCCTTCCTAAAAATAGCAGATTTGAAGTGTCCCATGTGGTCTTTAAGACCCCAAAATTTCACATTGAAACTCCCTCGGGAAGTGGGCTAACCAGTCCCCTAAACAGGGCTACCCGGGTAAGTTTTCAGGTTCCTGCAGACCTGAACCCAGTTTTGTTGAAAAAGTGCGCGATTGGAAAACTAACCAAACGAGTTCCATTCCTTCCGAAAAATAGCAGATTCGAAGTGTCCCATGTGTTCTTTAAGACCCCAAAATTTCACATTGAAACTCCCTCGGGAAGTGGGCTAACCAGCCCCCTAAACAGGCTACCCGGGTAAGTTTTCAGGTTCCTGCAGACCTGAACCCAGTTTTGTTGAAAAAGTGCGCGATTGGAAAACTAACCAAACGAGTTCCATTCCTTCCGAAAAATAGCAGATTCGAAGTGTCCCATGTGTTCTTTAAGGCCCCAAAATTTCACATTGAAACTCACTCGGGAAATGGGCTAACCAGCCCCCTAAACAGGGCTACCCGGGTAAGTTTTCAGGTTCCTGCAGACCTGAACCTAGTTTTGTTGAAAAAGTGCGCGATTGGAAAACTAACCAAACGCGTTTTAACATCCATTTCACAACAAAAAGATAGTCACCCACATCCATTCCATCAAATTTTACACAAAAGAACTCACAACATAAAACAAGAGAAATGAAATCTCACATCCATTCCATCATTTTGTACATACAATTTGTGACTATGTCGAGCACACAACATAAATTAATCAGAATTTGCAATATGGCCATGGGGATAAAATGTACTCAGAGAAGTGAAAAGCCACCATTTTAGTTACTATACTTGCATAAAACCATAAGAAGCACTTCAAAAGTCTTACACAACCACCAATTGTGGATATTTAAGTACCACTGATCATTTCCCATTGTTTCATTACATAAGAAGATACAACTCAAGTGTCCCATGTGAAGGAACTAAATTTAGACGAAGAATATGCGATTGTTTCAAAACCATGCTCTTTTTTGGATCTTCCTGCAAAATAGACTGAAGCAGCAGCACTTCCAATCAAATAGACTGAAGCAACAGCACCTCGAAACCCATGTCATCATCGCTATCTTCTTCTGGCAGCAACTGAAATAGCAAAACCAATAAGAAAATATCATCTCAAATATCAAAACTGCAACAGCTGAGGAGGAGGTCATATCCATATCCAATCTGAACACATATAATTATAATTGGTCATGAATAAAAGACCAAACGAAAGGCAGGAGTACGACTCAAATAACACCAACAGAAGTATTTCATTACTTCTGATCTAGTATTCAAAAAAAAAAATTAATTGAATGGGCACAGGGCTGGGAATAGGAAATTGGGTGGACTTCTTGTGGAATTCAAGGCTCTCTGTTTTTAACATTGTCATGGGTATTACCACTGGATTAACATTGTTCTTAAATTCTTCACCAAAAAAAAAACATTAAATTGCACGTACCTATCTCATAGACATGCAAAATTAATCTTTTGCCATTAAAGCAAGGGTATTAAATGCATTTTCAATGAAAGATTAATTCATCATAAATCACAAGCAACTCCTTGAGGTTGGGATCCCACCCATATCCCATCCTTCAACTCCTTGTTTCTGACTTTGCTTGCATTTGAATGGGTTCAAATGACTGAAGGAACTAAACCTTTGCAACCCAATTCCCCAGAAGATGCTGCTAAAATGATCTGTTTATAAGGAGCAAGACCTTCTTTCAAGCTCAAACCAAAATATTATCCTCCAGACTTAAAGGAGTAAGTGTTATTCCTAAATTTTAATCGACCCTCTAGTTGGGGATTTTCTTTGACTAATAATTTTAGTACAGGGATTTTGTATCTATGATGCCCGAAGTCAGGTTCGGATTGAGATTTCCTTTTAATGCCAAATATGTGGCTACTTGCAATTTCTGAGATCCAAATCAAACCTGAAAATAAATTGCTACTACGGGCCCCAAAGTCCCAGTTTTATACTTTTATTTAATTCCAGAGGAGCAGTGGGGAGGAAACCTTCTCTATTGGAAAAAGTTTTTCAGCAAAGAGGGGAGGAATTAAATAAAAACAGATGAAAAAAACCAACACATCAAAAACCACACACAGACCAGGTGTAAAAACAGATGAAAAAAAATTAAATAAACCATACACACCACTGGGCTGTTGGTCGAAAGGGGAGGAATCAAGTGGTTGCCTCGAGTCTGGAGAGAAGAAATACGTGCGCAGTCCGGTCGCTGATTCAGGGGAGAGAGCGAGTTGAGGGAGGAGTCGCACGAACACAGAGGAACACGTCGATGGAGATCCGGCAAGTATTGGAGCGCAGGCTCAGCAGAGACGAGAGAGGGAGAGATAAATGGGCTCAGTGAGACAGCAGCGAGATGGATGGGAGGGAGGGAGAGATCGCAGAGAGAGAGACGCAGGGTTCGTTCGCTTCTGATCTCCGTCCGGGAGAGAGACGAGAACAAGAAATCCGTTCGGGAGAGGGAGACGAGACAAAGAGGGAGCCGTCCGCGAGAGAGAGACGAGAGAGAGGGAGCCGTCCGGTGAAGAACCTGCAGCGAGCGAGAGAGAGAGAGTCTGGAATCGCCTTGTAGAGAGAGAGGCACTGATTAGGTCAACTTGAGTGTAAGAAGGGGGAAATTGAAAAATTAGCGGGCTATTGAAATTTCGATGACTCAAACCGCAACTCACTCCCACTCGAGCTGCCCTCACACTTCAGCTGAAAGCTCCCCTAAGCTTCAGCTTAGGGGAGCTGCTCCCATATATATATATACACATATACATATGCAGCAAGAGAGCACGACTCACATCTTGACCCTATTCAGAGTCTAGGGTTACAGATTAGAAGCCCATAAAAAAACCCGGAACATTGACCAAAATACTCTTGACCCTGAACCCCGATCATTGGCTAACCCAATGGACCACTCCGGTAAATCCGGAATACAAAACATAAACCCAACAATCTCCATCTTGACTTGAATTCCTTACAACTCGAGCCACCAGAAAATAACCGACAATGTCTTCCCATACCTTACTAACAGGTTTGATGTCTCTTTCAACACTTTAGCATTTAAAATCAGCATTCAGACTTTGATTTGCCACAGAGTTTCTTTTCTCATCAAAATTATCCACCTTGAATACTAACGTTCCATTAACGACATAATGAGTGTTCTCTGAATCACTCTTTAACTAGGCATTAATTTTTCCAAATTCCTACACTACAGTATAGATCTCGTCACCACGAGCAAGTAGGATCAAACGGATCTGAAATCCAACTCCAGATGGCATCGACATCGTAGAAATAAATCTCTGCACCTGATTGGTCAACTTCTCCATTGACCATTCACGGATCTTCTTCAACAACTGCCAACAACTGCGTAGATGTGCTCATAAGGAGCCTATGAGTTCAAACAGATCTCCAATCGGACACCTGATGCTTCAGATATCGCAAAAATAAGTCTTTGTCATTTATCTGGGGGACAATTACCGTACGGACGGCCCAAGACCCGAGAATTACCCCATAAAAGATGGAAGAATGAAATTTACCCGATAGAAGATCGTACACAAAAAACGTCCAAAATGGGACCGAAATACCCTTTTTCATGCGATATCCTATTGGGGTAGGATATCGCACGGTTCAATATCCTAGAATGGTAGGATATCGCACAGTTCGATATCCTAGACCTGTAGGATATCGCACAGTCACCTACTTCCATACCAAGGAAGATTCGTTTCATCTTCTCCGTTTTCTCACTAAGGAAAAAAAGGCCATCAGAATGATAAAAAAAGCTCTGCAGTCTCCTCTGTCCAAGGCCCTAAACATTGGACCTCTGCTTCTTCTCCCTCATTTCCATTCCCAGCAGACGCTCCAAACCTCCCTGGATCTCATCTCTATCGCATCAGCAGTCTCTCTCTCCTTCTCTCAGTTCCTTTCTATCCCTCTCTCAAAACCCATTTCAAGAAAACTCTCCTCTCTTAAACCGACCTCTCATCTCTCAAAAACCGACCTCTCTTGTCCCTGCACAAGACCCTCCTCTGTGTTCGCTGCTCTCTCTGCTCTTTATTAAAGGTAAGATTTCATGTTTGTATTTTATTTTTGGATTTGTTTTTCCATTTTCATGGTTTTTAGGGTTCTGAAATCTGGAAGGGATTTTGAGGATTTTGAGTTTTTACTAATTTGGAAGGGATTTTGGGGAATTTCTAGAATATGGTTTTTTTTTTAGCTGTTTCCAACAAGCATCTACTATCTCTCGGGTGAATATGGGTTTCTCAGGGAACTTGCTCTGGTTGATAATCTCGGCAGGGATTTTTGGGATTCTCTAGCATATGGATTTTTTTGTAATTGTTTCCATCAAGTATCTACTATCTCTTGGGTGAATATGGATTTCTCAGGGAACTTGATCTGGTTGATAATCTCTGCAATTTTTCTTGCAATGGCTACATGACTATAGAAGACAACCATCAGTTCTCTCTGTCCCTCTCTCTTTCATTCAGTTTTACAGAGAAACATTTATCTATAGAGTCCCACAACGTAATTTGAGATTGAATGTAAAGATCAGTACAACAGTATAAGTTATGTCATGTGGTTGTCCTAGTTTTTTTTGTAGATTATGTGGACCAATCTTAGTGCTACACAGTGCATAGTCAAGTTTTGAAGGCTCTGATTATGAAATGCTTGAATAAAAAAATGGTAAAGGTAAGCTCTATTTGACAATCTTGGATTTCACTACTGTATTTGTGAGAGATTTTGATTTTCTAACTTTTGACTTTTCTGGCTTCTCCAGGTTGTGAAGGTAAAATGTCTACAAATTGTGCAGGTTTCGGAGCATTCAAGCATTGGGAAGAAAAAAATTTTGTTGGTTTTGTGAAAGTTTTGAGTGGAGAATGGATGTCTGTTTTTGTTGGTATAGAAAAACATTATTCAGCTGGGTATCTGTTGTAGTTGTGAACCGTTGCGTGAATTATGGATTGGCATTGGGGTTTGGTAAAACTTTTGAACTTTTGAGTCATGTATGTAAAAGTTTTGACCTATTGCTTGGTCACTGTACATTGTATTTCTCAAGTGTGTATGTTGTATTTCTAAATTTCGATGTCTCTGGATGATTGTTTGAACTGAAAGTTAACAGGACAAGTGAAGAATGCATGAAGAGAATGAGGTTTCCTATGTGGGTGGTTGTTGTAGGTTCTGAATTGTTAAAGTTTCTTTTTCTATCAGCTCTATATGGAGATTGTGGGTTGTAATTTTTTGAAGTTAACTGGGGTTTGGCTTGTCCACTAAATTTTGAAATCTTTGGATGAATACTTCTTGATATGCTCAGGTCGTTTGTCTCGGATGATTGTCCATTGTTTGATTGTTGTGGGCAAATGTATCCTATCAAGGTGGAATATTTGATGGTCCCTAGTTTTAGACCTTTGATCATGCTGATTCTGTTAACCCCTTCTCTACTTGATTAATGGTTTATGTGACTCACACGAAGTAGATTCAATAGTTTCTGTGAAAATGAGATTAAATGAAGAAAAAAAAGGTACCATGTAATGTTGTTTATGTTATGTTTTTTAATCTTGATAGTAACTTGCACCCATTTATGATCAATGAAACTTTTTTCATGTTGCTCTGACAATGATCCCCTCTGTTAGTTTTCAGTTCAATATTTTCTTTCATAAAACCGTATGCATCTCAAACATTTATAAAAAAAAAAAAACCAGCCCCCTTCCCAGCAGATTGAAGCTGAAGGTCAAAAAACAAGCCATCCCCAAACAGAACCGGTAAATACTTTCCAGGGTGATGATATCCAGATTTGGATCCAAATCAATCTAATAGTTGGTCTTAGATCTAGACCTGGGTCCCATTATTCTAAGTGGATCCAGGTCTAGTGGTCATAATTCAGGTCTATAACTTTGACTTTGGATCAGATCTGGCTCCAAACTGGTTCTTACCCGTTTACAGTTTTACCACAGAAATGGAATGCCCTCTACTCTCAAATGGGCTCAATTTTTTTTTCTCAATTATTGAATAAACAAGAGGATGCTTACAATTTCATCTGATTACTTCTGACCACAAGGTTTACTACTCATGTATTAAATTGAGAATGAGTTTTTTTAACTGAAGATAGTTTAACAGATTTGTCTTACTCACACTACACAAATAGTTCCACTAGGAGGCTAAAATGTGTGACCAAAGATCTAAAGGATGTGTGCATATTTATTCCCCAAAAGAATCAATGTCAACTTCAAAATACATGCTGCAAGCTGGCCATAATCAATAAAATCATAGCATCTCAAACAGTTGTAATGAACCTGTATTGACATTGAGAAAACTCATGGGAAATACCTATAGAATTCAACACCATACCATAAAAAACCATTCTAACCATTCTAATCAATCGAACACCATACCATAAAAAACCATTCGTCCATTAGTACATTCAACCAATCTAACACCATACCATTCTAACCATTCATCCAATCCAACACCATATACCATAAAAAAACATTCGTCCATTAGTACATTTAACCAATCCAAAATCCATACCATTCAAAATAGGCCTAAGTTAGTACATTCAATACCCATTCAAAACATGTTTATAATTTCCCACTTCCATTAGTAAAGGTCAAAACATCATCCACAAGGTAGTGGTCAAAACATCCTGCACATATAGCCTTCATAGCCTTCAGGTCACATACTCAGCTGAAACCTTGATCAGGTCACACCAGCCTGCACAATACACATTAAGATAAAACACATTAGAATTTCCACTGATTGATAAATAAGAAGGGTGAACAATTAGTTGGAATTTGTATCTTCAAAAAAAAAAAAAAAAAAGAGACCAGAGAATGGAGATAGATGATAGATGGCACCATTACATAATCTTAGAAGTTTAAAAACAAAAACAAAGTGCATATTCTGTACTAAAAAAAAGTTGCAAGGGGGAGAGAAAGGTGCAAGGGGGAGGGGCGGGTTTGTGTTGTAGAAAAAAAAAGGCCCTGGGTTTTGGTCGACCATAGCGAGATGGAGAGAGAGAGGGGGGGGGGGGTTTCCGTCATCGTTCCGGAACAGGGGAGTGGGTTCTCGTCTTGGGCGAGCACTGGTGAGATGGGGAGAGACATTGTAGGCGATGGAGGGAGGGAGGGAGGTGGAAGTGGGAACCTGGTTTGGGCGAGACAGGAGAAAACGTTTGGCGGGCTCCCAAAATCAGAAATCCTCAGTGAGAAAATGGAGAAGATGAAATGAATTTTTGTGGTGAAAACTGTGGTACGTGATGGGATGGAAGTCGGTGACTGTGCGATATCCTGCAGGTCTAGGATATCGAACTGTGCGATATCCTACCATTTTAGGATATCGAACTGTACGATATCCTAAGTTCTTGGGATGTCGAAATGTGCGATATCCTACCCCCATAGGATATCGCATGAAAAAGGGTATTTCAGTCCCATTTTGGACGTTTTTTTGTGTACGGTCTTCTATCAGGTAAATTTCGTTCTTTCATCTTTTATGGGGTAATTCTCGAGTCTTAGGCCGTCCGTACGGTAATTGTCCCTTTATCTGGTCAAAAACCCTTTGATCGTACTGCTAACGTCACCTGATGATGTCATCCTCATGTGCTACTGGGCTCTGCTAACGGGTCAGGGTCAGCCGACCTGGACCTGGACCTGGAACCGGCCTGGCCTAGAACCAGACCCTTCTTCCTCACGTTTCTATTCTGCAACATAAACAAAAAACACAGAGCCCGGCCGCCGCCTGCTGTCTTCATCTTCTCCAATCCGACGCACAGAACCGGCGAAGACAAGATCAGAACCCCTAGTCCAGGTTCTTCTCCGGCAGCGGCAGGTGGATAGGGAACCAACCAAACTCTTCTTGTTCGGTTCTGCAGCAGCCCGGATCCTCCTTCATCTGTAAAGGCCGATCTAACCAGCCTTCTTCTAAGAGATCAACAGCAAGACAACAGAGGATGATCAATCCCCTGTTTTCTGCAAACAGCAAACAACACCGAGCCCCGGTTTTTGTCTGCAATTTTCGGTCTTCTCCAGAGACGGCAGGTCCGGATCTACTTCTTCGGCAAAAGCCAAGTCCTCTCTGTGCCTTCTCCGCCCTGAAACTCTCTCCTCTAATAACTCCGACAAATCTCTGTGGCCCACCAGAGATCTCCTCCGCAACTTAACCAAAATCAATGGCCCACCAAGGATCAAAAGCGATCCTTTCTTCTTCTCCCATTCCGATCGGCCGGTTGAACCTCGATTTTCTTGCAGGCAGAGAGTTCGGATCCTCTCTCGGCACCGACGTCTGCATGTCTCAAAAATACAAAAATAGTCTGATCCTCTGTTTCTAACTCCACAAGAAGCGCAGTCCTTAATTATATATATTAAAGCAAAAGAGGAAGATAAGGAGTGCCATGTCATTATTGAAGGAGTTCTCCTTTAAATAAATATACAGTGGGATTTAAGGAGTCGTGTCATCACATTCTACTATTATTCTTCCATATCTTCTATCTCCTAAAGTCTTCCAATCATTATCCCCTAAAATTAAAGTTAATCTTATAAAAATAACACAAAAGACCCTTTTAAGGGAGCCCACTATGTAATATCAATCTCTATCACTTATGTGTTACCCCACAACAGTTTTAGGGAATTTAATAAATCTAACACATGCACCATCTTAGTGGGACCACCTCATAGAACTTATCAATCTGACTCAAATGTTAAATGGACTTGAGGCTTTGTTGAACTCAGGCCGTTCAATCCCTATTGATAGTAGAAATGGGCCAGTCCTAAAACCGGCCATTGAAATTCCTATAACAGGACGTTAATTTAATGGACTTCTAAATTATAAAACTTATTGAACATGCTTGCAATGATGTTAGTTTTGATGCTTCAACATTCATGTAAAATTTAGAGCTTCAACATTCATGTAAATTCAGAGCCTCAATATTGATGAAAGCAATTAAATTGCTCTCTCTATCGTTATCTTGCACCAAGTATAGATCCCATGCGAGGGACCTTTTCTCCTTGGATTTGTTTTTTTTTTTTTATGTATTAAATAAATATAAGACATTGATGTAAAATAAAAGGATTCTATATGTCTCTCTCTTTAAGTGTTTGGTTGGATGTCGATTGGATTTGCAGGTTCAAGCAGGTGTGTTTTAATGGTAAGTAGGCTCAAAATTAACGAGTGGGTAGTGTTTTGGGGCATTGGTGTGAGACTCATCTTAGCCACACTCACACTCCACATGATAAACCTAACAGACTGAGCCCCAGCCGGGTATTGATAGGAAAATGGACACATTTGTTTTTTCTTTTTTCATTTTAAATAACTTACATTCATTTTTTGAAACTAAGGAGATCTCATTTTTAGATTAGCCATTTAATTAAATTATTTGTCAGCTGTTTTTAAGATTTAGATCAACTTAGATGGGAAAGGTTTGTTTTCATCTGTCAAAAATTTTTTTAATGAAGTTTTTATATCCTGGCACAACTTAGATTGGTAGGGTTTTTAATCGTCTAGCTTTCTTTTTAACCCCAATTTTATATCCTAGGCACCTTTTGTCATCGATAGGTGTACGACTTTAATGCCCTTTTCTTTCTCTCCAATTATTTATACTAATATAAAATAAAAAATGTCAAATTTTAATAAAATAAAAATTATTTTTACTAGGGCCCCCGGGTTAAGCACGAGCGTGGAGCCTACAAGTTTGCTTTGACAAAATCTTATGATGGAATTGATTAGGTTTTTTTTTTTTTTTTTGTGGAAGTTGTTTTACTGGTATGTAAGATCTATGGTTTAAATATACACGAGAATGGTAATACATTTTTGTTTTTCTTAATTTTTGAATCGATTCATCTACACTGAGATGCTCCGAAGAATGATGGCATCTTTGGTTTGATTTTTAACTTATTTATTTACAGGAAAGTGAAAACTAATTAAATGACTGATTTCCTTTATTTATTTATTTTACTCCATTATTTTTTTTTCGAGGGACTCATCTCAGCCACACTCACACTCCACACGATGTACCTAACAAACTGAGCCCTAGCCGGGTATTGATGTATTTGTAGGAAAATGGAAGCATTTTTTTCCTTCTTTGAATGGTATCATTTTTTTCTTTTTGGTTCCATCTAGAATTTTCTCTTTTTTCGTCGGGACTTTCAACCCATGCATTTTTTCAATTTACAAAGATTTTATAGGGGTGATATTACAAGATTCTCATTATTATTTTTCAAGATAATTTCTTTCTTTTACCATAAAATCTTAAGATCCTTTTCCACTTTATTTTCTTCTAAAAATTCTTAAAAACAATAATAGTGGATTCTTCTTTTATAGTTTTAATTATCATAATAATTTATTATATCTTTGTTTTGGCCCGGGCTCAGCACGGGCGTTTGTTGCTAGTTTGAATATAAGACATAAACCCAACATAAACCCAAAAATTCAAATAAATCTCCTTGGAGAGAAAGATTCAAAGTTCGGAGAATTGCTTGTATGGTGGAACGGCATCCTCAAGGTCTGATTTCAGCTCCATCTAAATGCTCAACTCATTGATGCGAACGAGCCCAAAGGGGTCCTGCCCAAGATAGCTTAGGAATTTATTTTTATTTTCCATTTAGTTTTCCTAATTTTAGTTAGTATGTTTCTAATTGTAATTATGATAGTTTTCATTATTTTGCTTAGGCCTTAAGTTTACTTTTCCTCTTTATATTACGTTGTAGAGATGAAAATCTCAAACTTTGATTTTGGAATATAATTATCATGAATTTTTTTCTCGGAGAGGTGCGTTCTTGTGTTGAAGTCTCTATGGAGAAAATTTGAGGTGTCTGCGGACACGTTCTTTGGCAACCATGCATGCCCTAACCCCGGCGCATACATTAGTTGGTAGCAGAGCGAAGATCAACATTGCTCCGATCACCGATCCGAGCATATCCATCCATCTGTCCCTTTTTAACGCAACAACCACATTCCCATTACAAACCCGTCCCTAAAACCTTCACCACAACTGCCAAACATCCTAAACCCTTATGGCCTTATCCGACCTCCATCTCCGCCATCCCTTTAAGCCTCCTCTATAGGGCTTGCGTGGGTGCCGAAGCACGTAGCCACAGACACCTTAAATTGTCTCTCCGAGGGAAACTCACGATACATTTATTCCAAAATCAAAGTCTAAGATTTTCATCTCTACAATATAATATAAATAGGAAAAGTAAACTTATAGCCTAAGATAATGGAAACTATCTTAATTACAATTAAAAAAATACTAACTAAAATTAGGGAAAATAAAAATATATTCCTAAGATATGTTGGGCGTGACCCCTTGTGGGCCCATTCTGCATCACTCATTTGAGCAAAAAAAAATCAAAGAAGTTAGCATGGGACATGCTCATTTTAAGGCTAAGAATTGAAACATCTATTACCATAACTTACAGTTTTTAGAGTTCCTGATGCCCCGGATGTAGGCTCTTTGGGTTTTGGAGTGTGCGTTCTATGGCATAAGATCAGATTATCTTATAATGTCGTATTTTAAGGGGTTTTACTTCTTTTGTTAATAAAACATTCACTTACTGTAAGACCCCGACCCCTAATTCTCTTGATTAGTATTTTATTAATCGTGGATTAGCATTTTAGGTGGCATTAGTAGTGGTTTGGCTTCATTTGAGAGTCTGAATAGATTTTTCATAGCTTTGGTGAATTTTAAGGATCGTTGACTTTGGTTAGACCAGGCCCATGTGATTTATCTTTTTTTGAGAATTTCTCAATTTCAAAATTCCAAATTTTATTCCATTTGACTCATTTTATTGATTTTACAACTTTCATGTTATGATGATTTTGATTTTATACTCAGAAAACACTTTTTTTCGATAAAAGAAGGGCAAAGTTGGCTTTTCACATAAATCTGTACTTGAATTTCGAAATTTTCAGAATTGAGGAAATATACTTTTTGAAAACTAGATTTTATGAGGATCGTTTTAGTCTTCTTCGTCGAGTCCATCCGAGGCCCAGAAAGCCCATTTCCAAGCCCATCTAGTTCTAGTAAGTTCTGGGGCCCGCACCCACCTCTCTTATATGTACGCCATCTCCCTCACGTCTGTGTTTCTTACTTTCTTCCTTCATTTCGATCCTGCAACTGGGTTGTTTTAGCTGAAGCTTTTCTTCCCTTCTTTCTCCTTCATTTGTTCACCAAAGCTCACCAAACTTAAAAGTAACTTTGAAACCAATCGTCGCCAACGCGTTGTTCTCATCGTCCGCTCTCCGAGCATCCCATTTTTGGGTCCTTACAATGCTGGCCGCCCCATCTACCACCATTAATTCGTCCTATTCAAACTCCTTCAGGTAAGCCATGGATTCCAACTTCTTATATGTGGATTAACAGCCCATTTGGTCTACAAATTCGGACATGCAAACCATGATTCTAAGCCTTTCTTGACTTTTGATTTTGGGGGTTTTTGTGTAGGCTTTTTTTTGGGGTTTTTTCTAGCTGAGTGTTTCCAGCTGCTGGGAGGTGTTTGGGAGAGTGATTTGAAACCCATTGGTGCCAAGGCAAGTGAATAATTTAGATAATGATGTATGCAACTGCTATGATTTGTTTTTTTTTTCTCAAATTTCTTGGTTCTTATTCCTTTCTTACATTAAGATGTTTCTCTCTACATTTGAATGGTTATTTCCTTTGTGAAATGTTTGGGGGACTTTCTCATATCTATGATTTCTATAAATTTTCCCTACAGCTATATGTACTTTTTGTTAAAGGATTGTCTCAAATATTTGAAGTGTATCTCAGAGATTTTAAAATGTATCCTCAATCACGTTTTGATTCTTAATTATGAATGATCTGATTTATAAGTGTTTAGAACTGGCCTATGTTCATGTTGCTACAGGTTATCTCATATGAAATCTGGATTTTTTATTCTCAAAGGATGGGTTTCAGAACTTTGAAACATTTTGACTCAGAAATTTATCTTTCCATGATCCTTTAATTGTTTCATGAGATTGAATTTTTTATCTGGAAATCTGAGTGTTAGTAATGTTTATGGTTGAATGGGAATTCTTAATACTAGAAAGGCTTGAAATGAATGGGATAGAAGCTTAAAAAAATGATGAGGAAGAAGGAGAGAAAGACAACAAAACAAAGAAGAACAGTGCAGAAATTCTGCACTGTTTCGGGCCAAACAGCAGCCAGGGGCCGCTCTAGCGGACCCCCATCCGCTCGAGCGGACCTGGGCCCTGTCAGGCCCAATTCAGCAGACTTCTAGGCCCGTTTCAACATATTTATTCCCTCCTATTTGATGCGTTTAAATCTCTTATGGGCCATGGATGTTTGGGAATGGAAGGAGGGATTAAAAGCACCTTGAATTGCATAGATTGAATGTGAAAAATGAAAGAAAAGCTTGCTATTAGAATTACCCGGGGAATTGTTTCAAGTCTTGATATACACTTTATACTTTTAATCATCGGAGATCTTCAGCGGTACCAAACATTTCACTATAAATCGACATTAGGAGACTAAGTGTATATCGAGGCAACCCTTGGTAAGCCATTGGACCATTATTCACTATTTCATTCCAAGATAGAAAGTTCATTTATTTTCTTTTACAAATTATTTTGTAATGCATTTGAGTGGTTCGCCACGAAATATTGGTATGTTTTCTACAAATTGTTTTGAAATGTATTTGAGTGGTTCACCATGAAATATTTGTATGATTTCTACAAATTGATTTGAAATGAATTGAGTGGTTCGCCACGTTTGAATATCGATAAAACTACTCGTTCGAAGTGAGTGATATTGTCCGATTGTATATTGTTTAGAGTAGTTATTTTTATCGATGAAACTGTATTGAAATGATTTGATTGTACCGTTGGGATCCTCGTTGGATTGATCACCCGACTTCGAATCCTTATATTGATTGCCAACTGCAGTTTGGACCCCATTGGGTGATTATTTCCGGCCATGGCAACGGTGAGATCGTTCCGTTCATTGGAATTGATTGAGTACCCTTGTTACTTCGGTAATAGGGTACGAGTACTCTTGTGACTTCAGTGATAAGGTACGAGTACTTTTGTCACTTCGGTGGCATAGTATGTTATTGAATGAGTGCTCTTATTACTTCGATAATAGGAGAATATAGCATATGTTGTTGCAATCGTTTTAATCGCTTTGTCATTGATTTATTTGATTGCCAATCCTTTTCTCGAATGATATTGATTTATGATCGTTATTTATTTATTTGATCGTCAATGATTTATTCGATTATTATTATTTTTGCTCGATTGCCATTGTTTTACATCGATTGCTATCGTTTCATTCGATTTATGTTATCCTTTGAAATTGTTAATGTTTTTAGAAGTTGTTCCTTTATTTCATCGCTACTATTTTTAGATCGAGATGGTAGATTGTTTCAAAATTCCGAATGACAGTGATTGAAGAGACTCGTACGTGGCAAAACTTCAATTTTCACTGATTCCCCGAAGACAAGACCGAATAGAAGAGTTTAAAACCAGAATCTGAATGGTAAAGTAAGAGCAGGTATATGGAATTCCAAAACTCTCCAGGATGGAGATTACTTCGATGGGAACTTGTCTACAGCCGCAACTTCATGCAAGTATCAGGATCGTCGTGTGTATCTTTGTATGATTTACGGCACAGAATTCCAAGGTCATAAAAGAAGGCATAACTTACGATTTCTTGGACCGACAGTGATTGATGAGGTAAGTAAAAGAATTGATCCAGTGTAAGGATCTCTAATAACTACCAAGGGATGACTAGAGGAATTTTCGAACATCAGTTTTGTTAAAGGAGCACGTTGTTGAGTAGCAATGTGGAAATGTGTGGTTTGCAGGCGCATCTCACCGCCAGGTATGATAAGGAGTATCTCTTCTGCCGAGGATCAGCGCAGGGTGTCAGTGTTTTGTTTGGTCTTCGAGTTTTTTATTTTGATTTGGTCTTTTGAGTTTTGATTTTTATTTGGTTTAGATCATTTGGAGGACCAAATGTTCTAAAGGGGGAGGATGTAAGACCCCGACCCCTAATTCTCTTGTTTAGTGTTTTATTAATCGTGGATTAGCTTTTTAAGTGGGATTAGTATTGGTTTGGCTTCGTTTGAGAGTCTGAATAGATTTTTCATAGCTTTGGTGAATTTTAAGGATTGTTGACTTTGGTTTGACCCGGCCCGTGTGATTTATATTTTTGTGAGAATTTATTCTCGATTTCAATAAAGGGAAGTATCCAAGTGCATCCATCCCTCACCATTTTTGGTGAGGGACACCCCCTTTTGGAAAGTGTCAAGTACAAAAATGAGAGTCCTATGTACTTGACACTCCCCTTTTTGTACTTACACTTTCCAAAGGGGGGTGTCCCTCACAAAAAATGGTGAGAGATGGATGCACTTGAATATTTTCCTTCAAAAAATTCCAAATTTTATTCCATTTGACTCATTTTATTGATTTTAACAACTTTCATGTTTGACGATTTTGATTTTATACTCAGAAAACACTTTTTTCGATAAAAAAGCGCAAAGTTGGCTTTTCACACTAAATTTGTACTTGAATTTCAAAAATTTCAGAAATTGAGGAAAATATACTTTTTGAAAACTAGATTTTATGAGGATCATTTTAGTCTTCTTCGTCGAGTCCATCCGAGGCCCAGAAAGCCCATTTCCAAGCCCATCTAGTTCTAGTAAGTTGTGGGGCCCGCACCCACCTCTCTTATATGTACCCCATCTCCCTCACATCTGTGTTTCTTACTTTCTTCCTTCATTTCGATCCTGCAACTAGGTTGTTTCAGCTGAAGCTTTTCTTCCCTTCTTTCTCCTCCATTTGTTCACCAAAGCTCACCAAACTTAAAGTAACTTTGAAACCAATCGTCGCCAACGCGTTGCTCTCATCGTCCACTCTCCGAGCATCCCACTTTTGGGTCCTTCCACTGCTGGCCGCCCCATCTACCACCATTAATCCGTCCTATTCAAACCCCTTCAGGTAAGCCATGGATTCCATCTTCTTATATGTGGATTAGCAGCCCATTTGGTCCACAAATTCGGACATGCAAACCATGATTCTAAGCCTTTCTTGACTTTTGATTTTGGGGGTTTTTGTGTAGGCTTTTTTTGGGGTTTTTCTAGCTGAGTGTTTCCAGCTGCTGGGAGGTGTTTGGGAGAGTGATTTGGAACCCATTGGTGCCAAGGCAAGTGAATAATTTAGATAATGATGTATGCAACTGCTATGATTTGTTTTTTTCTCAAATTTCTTGGTTCTTATTCCTTTCTTACATTAAGATGTTTCTCTCTACATTTGAATGGTTATTTCCTTTGTGAAATGTTTGGGGGACTTTCTCATATCTATGATTTCTATAAATTTTCCCTACAGCTATATGTACTTTTTGTTAAAGGATTGTCTCAAATATTTGAAGTGTATCTCAGAGATTTTAAAATGAATCCTCAATCACGTTTTGATTCTTAATTTATGAATGATCTGATTTATAAGTGTTTAGAACTGGCCTATGTTCATGTTGCTACAGGTTATCTCATATGAAATCTGGATTTTTATTCTCAAAGGATGGGTTTCAGAACTTTGAAACATTTTGACTCAGAAATTTATCTTTCTATGATCCTTTAATTGTTTCATGAGATTGAATTTTTTATCTGGAAATCTGAATGTTAGTAATGGTTATGGTTGAATGGGAATTCTTAATACTAGAAAGGCTTGAAATGAATGGGATAGAAGCTTAAAAAAATGATGAGGAAGAAGGAGAGAAAGACAACAAAACAAAGAAGAATCGGGCCCAAACAGCAGCCAGGGGCCGCTCTAGCGGACCCACATCCGCTTGAGCAGGCCTGGGCCCTGTCAGGCCCAATTCAGCAGACTTCTAGGCCCGTTTCAACATATTTATTCCCTCCTATTTGATGCGTTTAAATCTCTTATGGGCCATGGATGTTTGGGAATGGAAGGAGGGATTAAAAGCACCTTGAATTGCATAGATTGAATGTGAAAAATGAAAGAAAATCTTGCTATTAGAATTACCCGGGGAATTGTTTCAAGTCTTGATATACACTTTATACTTTTAATCATCGGAGATCTTCAGCGGTACCAAACATTTCACTATAAATCGACATTAGGAAACTAAGTGTATATCGAGGCAACCTTGGGTAAGCCATTGAACCATTATTCACTATTTCATTCCAAGATAGAAAGTTCATTTATTTTCTTTTACAAATTATTTTGTAATGCATTTGAGTGGTTCGCCACGAAATATTGGTATGTTTTCTACAAATTGTTTTGAAATGTATTTGAGTGGTTCACCATGAAATATTTGTATGATTTCTACAAATTGATTTGAAATGAATTGAGTGGTTCGCCACGTTTGAAATATCGATAAAACTACTCGTTCGAAGTGAGTGATATTGTCCGATTGTATATTGTTTAAAGTAGTTATTTTTATCGATGAAAATGTATTGAAATGATTTGATTGTACCGATTTAGATTTTTATCCGGCAACACTAAGTTTGGGATCCTCGTTGGATTGATCACCCGACTTCGAATCCTTATATTGATTGCCAACTACAGTTTGGACCCCATTGGGTGATTATTTCCGGCCATGGCAATGGTGAGATCGTTCCGTTCATTGGAATTGATTGAGTACCCTTGTTACTTCGGTAATAGGGTACAAGTACTCTTGTGACTTCGGTGATAAGGTACGAGTACTTTTGTCACTTCGGTGGCATAGTACGTTATTGAGTGAGTGCTCTTGTTACTCGGTAATAGGAGAACATAGCGTATGTGGTTGCAATCGTTTTAAATCGCTTTGTCTTTGATTTATTTAATTGCCAATCCTTTTCTCGAATGATATTGATTTATTGATCGTTATTGATTTATTTGATCGCCAATGATTTATTCGATTATTATTATTTTTGCTCGATTGCCATTGTTTTACATCGACTGCTATCATTTCATTCGATTTATGATATCCTTTGAAATTGTTAATGTTTTTAGAAGTTGTTCCTTTATTTCATCGCTACTATTGTTTATAACTTTAAATGTATTTAAAATTATTTCATAATGTTTTATAAACTCCTATCATCCTATTATCTGTTTATTTGTTTGCCAGACCGTCGTGTCTGACCCCTCTTGTTTGGTCCCAGGTCTCGACCTTTTTACCTTTTTAGGTGGTTTGTGTGGAAGAGGTGGTTGTGCCGCCGGTTGGACGCAAGAGCTGCCCATTGATGTCATATAGATGTCAAGCCTGGCACCGGAGTCCGTAACATATTATTGGGGGTAGCATTTTTGTTTAGTTGATTGTTTTTTTTTTATGGCTTTTATTAGCCTTTTTCTTTGGGCTTGTAATTAATCCACTTGTTAAATTGTAACTTGAACAATGTGGGAAATAAATTATCCTGTTGCTATCAGCTTTATATATGTGTTTATGACGATTTGTTATAGTATGATTGTGAGCCTTGATTTGATGGCTTGTGTTAGTGGTAGAGTGCGACGCGGAATCAGATGGCTACAGACTTCGAGTCGCAATGCCATATATGCTTCTGTGAAATATTTAAGAGTGTGTTGGAATTTGTGATCCCCACTCACGCGGATCTTGGGAAAGCAAAAAGTTTTAATTAATTCCAAAATTTCACATCCCGAGGTCGGATCACTACAGGGTCAGGTTTGGGGGCATGACGCATATCTTTAGGATCATTACTTAAAAGTTCTACAGTTCTGTCCACAATGTTAGATGCATACTAATTGTTATGAACAATATTTTGTTTGTAAGTTGCTTCATGTAGTTATTATCTATGAGTAGGACGCTTAAAAAAACTAGGCTTTTGTTGAGAGTGAAGAATGCGGTGAAAGGTAAAGAGGAATAAGAAGATGATCTTACTTATCTTTTTGGTAAAAAGAAGATGATCTTACTTAAGTGTTTATTTTGTATCTCATTCTGCTTTTTGTTTGTGCCACTAATTGCTGTGTGGTTAAATGCTCTACTATTTCTTGTAATTCTCGGTTTTAGGGTCGAATTACAATTGTTAGTTTTATATACTCAATCCAGTAGATGATATAATAAATTGATTAATTTCTTTATTTATCAGTATATTCATGCTTTCCTTTCATGAGATGAATGGTGATTTATTATATACTTGCAAATAAGCAATACGAATGACATCATGGTTCATGAGATGAACCGGAGTCCACAAGTATATTAGATGTAACACATGTGTATGGATGAGATCCACATACAGGAGACATGTGTAGCAAATCTTATACTTAAATATCTTCACAACTAGTGATGACACTGGACATCTCATACTGACAAGGTTGCAGCACTTTGATCACTATGAGATAGTGTGATTTGTCTCGATCATCAGAATGAAAGATTTCGGATCATAGTGCTGGTACATTGGATGTATTGAAGGACCATGAGAATCACCTTATAAATAATGTCTTTACTTTAAGGTCTGCTCTCATAATTCCCTAGCAGTAAGCTCTCAATCCTGAGACATTAATGAACTCAAGTTTCTATCTATTCATTTGCTTTGAGTCACCAATGAATGAGGCCAACTGTAGGTCAACACCTCGATGATTTGGGTACGTGGTAGTAGAGCTGTGGGAACATTCAATGGTCAAGATGGAATCTATCTCTAATATCCCCTTGTGCCAATTAATGGATTTTATCATTGGTAACTGCGCACCCATTCCGATTAAGAGTTAATTGGAAAGGTACTGTGTGGAGAGATTTTCAAAACTCCGGGATTATGCTGATCACGGCTATAAGATGGGATTAAGCACTCCCACGTGCCAACCACGTGCCGTCCACGTGGCACGCAGACTCACCTCGACTGCCGAGACAGAGGCCTCAGCCGAAACTAGACAGACCTTGGCTGCTAGCGCCGAGCTCGTCTACCAAGGGTCCACTTCGACTAAAGAGCTTGACCTTGGCCAAAGGAGCCGGGGACCCCGGCTGAAGGAGCTGGGACGGAAGCCGCAGCAAAGAAGAATCCCCACTCGCGACCTACGCCCGCCACGTCGACAGATACGTGGCAGAATGGGGGCGCGAGCCAGTGGGACAGATCCGACATCAGCCATTCACAATCTTCGCCAGATCGCTGACAGGGCGGCATTCAGCGGCTGTAGCCACATCAGGGCAAGGCCCGAGGATGGATCCGATGGGAACTCTACCGCCAAAGGCCTCCAACAGGATCTGGCCCAACATGACATGCATTAAATGCAATGTGGGCTGATCCGCCTGGCATTTATTACTTTGTGGGCTGAAGTGGACCGCATTTATTACTTTATGGGCTAATAAGGACTTCCCTATCAAATCATGGGACCCACTCCAAAATATCATCCAAGATATCCTCAAGAGTCCTCTATAAATAAGACTTCATTTCACATGCAAGGTACGCAACCCATACTCGAGAGTCGTTACTCTGCCTCTCTTCTTCCTCTCCTTCATTTGTTCCAGTTCACTTATTGACTTAGGCATCGGAGAGCCTTGCGCCGCCCAGGCCAGGGTCCTCTGATTGCTTCTTCTTCCGTTTCAGGCTTTGAGGCAGCAGATCATCTTCTCCTACTTGGATAAGTCCTATCAGGCACCCCTATTATTGTGAGTCACATTTTTCAGCACTTACAGGTACTATGATCATTATAATTAATTGGGGCTAAAGGATAATAAGATATGGATCTAAGTTTGGAAAACATGTCCAATTGATCCATGGATATTGATCAAAAGGACCTACTTGTGGTAATGTGGAAGTTTAGGGTTTTCTATGTAATATTCCTAAGACTAGAGTTCAATTGCATTTATATAGTGGAGTTATTTGCAATTAACTGTGGGCCCAGATTATACATGAGATGTGGGGTCGTGTGTCCCAGTTGGAGCCAGCTTTCTAAGGAATCCCTAGTAGTCCCCACGCTAGCCCAATTATTAGAAAGTGTCTAATTCTAGTTGAACTCTAAAAGGAAAGTTATTATTTCTATTTGAAGTGAGACTTCTAATAGTGGTAATAGTAGACTTACTAATTTTAGTAGAAGTGAGACTTCTATTTTAATTAAAAAGGAATTAGAAAGTTACTAATCATACTTGAAGTGAGACTTCTAATTATGATATAGTAAGTTACTAATTCTTAATTGAAGTAAGACTTCTATTTCAATTAGTAAAAGAAGAGGTTGGCTTGAGAAGCTTTAAATAGAGGGGAACCTAAGGGGTGAACGTCCAAGCATTATCCTAGCATTGGGATTCACGCCCAACACCTTTATGTGCAAGAGTTGTACATGCCCTTCTCCTCCTCCCTCTTTTAGTTCTCTTTCTAGTTCCTCCTTTGAGTTCCTAGTAGTTTTCTCTTGCAGATCCTACCATCTACTTGAGAAAAAGAAAATCTGATACGGGTCATAGCGTGGAAGATCAAGAGGCCTTGGAGATCCTTATTTGATTAGTGAAAGCGTTTCATCATCAAAGAAAGACGCAACTTCTCCATTAAAGCGCAACAGAGCTCCAAAGGTATAATCTACTTCCTTGCATGTTGTAGATTTATTTGTAGCTTATATGTTGTTGTTTCTATCTTGTAGATAGATAGTATTTACTAATCATGATGGCTGATATTGAGGGTTTGCATCCTGGATTGGGTTTTGTCGCCTTCTGGATAGTGATCCCTGCATCAAGTGGGTCAAAAGTTTTTTAAACCTATCCTAGAGGCCCACCTATTTCTAACAACAATGAGGTGGACTTGAATTGATCTGAGTTGTGTGAATAGATTGCTCCTTACTACAAATGTTTCTATTTACTATTTCCTCTGGTGAATGATCTATATTGTTGATTATAGCTAGCCAATATTCCTGACAGAATAATGGACTTTTTATTTTATTTTATTATAACACGTGATCCTGCAAATAATGGCATTTTCCATTGATATCATCCATGATTGATTCAATTATCTGTTGTCTCGATTCCTCATTTGAAAGGGACGAGAGTTCATTTGCTAGTAAAAAGATGATAGCAAAACAACCTTTATCTACATCCATAATTCAGGGGGCGTCACAGAATTAGGAACTGATGAGGAAGTTGTTCAGAATTAGGCACGTACACTTATCAGAGCAAGTTTATCAGTTATGCACTCAGTATGGCTGCAGTGCCACCTTCACCAACACTTCCTACATCAGGTCCCTCAATCATCCTTCCAGAGGGTAGTGATCCTTGGAATTGAATTTCTTTGACAACAGTTAGAAAATCCAACCTTTTTACACTCAACTATGTTATCTTGGTGTGCTTTAAAAGTGGCTAGCAACCCGGTCCCTTCACCAACAAACAGTGAATCATATGAACCATGTAGGGGTCGTATAATATATTGCAAAAATCCACATGGTGCTGCTTTCTTTTTTTAAAGAAACCAGGCCCGACACTATGACCATATAACCTATTTCTTACGCATCTTTTTTTTTTTACATAGAATACAATGGAAATCATCATCAAATGAGCTCTCCTCTGAAGGATAATTAAAGAGGTAGGTGTAACGTCCTACATCGTCAAGAGGCTGTCCAGAGCCTGGGCTAATATATGTTCACGTCTGTGAGTTTAGAAAGACGCATTTTGGGTCTCAAAGGGACCCGAAAACAAAACATTGAGACAAGATTGGGCCAGAGTCCACGGGACCCTCCGAGCCGCATGAACCAAAGAGGACAATATCTGCTGGGCGGACTGGGACGTGACATATATGATATCAGAGCCACATCGCCAAGAGGCTGTCTAGAACCTGGGCTAATATATGTTCACGCCTTTGAGTCTAGAAAGACACGTTTTGCGTCTTAAAGGGACCCGAAAATAAAACCTTGAAGAAAGATTGGGCCAGAGTCCACGAGACCCGAGCCGCATGAGCCAAATAGGACAATATCTGCTAGGCGGACCAGGTCATGACAATAGGGGTGAAAAATTCAGGTAAGGATTGAAGAAAATAAGGTAGAGATGTAGATGGGAACTTGACTTTTCTAGGATTTCAATTACTTCATTGATGGTTTACTATTCATTTCTCATCTCCGCTTGATTCGATTTCTTCGATTTCTATTAAAGGGAAGTTTATTTCATAGTCATTTTAGGATATTCATGTTGTTATAAGCTATTGTGTTCTTTATTAACAGCTCGAGCTTTTAGTGTTACTGGTTATCAACATGGTATCAAATCAAATTCGAACGGCTACTACCTGTCTGAGAGCGGTTGCAATGACATTCACTAACAGGTTGATCTTTTGGTGTTATTGGTTATCAACAATTCACCTTTGATTCTTCATTTTTGACCACTTAAAGATAATACAAAAGCAATAGTCTTGTAGAATTCCTCAAATTCAATGACATGAAACAAGGAGGTCCTACGGGGAAATTTGTGTTCTGTCCTCTCTAAAGGGGTGTTGGAATAAGAGGGAGGGATGGAGAGGGAGAGAGAGAGAGAGAGAGAGAGAGAGAGAGGAGTTTTAAACACAAGAAGAAACAAATGATAGGAAAAGAAACACACAACGCACGTGAGTTCTTGCTATTATACATATTAACAAAGAAACACATTAAAAATAGCCATCAGTCCTTCCCTTGAAACCAATCTGCCCAAAGGTGAGGCAAATGAACAGTCCCAGGTGCCATGTAATCAACCACAACCTAAAAATACCCAAGGAAAAAAAGCCACAGATTAAGCAAACATACATATACAGATAGCTACAAGAAGTATCATATAATTCATCTGAATTAGAAAGAATACAAGAATGGGCCTGCCAACAATCTGGACCATCATTTAGTAGGCCCCATAATTGGACTATCCATGGCCCATAAGTCTTGTTAACCCGATAGCATAAGCATAAACCCCTCATATATGTTGAATCAGGACCATTGTCTAATGACCCAGTCAGATTGTTGGGGCATGGACACCGAAGAGGTCAAGGATACTAGGCGGATGGCCCAGATCGATCAATGGTCCAATGGGCTCCATGTGCACAACAAATAATTGTCCTCGACCATTAAATTAAAATAAATGATGCATGTGTGAGCATAATCAAATTTGATTTGTACTCACCAGAATTGAGATGTGAGAGCTGGGCCCGTGGGCCAGTGAGCTAACTCCTCCCCAATGCTTTGGAAGAAGAGGCCCGTCAGACTGTTACCGTTGATTGCTGGTATGCTCGATGGAGCGATCCAACCGATCAAACCGAATCCGATCACATTCAGGTCCCTCCGAAGCCAGTTTCTCTCAAAGCTTAAATAAATGAAAAGTTAGACATAATCAAGGAAAAATACAGCCCTTCTACATGGCCTGATGGGGGTGGCCTGAAAAGTGGCCTGACCCCCATCTGCACCCTAGGATCTCATTCAAATGAGATCCTAGGGTGCAGATGGGGGTCAGGCCACTTTTCAGGCCACCCCCATTAGGCCATTTAGACTTTTTCCGAAGCTAATTAAGTCTTATTGACTTAAGTTGAAAATGGTCAAGAAGACAATTACCAAGTAAACCTTCCACCAGAAGCTAGTTTTTGCTTCAGAGGGTTTCTTTCAGCAACAGGAGATCTTATAAAACCTAGTTATTTCAAGAATAATAGAGGTTAGTTGCTTTTTTATTACTGCAAATTCTCATTTAGATCAGCATTCCTACATAGTGGGCCCCACCCTATGGTGGTCTAAATAGCTTACATTGTAGGCCCCATTGTGGATGGACGTTTGGGCAATAGTTATAACCCAGCAGCTCAAATTCTAGACTTCTAATGGGATTGCAACTTGCACTGGGCCCAATTCAAACCTGCTGACCCAACTGCGAAAAATCCAAATTCGGGTTGGGCTCAAGGCTGGAAAATCGCCAACACCCCGTTTCTAGTTTGGGTCAGGTCTTGGGTGGGTTATAGGCGGGTTAGGTTCCGGATAGGGATGGATATATTTTCAAAATGGTTGCCAGATTGGTTTGATGGAGTTTAGGTTTTGGTGGGCCCTTTTGGAACTCAGGCCAGGTTTAGATCAGGTCGATTCCGACTGGGTCCGGATGCCATTGGCAATTCTAGAGTTTGGTGTGAGTTTGGATCGGTCCAAAACCTGATCCCATCCGTCCGAGTTGCACCTCTAATTTTTAGTAGGTCTGCAAATAGGCGGTTTGTATCGGTTTAGCACTAAAACAAACCATCAAATCGAACTTATCGATTTTTTAATTAACCACTCCGATCCGACCGATGGAGAGGGCTCAGACCGAACGGAACCGAAGTATTCGGTCGGTTAAACCGTTTATTTTATTTTTTTTTTGAAAATCAGAAATTGAAATTTTCAAAATAATGACAACCCCCATCCTTTGCATTTATTCCAATATTTAGGACAAATATAAAAATTCAAATAGTCAAATGCTCAAATTACATATGGTCGGTTAGAATCAGTTTAGGCGGTGAACCGGGGTTCAAACTGAAAACCGACCGATCTAATCAGTTTCTACGATTTTCAAACCGCCGATCTACTATAAAACCGTTCCGAACCAGCCGATTTGATCCAATTTAACGGTAATATTAGATTTTTTGTGCAGCCCTAATTTCTAGGTTCTGGTAGTCGGATAGTTAAGCTGCAGTGAACATAAAAGAACTCATATAGCCAACAGTTCATGTTAATTAGCAAAATCTTCATAGGTCGAATGGCTGTGATTGTTTGGTGGATAATTATTGGCCCACAGCCCTTCTACGGTTGGCCCCACGAAGTGTAAGTTCAGAACCACTGATTGATGTGCCCTGGGACATACAAATCATGGGCTTAGATTAAAATACAGCAAATACAGACCAAGCATGGTATAATTTTTTGCAACTGTTTCATTTCATATAATTCACTTCTTAGCACCCAATTACTCATTCATATGTGGCCCACGTAATACACGGACCATTTTGGTTCTTGGGCAGGGCAAATTCATCGTGGCCCACCTAATGAATGTCCCAGATCACTCATACAAGGCACATTAGTTTGCATGAAATGCAAAATATTTGAGATAGAGAAAAAAAAAAGTTTGGTACCTGATGAGAGACTCGACTTGGTAGAAGGACGAGAAGATAATGGCAGAGTGGAAGTGCCTAAGCCTGAAACACTGGGCAAGGTCGCCATGGCTGCCATTTTCCTCCTTAACTTGGATCCAAGTCAGACCTAAAGCCCTCTTTGTGTAATGATGAAATTGGTTGCAAGGGATTCTTAGATTTAGGGCTTGTGATGGAGATATTGTACAACAGATTTCATGGATGAAGTGTTGGAGGTAGGAGCAATGAGATTTTGACACGTTGGAGATAATATGGATAAGCTTATGCTGTGTTGGAATTCTTACTTGTCCTTGGTGGACACTGAAAATTATGGTCCGACCCAAAGTTATACATTTGTCAAAAAAGGATTGAGCCTACAAAGATGGGGCGTGGCACCAGCAGCCAGAGGCCCATATCTCAAAAGTATGGCTGCAAAATTACAGGTCCGATAGTTTGGGTTCACCCGAGTCCCGACCCGACCACATCATGCATGTTTAATGGCTCTGTTTGTAGGCAGGGCCGGCTTGAGACAATTCGAGGCCTAAAGCGACGATCATTAATTAGGCATTTTTTATATTTTAATATTATTATAAATATTTTACTTAAATTTTATTTTTCTTGCTTTTTTATGATGCGAAATTACTAATTAACTTTTTTTATTTAAGTTTTGCTAACCTATCTTAAGCCACCTCCAAAACCCACATGAGAATTTTGGGCCCATCCCAAAATTCACATGGAAATTTTGGGTTACAAAATCCAACTACCTATTTGGCTCCACCCCCCCGAGTGAGGACCGTCCAAGATGGACTTCAGAGGTGTGCCCCACGTATTGGATGTTCCATATACACAGTACTCATATGCACTGTGGGCAAGTGAATAAATTCCGGTGGGGCCCATTGTTTATCTTAAATTTTAAGATCTATTATTAGGGTTGAAACCCCAAGCTACAGATTTATTATAACCACATCATGGATCAAATCTGAATGGGACCCCTATTGAAATAGGATACACAAAAATAATGAGAAACGCTTGTGAAATAGGTTCATGACTAAATGTATGGCTAAGATTTGATACACAGGGACTGCTAAAAATATAATGGTGTGCTAAAATCAATTGGACTCCTAGCCATAAAAATATAAGGGGCAGATTTGAAAATATAATGGGCATACTTTAAAAGGCCCCATGAAAATCTTGGTTGTATCTTCTCAAATTATAATGGGGCCTTATATTTTGGGGAGAAAAAAAAGGATGACAGTTAATAAGTTTTCTATTTTGGAATTTTAAAAGATGTCATTTGCTATTATGGGGCCTTTTTTTGTGCCTTATTTTTTGGGGCCTAAAGCAATTGCTTTCTTGGCCTTATAGTTCAGCCGGCCCTGTTTGTAGGTCAGATCTACTGAAGCCCTACTCTAGAATTCCATATCTGATTCCATCAGGATCAGGTCCATTGTGGTCTGGTCTCATCCTGCCTAATCCTCCTTTTTGGGTAAAAGAACTTTCGTTAACTGATTAAAAAAAATTCTTTAGAAGAAAGGAGACGCATGTTTTGTTGAAGAAAATATTCATTCATTCATTTACAATCTATCTAAATAATATCTTCACTCAATATTTTGTGACAAGATACTACAGTGATATTGTTGCATGGACATTTTCCTTGGAATTAGGGAAGTATGCACTGATCCAAACTCTCTCTTTCTCTAGGGCTGTTTGGTTCTATAATTGAGTTTCTAAATAGAAATTCGCTAACCAATCATTCTAAAACCTTGAGGCATTAGTAGATACAGTGAAAATACTATTCTTACACTCCTCTTCAATAGGAACTTGGTTGGTACACATTTTATGATATGTACAATATAGCGCCGAGTAGTTTTCCTAAGATCCGAATTCAATATATACTAATTGGCTATGATACCATATAAAATCTCAGGCATTGGTAGACCTTCAAATACTTGGTTAGCGCTCGCATGTCCTATCAAAACCTTGAGGCATTTGGTAGACCTTCAAATACTTTTCAACAATAATATCCTTTTCAATGGGAAATGAATACCGGCCCATAGTTAAAATAATTCAATTATTAAAAAAGGCCAAGGTTCCATCTGTTATCTCCACCTTGTAGTCTTCATCCTTCACCTCATTTACAATCATTTATTGTCTTGAAGCCCATTTGACTATAAATTACTATGTATTCAAATCCTTCCAAACAAACAAGCTATTTGACAACAGAGCACGATGAACTATAAAACGTGCAAATAAAACGTTCAGACATCAACTAAGAAGTCATTGTTGCACCATGATATTCTTTTCTAAAGGCAGAATAGTCCAATATCCTTGCATAAACTCGCAGAGAATAGTTTTAATTTGTATTATTAATGACTCCGTGAATTAGAAGAAAAAGTTGGTCAAATGCAAACTGAAGGCCTTATTAGTGAATTAATGAAGCTTTTCTTGATCTCCTCTCTGCCCTTCTTTATCAATTTTTGGGTACAATAGAAATCTTTATCCACCCAAAAATTTAGCCTTGAACCATTGACTACATAATAACAGTTCCTACAAAAAATCTGTGTGTATGGCTTGTAGTCGAACTGCCTAATGTCCATTAACAATCATTTAACAATTGACAAAAACTTTTAAGTTTCCATGATCTCTAATGATGGAAAACTTGGGTTCTTTTCTGAAATAATGATTAGGAATTACTCAAAACTATACCCTACTTATGTGACTATACCGTAATTAGAGCTTTTCGTTTCACTTCACCTAGAAAGCTACACATGCATGCAGCTGGGTTTGCTTGGAATGTAATGCTCCATACTTGGGTCCTCTTTTTATCCTGTTAGATACTATTCTTGAATCATTTTTCTCAAATATCTCCTCCCTTTTGCCTCCTGGAGCAGATTCCTCAGTCTATGAGGAGCAACTTGGTCACTCAGACAAGCGTCCAAAATACCAATTTATCATATGTCCTGATTAGCCACATGAAGAACATCTACAGATTGTTATTTATGTACTATATGTTTCCAAACAACAACTTCCAATAATTACTCCAACAAAAGTGCATCTGTGCATGGCATTATAGGAGAGAAGATACATAAAATAATGGGGCATGAAGGAATGATATGAAACAAACAGATTAGCGGAAAAGGGATTGTGTGGAGTGGATTGGGACAACGCAATTGATGGGGATTGGATAATCTTATCTCCTCTGCTTATTGGAAATGCAAGGGATCTCTGGATTTTTGCAGGCCAATTTGCTCCCTCCTCTTTTTACTCCTGAATTATTAAAGAGGACCCAAAAGGGTCCAATGCCAATAATGCTGAACCACGTGAGGAATTTTCCAATTTTTATTCCCATCTTCTCATGCACATACTGTTTCCAAGTGATGCACAAAGTGATCCGGTTCTGGTGAATGAGGTTGAGTCCTTTGTCTTCAGGTTGTCAGTGGGTCAATATGGACCTCTATTTGCTGAAGAAACGACCTGAAAAATCTGAACGAGGACCTTGATTTTGGGCAGGTTAGTGTAGCTAAGCACCTCAATCTGCGTGCACTCCTATCCAAAGTTTGTGGTGTACGTGTACTCATGGTTTTGAACAGCATGTATGTAAGAACCCAACCCCAAAATTTTATTTAAGTTATTTTTTTATTATTTAAAATAAATGATCTATAATTAGTATGAGAGTTCTACACATGTTATAGAATCACATATAAGTCATACAGTCCTTTGTTGGGACATGAGAACCTGTTTGTTATTTTAAAAGATTTATACGGGTGTTTTCATATTAATTTTTGGAAAGTAACAAAATTGAACTCATTAGATGGCAAATAATTAATCTAGCAAGTTTAGTTAAGCATTTATTTGAGAATAAATAAACCTATAGGAAGGAATGTTGCACAAAGAATGTGAGTGTGTGCAGGAGAGGATTTTGAATACAAAAATAATAAAGGATAGCAAAAGTATTATGTCTTATTTATTTATTTATTTTCATTAACCGACTACTATGCTGTTGGAAATTAGGTGGGCTTCTAGGATAGGTTTCAAAAACTTTTGACCCACTTGATACATGGATCAACTATCCAGAAGGCTACCAATCTGTCCAAGATACAAACCCTCAATCTCATCTATCATGATTAGTAATTTAATCTATCTAGGAGATAGAAAATCAGCAACAAACATGCAACAAAGATCTATAACATACAAGGAAATAGATTATACCTTTGGAGCTCGGTTGTGCTCTAATGGAGAATTTGCTACTTTCTTTGATGACAAACTCTTTCGCGAATCAAATAGGTTTCTCCAATACCCAATGGCCTTCCATGCTATGACCCGAATCAGAATCTCTTTCTCAAGAAGATGGGTGGGATCTTCAAGAAAAGACAACTAGGAACTTAAAGGAACTAGAAGAGGGAGAGAAGAGATGTGCAACACTTGCACAAAGGGGGATGGGCGTGAATTCCAAGTTGGACATCCAAGCCCCCTTTGGTTCCCTATTTATAGTTTTTTGCAAACTATTCTTACTAATTTAATTAGAAGTCTCACTTCCAAATTAATTAGTAACATTCTTCCCTTTCTTAATTATAATAGAAGTCTCACTTCCATTAATAATTAGTAACATACTATTACCACTATTAGAAGTCTCACTTCAAATAGAAATAGTAACTTTCCTTTTAGAGTTCAACTAGAATTAGTATCCATCTGATGATTGGGCTAGCGTGGGGACCACTAGGGATTCCTTAGAAAGCTGGCTCCAACTGGGACACGCGACCCCACATCTCTTGTGTAATTCGGGCCCACAGTTAATTGCAAATAACTCCACTATATAAATGCAATTGAACTCCAGTCTTAGAAAATTACATAGAAGACCATAAACTTCCTTAGTACCACAAGTAGGCCCCTCCATCAATATCCATGGATCAATTGGACTTGTCTTCCAAACTAGATCCATATCTTATTATCCTTGAGCCCTAATTAATTATAATGATCAAAGGTACCTTTCTAATTAACTCTTAATCGGAATGGGTGTACACTTACCAATGATTAAATCCATTTATTGACACAAGGGGATATTAGAGATAGATTCCATCTTGACCATTAAATGTTCCGACAGATCTACTACCAGGTACCCAAATCACCGAGGTGTTGACCTACAGTTGGCCTCACTCATTGGTTACTCGAAACAAATGAATAGATAGAAACTTGAGTTTATTAATGTCTCAGGATTGAGAGCTTACCGCTAGGGAATTATGAGAGCAGACCTTAAAATAAAGACAGTGTTTATAAGGTGCTTCTCATGGTCCTTCAATACATCCAATGTACCAGCACTATGATCTAGAATCTTTCATTCTGATGATCGAGACAAATCACACTATCTCATAGTAATCAAAATGCTGCAACCTTGTCAGTATGAGATGTCCAGTCTCATCACTGGTTGTGAAGATATTCAAGTATAAGATTTATTATACATGTCTCCCGTATGTGGATCTCATCCATATACATGTATTATATCTAGTATACTTATGGACTCCGGTTTATCTCATGAATCATTATGTCATTCGTATTGGTTATGTGCAAGTATATAATTAAACACCATTCATCTCATGAAATGGAAAGCATGAATATATTGATTAATAAAGAAATGAGTCAATTTATTACATCATATGCTGGTATTGAGACCATAAAACTAACATATGCATTTTTATATTATTACTTAAAGATTCGTTTCGTCCTTAAACTCTTCAAGTGTATATTTTATTACTAAATAGTTTAACTAGAAAGGTTTTTACGGTCTTCGTTTGTGCAGCCACCCAATGTAAAACACATGCATATAACCATCCTGCAAGAGGTCACATGATTGTTCCGTAAAGCTTGTTTTTCAACGAAGATTTAAAGGGAATAGTTTTTTGATAATAGTAACATAGGACATTATAAATTGGGATCGAAAGGCAGCCTTACGCTCAACTGAGTGGTAAGATCCTGAGAGAAATTTAGCGAGTGATAAATAGAGAGAAAGTTAACAGGAGAGAATAATTGGTGATCTCTTTCAAGTCAGATTTCAAAATCTCATTCATTATACAATTTAATACTTAATTTACAAAACTTAGGCAAATATATATGATTTTTATATGCAATTTACATGAAATTGTCATTGATTCATTAATTTTGATCTGTAGTTCTGCCTTTTTATATATGTTCTTCGCATTGATCTTAAACAAAGTGTAGTGAGCTGCTTGAGATCTAATTCGATAAACGATGGTCCTTGGACTAATATGATTGGAAATCAAAGGTTGAGAATCGAATATTGACTCGTTGGTGTTTGCATTGTTGAGATCTTTGCATAGATTGCAATGTTAAAGCTATAGGTTGTATTCTTTTAAATTTTGAATCTTCGTGATATACTCAGCCATCATAAATGAATAAGGATTCAATTAGCATCTTGATCATTTAAGTTAATATATGCATGTAGTCTTTCATATTTTATATACAATATGCAATAGTGATGTGCATTGACGAATTCAATTTAGAATTATATGTTAAAGTTATTGTCACGCCTGTGGCTCCCCTGTAAAAGGGCGTTGGATCCGATGATGACTGGGTATTCAGTGGTGCATAAGTCTCACATCAGAAACACGCTAGTCCTAATCTTGGGTATATATATATGTGACCTGGCCCTTAACTCCTCATGAGGCCTTCTAAAACCGTGCGGCAAGATTGGGTTGAAATCCCATGAGCCAAAGCGGACAATATCATGTGGACGGCGTGCCGGGTCGTTACAGTTATAAATTATGAATCTAGTGTAGACTTAAATGGATCTAATATGGGTTTTTAAATAGGTCTTAACATGGTTTAAGAAAGAATTGACCAGCTGGAACTTAAAAAGTGGAAACTCTGAAAAGAAAAGGAATTGACCAAAAAACATGTACCGATAATTTATAGTTTAGGCATAGTCATGAATGACATCTATAAATATGGAAAAGAAATCATAATAAAATTATTTGGCACAAAGCACCCAAAATGAAAAAAGAAATTCACCTTGAAATCTTTTCGGAGGAGTGAGTTATTACCCCGACAAGTCTATATGTTAAAATTATCCGATTCTAAATGTGTTTTCTCTAAAGATTTGATTGTTGGGCTAAGTCTGTGAGGTTTTGATTGTGTTGGCATATTCATGGGTCTGGACAAAACTTGAGGTTGCATTATGTATTTTCATCTTTTCTAGTATGGGTTGCAAATTCATGATTTTTCTAGTATTTTCATCTCTTCGAAAATTCATGTAAACTGTAGTCTAAAATGCTGTAAAAGGTTTTATGGGAAGTGCAGTTCGAACGGTCTTTTATTCAAGCTGTAAGCCAAAATACCCGAGTGGCTCACCGTTCAAATGGCTCTCATGTTCGTTCGAATGGATATGGAGATCAAGCTTGAGCCAAAAATCAACAAGCTCTCACGTTCAAACAGTCTTCATCTTCGTTCGAACGGATGTATGCTCTCTCTCTCTCTCTCTCTCTCTCTCAAGTTAGAAAACCCGAATGGCCTCACATTCGAATGGACGTCATTCTCGTTCGAACGGATTTCTTCAGCCTTCTCATCCAATAAATCCGAGAGGTCCTATGTCCGAACGAGAGTCATGGGCGTTCGAACAGATGTCGTGCGTAAAATTCCATCAGATATCAAGAGCGTTCGAATGGACGGTGAATAATTTTCTGGGCGATAACCCTACAGGAAAAAGATATATATGTGGGTTCTTCTCCATTGCCTAGCGGTTTTGATATAGATGACTGAAGGCTACATATCTAAGAGAGTTCTTATTTCGTCTCTAGAGTTTTTTGTCCATTAATGTGCATAAACTTCATCCTTTAGAGATGTAAGACCCGGACCCGAGCTACCGCGATTAGCACTAATTCAGTTGTGTATTAGCTCTAAGTGAAATTAGTGGATTTTGTTTAGGTTTGCGATTAGAATAGCTTTTATATAGATTTGAAGAATTTTGAGAGACTTTTTTATTTAATGAGACTCTTTGAGGGTCTTTCTAGTGATTTTTGTGTAAGTATGGGTGGTTACCCGTGATTTTGAAAAATTCTTGTTTTAACTCGGTTTGATTGATCTTGTTAGCCTCTACAACTTTTGTGTTTACTTCGTCCCCGTTTGAGACCCCGAAACCCGACTTTTCTAACTTCAAGGGCAAAACAGTCTTTTTACACAAAATTTAGACACAAATTTCGATGTCTCCAAAACCTATGAAATGTGTACTTTTTTTAAACTAGATTTTATGAAGAACGTTTTTCCCTTCTTCGTTGAATTCATCCGAGGCCCGAAAATCTATGTTTTTAGCCTGACAAGTTTTATTAGCTGTGGGACCCACCTCCACTTTCTATAAAAGGAGAGCTCACCTTCACTTTACCCTCTTCTTGCTCATATTCATTGTGGAAGAGCGCTCCAACCCATTCTAGGGTTTTCTTCTCCTTCTTCTTGCTTATTCCTTTCCAATCCACTCTAAATCTTGTCCAAATGGAGAATGAGACCCCATCATCTTCTTCCTCACCATTAGAGCTCTCCATTGATACCATTGGAAGAGAAATCCACCCATCCTAGGATTTCTTTTTAGCAAACTTTGTCCATTTGAAGACCTTTCAAGTAAGTGATCACTCTCATCTTCTAGATTTGTGTTTTCCTAGCCCTAGAGAGTCTTCATCTACATTATTGGAAGCCCTCTCCTTCTTGTTCATTGTGTTGGCCATTTAGGGTTCTAAATGGGTTTGTATTTTGGGGGTTTTGTATAGCTTGGAGATTTTGGGCTTGGGACTGAAATTGGGAGCTTGTTTAGCTATCTTGGAGGCCAATGCAAGTGGATGAATGGATGATTTTGAATGTTAGCATGCTTTATGAGAAAATCTTAATTTTTATTACTTGTTCGTGGCGATTTCATATTTGTTTTTCATCTATGCTTCTTGCTACAATTTATCTTTGTTTATAAATGCATATTGATGAGTCTTTCTCATTGGTTTAGCCTCTTGGAAATTTATACATGTAATTTTGGTTAAATCTTATTTTATGTGTACATATGGATTACATGAATGATGGGTTTTCTTGTGATGAATGAGGTTGGAATGAAAGAGATTTGATGTATTTTTGTGGAGTGATTGATGGTGGAATAAGGGTGGTTTTGAGAAGGCAAGGAGACTCATATTTTTGGTGACAAATGAGAGGCTCAAAGGGGTCGCAAGAGAAAGGGAAAGAAACCCGAAATGCACAAAAATCTGAGAAGACAGAGTTTGCTTGAGCGAACTCAAGTTCGCTCAAGCAAACCGGCCCCTCCCAGAGGCCAGTTGGCTCGAGCCAACCTTTAGGTTCGCTCGAGCCAACCTGCCAGGACCAGTTCGCTCGAGCGAACCCCTCCCAGTGAGCTGTTAGCTCGAGCTAACCTCTGGTCCGCTCGAGCCAACTGTCTCTCAGGCCTAGGTCAATGCAGGGAGCTTGGGAATGATGTTTTAAGGCTCAGGGGAGGTCTGTTTGGAGCCCCAATGTAATGGTGGGACCTAGGAAGTGATGTATGGAGCTCGGTTGAGAAAGAAACCCCATCACAGAGATATATTGAGAACTCTTTTACTTACCGAGGTGTATAGAACACTTGGAATACCTTGATTTTCGGGAGTGCCAAACCAAGAATAAAACTTGACATACGAGTGTCTTATATGCATCAAACCAAGTCTTGAAGCCTCAATGTACGGTCCGGCATTATGTGGAAATCCATTTGTGTTTTATTTTACCCGCATTACTTATGTACTCTTCCGTCTTCATGTGTCATTACTAGTTTTGCCTTAAAACTACTCAAATATGCAATTTGAGTATTTTGTCAGCCTTATGTATTCATGACCAGATATTAATGTGATACATGTACATATATGTGAGCTTCCCGTTTAGCCTATTTGGGTGTTATACACTTATATATGTCTAGATTTCTTCATGTGACCTACGTGTCAGCACCACTAAGCTTGGGCAACCTTGTTGGCTTGATCTGCCGGCTTAGGGTCCTTAATAATTCCTGCCGGAAGCAATCTGGGTTCCCGCCTTTCCCGTTACCCGGTTCCGCAGCCATGGTTTTGCATGTTAGCCAAGTCTTTTGGCATCTAGTATATGTATATATATTTAGTCAGTTATCATCACTTCGCGTGTCTGAGACTAACGCCTCTAGTGTGCTCTCATCACATTAGTGATGGAGGATTTAGCTATGTGTGGTTGCCATCTTGCCAGTTTCCTATTCATTGGTACCTTTTTCATGTTTTATATTGATCTTATGTTTTCGGATAAATGATGCATCTTATTTCATGAAATTGTTGTTTAAGCAAGTTTCAATGTTTTCCAATGTAACTTATAATTTATTATGTTGTTATGTCTTTTCACCCATCTGCCAGACCATCGTGTCTGACCCACTATTTTGGTACTCATGTCCAGATTTCCTCATCCCCGAGGAGGAGCCGGAGGAGGTGGCCGGGGAGCCGCAACGCGTAGGAGAATGGCAGGCTGATGATGTCGTTTAGGCATTTGGTCAGGCTACGAGTTGCGAAACACCTTTTGGGAGAGTGACTGACACATTTTGGGTTTTGGTTGTACTGACCTTTGTTGGTTTTTATTTTTGGGAAATACCTAACTAAACTCATCTTTTGTATAAACATTAACTTTACACTTTGGGAATGCTTTATGATCATTGCCACTCTGACATCATATTACATATATTTGTGTTATCGATCTTGTTGTGATGGAATGAATTTTAAACTTGATTTGCTACACGCCTCTGAATCCTAATTGTGAATGACTTGTGTGTGTGATATCCTTACCGTGAAAACCTATGGGAAATCACGTACATGGATGTTGTATTTCTTCGTAATCCATGTACGTAGCAATAAAGAAAATTAATAAATGCACACAGCAACTAGCTCGCCGATCCCGGATTAGGAGTGCCCTCAGGTGCTAATCCGGTCCGGGGTCGCAACAAGAGATCTAATCTTCATATATTCTTCTCGTTTGCGTCTCGAAATGGCTTCGTGACTGCAAACGGTGATTCAAGCACGGTTAAAGGTGAGCAGCTAGTGGCCGACAAGAGATTTTGCAGTCCTTAGGTTGAGATCCAACTGGGGAAGTCGTGTAAGTGATCTTGTAATCTTCTATTTCATAATGCTTGGTAGTTTCCGTAGACAAAGTTTCAGGATCTGTAGTTTTTTCTTGAGATCGAGTTTTCCAGGTATATTGGTCTCTTTTGGTGTGTGATTGTTAGACTCCTATGTATTTGTTAAGCTTTTCTCGAACTGTATAACATAGATCTGATGAGGGACCTTAACTGGTGTGAGGGTTTAAAACCTTCAAAATATGTAAGGGTTCCTCGGTTAGACTAAATATAAAAGTTGTAGCCCTCTGAGTTATCTCTCCAGAACATCTAAGCTCACTTGATTATGATCTTTATATGATTTATGGTTATTTCTCTACTAAAATGGGACGCTATAAAATTCTGTACTAAAACGAGAATTTATCTCTTGGTGTTACACCCCGAAACCGGGCCCTGCAGTGATCCGATCTCGGGATGCGAAATTTTGAAATTAATTAAAACTTTTTGTATTTCCCAAGATCCACGTGAGTGAGGGTAATAAAATTCCATCACGACCTGAATATTTTTGCGGAAGCGAATCATGGTGTTTGCGACTCGGAGCCCGTGGCCATCGGATTCCGTGTCGCACTCAGCCATTAACATAAAGCCATCAAATTAAGGCTTAGAATCAAACTTGTACAAATCATAAATCATAAAACATTGAGCTGCCAGTAACAGGAGAATTTATTTTCCACATAAGTATTAAAGTTACAAATTATCAAGTACATTAATTACAATCCCAAAGAAAAGGCTAATAGAAGCCATCCAAAAATAAACAACTAAATAAAATGCTACCTCAAAAGATATTACGAACTCCTGTGCCAAACTTGACATCTAGATGATATCAATGGGCAGCTTCTCGTGTCAGACCGGCGGCTCAACCGCCTCCTCCGATCAAACACCTAAAAAGGTAAAGAAATCAGAACCTGGTACTAAACAAAAAGGGTCAAACACAACGGTCTGGCAAGCAAATAAAACAGATAATAAAATGACAGAATTCATAAAGCAATTGAGAGTCTAAATAATAATTATTGATGAAATAAAGAGATGATTCTTAAATCGTTGGTAATTTGAAGAGCACAATACATTTCTAATCTGAATACGAAGACCGATAAAATAAAGTACTTTCTCTGAATTATAACCGAATAAAACAATGGCATCCACATTTAGCTATATTCTCCTATTACCGAAGTAATAAGAGCAGACAGAACCATAGCCACTACTCGTAGGACCGGAACGAACAAAGTCGTTATCAAATAGAACCGTAGCCACTACACGTGGAACCGAAAACAGACCCGTAGCCACTACACGTGGGACCGGAACAAACAGAACCGTTGCCATGGCCGGTACAAACAGAGTCCAAGCTGCAGCTGGCAGATAATTTAAAGATCCCAAGCCGGGTGATCAGCCCGACAAGGTAACCTAAGCTTAGTGGTGCATTTAAATTTCAAAAAATGAACCGATACAAATCAAATCATAATAATTCATTTCTGAAATCGATAAAAGGACTACTCCTGAACAAATACATACTGAATATCCGAACAAATCTGATGAGTAGCCTTATCGATGTTTCTGAACGTGGCGAACCACTCAAATCTAATTCAAATCAATTTGTAGAAATTATACAAATTTCTGTGGCAAAACACTCAAATCTCTTTCAATTAAATTTGTAGAAAACATACGAATCTCTGTGGCAAACCACTCAAATACATTTCAAATCACCGAGGTTATCAAACGTGGCGAACTACTCAAATACATTTCAAATCGATTTACAAAAGAATGCATAAAACTTTTCTAACATGGAATGGAATAGTGTATGATGAATTAATGTCTTACCGAGGAAAGTCTCAATGCACACTTAGTAACTAAAGGTTGATTTACAATGATAAGTTTGGCACCAATGAAAATCCACAACACTTGAGATTAATAAGTGTGTTTTAAGACTAGAGAATTCCCAGGTAAAATTCGCAAATCAATACTTTCTCTCATTTTCCCATTCAAGTTTTCAAACTTTCAAGTGTCACTATATATCCCAATCTTTCATGAGCTTTTAGGCTTTCCAAAGGAGATCAATGGGCTTTAAAACGAAGAGGAAAGAAGGGTTAAACGGGCCTAAATCAGGTTTAGAAGAGACCCACAAACAATCCAAAACAGGTCTAAAAAAAAGAGATCTGAAAATGCCTCAAACAAGGCCTTGAAAAAGGGCCCAGACTGGGCTGGGTCCGCTCGAGCGGACCCATTTCTGATGGGTCCATTCTGAAGTGCAAAAATTACACTTTTTCCATCTTTTGGGTTCTTTCCTTCCCCTCCTCCTTTCCTACAAAATTCCACATATATGGGCTCCTCCTTGCCTCTACAATCTTTCATTAAAAATCACTCATACACTAATCCTTCCAATTAATCTCAATCAATCACATAAAAACAAGCTCTTCTTCATTCAACAAGATACTAAAACTTGGAAGTATAAAGAGCTGAACCAAAGAAATCAATGGGAGAGTAAAGACTTTGATTCTAACAAAATCCAAATCTTAGTTGAAGTAAACATAACCATTGCTCAAATCATTAGAAGATTAAATCCATAAAGAGGAGAACAAGAAGTAGAATGAAAATAACTTAAAAATCATTCATATTATACACAACCATCAAATTAGCTGAATATTCACTTGCCTTAACCAAAAATGAAGATCAAATCACACCAAGAAGGTCTCTCAAGGGTCCAAAGTCTTCAATCTACAAAAGCCCCAAAAATATCCAAGAGAAAACCTTAGAAAATCAATCATTTGCCAAGCTCAAAGAAAACCCTTTGCATGTTTGATAAAAACATTCCAAATGCTTAGGAAAACAAGACTTTTAAGAAGAGAAAGCCATTGCTAACCTTTGAAGGCTCAAAAGAGGAAGAAGAGCTTGGAAAAGAAGTTTGTTCTTGCTCAAATCCTTTGAAAAAGGCATCCTTGGAAAGCTTGGAAGATGAGGAAGAAGATTTGAATATCAATCCATTGATTTGCCTTGAAGAAATAAGTGTTCTAGAGGAGAGAGAGAGTGTAGGAACATGGAAACCCTAGGCCCTCTTCAATGTTGCAGGAAAAGTGAAATGAGGAAGAGGAAGAGAGCCCATCTCTATTTATAAAGTGGGTAAGATGAGTCCCAACACTTCAAGGGGCTGAAAGTGGCATTTGTGGGTCCCGAACGAAAAAGACGAAGAAAACAAAATCGATCAACGAAATATTTACTTTCCAAAAAGTATATTTTTGACATATTTTGCAAATTTCAAAATTTGGGTACAGATTTTGTGTGAAAGGTTGATTTTGCCCATTTTTTCTCGAAAAGTGTGTTTTCTGAGCCTCAAATCCAAACAGTCAAAACATGAATGTTGTTAAAAACAATAAAATGAGTCAAAATGAACAAATTTTGGAATTCTTCGAAATCGATAATAAATTCTCACAAAATACCATTTACAAAGGCCGGGTCAAAACGAAGTCAACGGCTCTCAAAAATCTCCAAAGCGATGAAAAATCTATTTAAACTCAAAAATAAAGTCAAACCAACTCTAATCTCACTTAAAAAGCTAAACCACGATTAAAACAACATCAAACAAAAGAATTGGGGGTCGAGGTCTTACACTTGGATTGTAATTTTGTAAGAATTTTGCAAAAAAGCACGGAAGGAATTAGGGTTCCATCTTTTAAGGAAAGTTGTATAAATAAAATAGTTTAGCGATCTCAAGTTTTTCAAATTTTGAAACGAAAAATAAATTATTATAGTTTCCAGCAAGTGTCTAATGAGTACAGATTTTTCCTAACATGTGTAAACTTAACTTAGACACCTAATAATGGTTCTTAATGATGTAATTTGATCACGATGATAGTTAGGGACTACATCCCACATGTCTAAATACATAAATTAGTATTTATACCTCTTAACCATACCAGTTTGGCCTTAAGAATGTTGTTTTCTACATGTCATGAAGTGATTGTTTCTGAACTTATATTTGCTTATAGTTATCTGGTTATCTAAACTCGCATCTAATTATTGAATTGTTATTGTATGGATCTGAATCGTTCTGAGCATGGTCTATGTCAATCGCTATTGTGTGGGGAGATTTCCAGAACCACAGGATTACGCTAATCACAGCCATCAGATGAGGCTAAGCACTCTCACGTGCCATCCGCGTGCTATCCACGTGGCACCAAGCTCACCCCGGCCACCAGGGCATGAGGACCGGCCGAAGTCAGGCGGCTCAGGGCCACTAGCGCCGAACTGGCCCACTCCGGGCACCATCTCGGCAGGGAGCTCCACCTCGGCTGGGCCACCCCGGATGCCATCTCGGCAGAAAGCTCCACCTCGGCTGAAGAAGCCGGGATGGAAGCCGAAGCCATAAAGAGTCTCCACTCACGCCCCTCATCCCCCACGTCACCAGGCACGTGGAGGGATAGGGGCACGAGCTAGTGGGACAGACGGGACATCCAGCCGCTCACAATCTTCGCCAGATCCTGACAGGGCGGCATCCAGCGGCTGAGGCCACATCAGGGCAAGGCCCGAGGGCAGATCCCACGATCCCCTACCGCCAAAGGCGTCCAACACGATCTGGCCCAACAAGACGCGCATTAAATGCGACGTGGGCTGACCCGACGCGCATTTAATGCAGAGTGGGCTGGATTGGACCGCATTTAATGCAACGTGGGCTGATCGTGACTTCCCAGTCGAATCACGGGCCCCACACCAAAATATCCTCAAAGGATACGATCCAAGCCTCTATAAATAGAGCCTCAAACCACCATTAAAGGTACGCACAATTTCATACACAGAGCCGTTACTCTGCCTTTCTTCTTCCTCTCCTTCCATTGTTCCAGTTCACTCACTGACTTTGGCATCGGAGAGTCTTGCGCCGCCCAGGCCAGGGTCCTTTGATCGTTTGCTCTTCTCTTTCAGTCTTTCGGAAGGCACCCAGTCACTCCCAGTCATCATCATCGGATAAGTCCTCTAAGGCACCTCCTTATTGTGGGTCATTATTTTCTGCACCTACAATTGGCGCTGTCTGTGGGGAAGTAATATCCCAACCTTCCCAACCTTCTAAACCTCAATCTCTCAGAAGCCATGCCTCCGAAAGCTAGGAAGGGCGGAGAGTCCTCGAGGGCAATCCTCGAGCGGCTAGCGCCGTCGACGGACGTCCCTCCTCAGGGACGGTCCCCAACGGTCCAAGGCACATCCGCAGGCGAGGGTCGCCTGGGCTCCCAACTCTTTGTCGAGATCCCATTCCAAGAGGGAGTCGAGGCCTCGCTCTCAGCGGACGAAACCGTGCCACCCGACGCGACGAGCACCGGCGCGAGCATCCCCGCAAAGATAAGGCTGTTGCAGCGGAGGAGACGCGCCGCGATCAACCTCCAGCCGCTGGAGGAGACGTCGCAGCCCAAGACGCTCTTCTCCAGAAGCAGGAGCGGTTAGTCCGAGAGCTCCAACAGCTCCAACAGCAGCTGAGGGCAGCGCAAACCGCCTCCTTGAGGCAGGTCTCCGGGCCTCAAGGGAAGAAGAGGGACGCTCCCAGCAGGGCAGCCCAGCCTCCCCGCGAGGACCTCAGAAATCATCTGGACCAGAAGCGGAGCCAGATTCATGACGAAGGCTCGAGCAACAGCCGAAGTCATCATAGGCTCATAGCCGCGATGGCCGAGCTCATAGCCATCGCAGCCCAAACCACCCCAAGCGAAAGCCCAGAGCTCAGACCCCAGAGAGGGACGATGAGCAGGAGCGATTTGACAAACGCGTCAGATTGGCTCTCCAGCACAACCTGGACGCGCGGGACCAGAAGCAGATCTGTGGTCACACCGATCTGGGGGCCTCACCCTTCACAAAAGAGATCGAGCGCACCCCCTTACCCAGAAAGTTCTCTGTCCCGCGGTTCGTCCCCTATGACGGACTGTCCGACCCATCCGCTCACCTTCGACACTTCTCCCAGAAGATGTCCATCTGGGGGAACGAGGGTCACCTAAACTGCAAAATCTTCTCCTCCAGTTTGGGTGACCTCCCCCTGAAGTGGTTCTGCTCTCTCCCAGAGCAGTCGGTTTCCAGTTGGAAGGAGCTCCAGCTCTCCTTCCTGAAGAAGTTCCAAGCCTACATCGTCGTCCCCAAGAAGGAAGGGGACCTCCTCGCCCTGAGAATGAAGCAGGATGAGACTCTCGCCATCTTCGCCCAGCGATTCTGGGCGGTCTACAGCCAGATCGAGGGCACCAGGGAGGAGATAGCAATCTACGCCTTCCAGAATGCCCTGATTCCCGGCCACGACTTGCGGAAGGACTTGGCCGGGAACCCCCCAGAATCCATGCCAGAGTTGATGACCCGGGTCAAGCGCTTCATCGCCCAGGAGGAAGACGAGATCCGAGCCCGGGATCAAGACAGGCATCCGGAGCCCGAACAGAAGAGCAACCAGCCTCGGCAGAGAGGCGGGAAGCCCTTCCAGAAGCAGGAGCCCGAGCAGGCTTGGGATGCCAGTTCGGCGGAGCCCACACCACCCAGGTCTGGGGGCACCGGCAGGCCAAGGCCTCACGCCAACGCCTATCAAGGCATCAGCGTCGTCTTCAGAGAGCCGATACACCAGATCCTGAACAAAATAAAGGGTAAGCCATTCTTCGAGTGGCCTCAGCCCCTGAGAAATGAGCCCACCAACGGCAGTCGAAGCAAGCTCTACTGCTCCTACCATAAAGGTAAAGGACACAAGACCGAGGAGTGCAACTCTCTGAAGTGGTACCTGGAGAAACTCGCCGGCGAAGGCCACCTCCCAGAGTTCGTCAAGGCAGAAGATGCCGGCGGCAGCGGGGGCCGAGTTCACCAGAGCACGGCTCGGGACCCAGACAGCGAGGACTCCGAAAAGATCATTAACGTGATCCACCTGGCGTCCTCGTTTCCCTCTCCCTCGTCTCGCGGAAGCCCGCATCGCACGGGAAGGTGATGGAAGCCGAGCTCGGGCTGGCACCCAAAAAAGCTCGCCTCGGCCGAACTGCGATCAAAGCCCAGATTCCGGCGAACTTCAATATCGTCTCGCCCAAATTCGGCCCCGACCCCGCCTGCCACAACGCTGACAGGCACAGGACACGAGCCAGAAGTAACTGAGACTGGACAGTCTCCCACCTCGGCAACACCCTCTGGCCTGCGGGATGGGAACGGTCATTCCTGTAGAGATCGGCCTTCTCGCCCAGAGCACAGAGCCGAAGGAAGGCCGGCCCCGAGCTGGCATGGCCCGTTCGGGGTGATCTCACGGGCAACGAAGTCAGCCTACAAGCTCAGACAGGGCAAGCCACTGCCGAGATCGCGGAATGCGTCCCGCCTGAAGAAATTCTGTTTCTAAAAAATGTAGCAAGTCTCATTCAATAAAAGTGCTTTTTGCCCTGTCATCAAATCTCTGTCATTTCTCCTTACATGACTTCGACAGCTCCAGGTCCAACGCCCTGGAAAAGGCCTCGAGTCCAGACTCGGTCGTTTCCTAAAGCCCCGGGTCCAACGCCCTGGAAAAGGCCTCGAGTCCAGACTCGGTCGTTTCCTAAAGCCCCGGGTCCAACGCCCTGGAAAAGGCCTCGAGTCCAGACTCAGTCGTTTCCTAAAGCCCCGGGTCCAACGCCCTGGAAAAGGCCTCGAGTCCAGACTCGGTCGTTTCCTAAAGCCCCGGGTCCAACGCCCTGGAAAAGGCCTCGAGTCCAGACTCGGTCGTTTCCTAAAGCCCCGGGTCCAACGCCCTGGAAAAGGCCTCGAGTCCAGACTCGGTCGTTTCCTAAAGCCCCGGGTCCAACGCCCTGGAAAAGGCCTCGAGTCCAGACTCGGTCGTTTCCTAAAGCCCCGGGTCTACCGCCCTGGAAAAGGCCTCGAGTCCAGACTCGGTCGTTTCCTAAAGCTCCGGGTCCTGGACCCTGGAGAAGGCCTCGAGTTCGGACACTCGGCCGGATTCCTAAAGTCAGGGTTTTTACACCCCTCAAAGATCATTGCCGGGCTCACGCTTCCACAGCCGAGACCAGCGGAATGACGACTCCACTTCGGCACAAGGCAGCTCGTCTCGGCCAAAGCCAGCCATTACGGCCAAGGGCAGCTTTCCAGAGGAAGAGAGCTTTGCCAGCACTCGAACACCCAAAAATGCAAGTATTCCAGAGCAATGCAAAGAAAGAGAAAAAGAACTCAAAAGCATTGTACACAGTTTGGGTGATCACAGAATTCCTCCCTTTTATTTGTAAACTGCTTCATTACAAGGGTTGCAGAACAGAAAAGAAAATACAGAAAGGAGGATCGCAGTCCTCTAAAAACAGAAAAGCTGAGAAGCAAAAATTTTACATAAAAGAAGACAGAAATGTAGAGGAGCTTGGCTACAGTGGTTTCGGCGACTCGACCAGGTCGATCACCGTATCTGCCGAACCAGAGGGGGCTTCAACTGGTACCTCAGCCGAAGCAGGGGCAGAAGAGGCATCACCTTGAGGCACGGCCGAATCATCGCTCGAGACCGGGGCAGCTGGAGCGTCGTCAGCGGCAGGAGCAGAGTCCGAGTACTTCGGCAGGTCCCGATAGATAGGATGATCTTCGGGGACCCCCGCACGTCTCAGTGCGGCCAGGCATCCTTCCTCGGACGGGATGGCGGTGATCTCCTCAACCTGCTTCTCATATAGCTCGGAGGCATGATCCACCCCATCCTGGAAAGCAGACTGGGCCTCAGAAAGAAGAGAAGCTCTCTCCTTCTCCAGCTCGGCGTTCGCCGTCTTCAACTTCGCCGTTTCGGCTCGCCCAGCCAGCACTTCCCCGCGCAGCCTCGTCCCCTCGGCCGTCGATTCAGCCTTTAACCTGGCCAGCTCCGACTCCAGCTCGGCAGTCTTCCTGTTCCTTGCCCAGACCTCGCCCTTCAGCTGGTTTGCCTTCGCCGGAAGTTCGGCGACATCAGCCAGAGCTGATGCCAGCCGAGCGGCCTCCTCAGCGCTGGCCTTCTTCATCCGCTCCATTCCCGTCTGCAGCTCCTCCAGCTCCTTTTTTAGCTTGTCCCTCTCGGACTCCAGCTGAGTGACCCGTGCAGCATTCCTATCACTCCGCCCCACCACGGTCAGGAGCCTCTGCACGTTCTGCAAATGGAGAAAGATGAGTCAAGCTGGGGCAGTCGAGCCAGATTACTTGGAAGGAAAACACTGAAAGCACTTACCATGAGGTTAGCCTGGATCGCCGAAACCATCAGGCTCTCGTTATCGAACCTCTCGTGCGTCTCCATATCCCGTGGCAGAGCGCAGACCTTGGCGAGAGCCCCGATGACATCGGCGTTCCCCATCAGCCGGTCCTCGACGTTCAGAGGCTTACCGGGCTGAGTCTCCATCCTCGGCTTCCATGGCGCCGGGACAGTTCGGGGTCCGGAGGACGACCCGGATCCTTGTCCCGCCGAGGTGCCGTGCTCGCGAGTCGTCCCGCCAGGTGGCTTGCCTGCCGGCACGCCCTTCTCAGCTGGTGCACTCTTCTCAGCCCAGAAACTCTTTTCAGCAGGAGCCATGACTCCGGGGGCCCGCGCAGGGGCTTTGCCCTTCGGAGGCTGTTCGGCCCCCAGGTCCTTCTCACCCGCCTTGGACTTCTTCCTGGGCAGGGATGTGAGACCCCACCCCTGGTGGGCCCTCAATGTGAATTTGAATACTATTTATTAGCCTAAGTATTTTAATTATATTATTTATGGGACTTAGTGAGGGTAGTTATGTATTTTCCTAGGGTTAGTCTAGTAGTGTAATTAGTAGAGTCAATAGGGTGTCTTTTGTTATTTCTAGAGTTAGGGAGTTTGTTAGAGGCCCTAGCTAGAGTTTTGTATTTACCATAGGGGGTTTGCACCAAAGAATCTTCTAGAAGCTCACCTAAAGACCCAAATACCCTCTACCCTAACCCTAATCCTATTCTAACCCCAAGGGCAATTTTGTCCCTAACCCAAAAACCCAACCTATATAAACAAAACCCTCCCCCTGCCCTAACAACTACTGTTCATCTCCTTTTTCCTTTCTCTCCTCTCTTCTTCTTCTTCTTCTTCTTCTTCCCCAATTCCCTGCAACGAACCCTCGTCTCCCCCTCCAATCTCTCTTCTTCTCCTCTCGCCCCAGAAATCCTCGACAGAAGGCCTGCCGAGACCCTGCCTTTTGGTTTCCCTGTGGTTTTCTTTCTTTTCCTTCTACCTTCAATCGATCAAGGCAAGTGCACTGTGCTGGTAGTTTAGATTGCATGTTTCCTTCCTTTGATTGGCAGTAGAACTTCAATTTGTAATATATATGTTTAGATCGATCCTTGAGCATGTTTGTTTGGTTCCTTTGGCCATTGATGGATGGGATTACCTCATTTGGATGATCAATGGCCGGTTGATGATGGGTGGATGATGTAGGAATGATTTGTTTTGTTTCTGTAATGGTCTATGGAGAATCCCAGAAGAATTGGGTCACGGGAATGAGTTTCCGGAGATGGAATGACGAGAACCCACCTCGTTGTGTTGTGATCGGAATCGAAGTAGGACCACCCTTGGTAGATCAGGACCCTACGTCTATGTGAGGGGCCCTGTGCGACCATGGGGTGCTACTTGATCTGGATTCTGATCAGAGGTGGACCACCATTCCTGTGCTTAATGAAGAGAAGTTGTGTCCTGTCGCAGAACTGGGTTCTGTAACAGAACACAACACTGATAGGAGAGATGGACAGAGTCCAGCGATGGCCGAGCTCCGCACCTGCAGAGCCCAGCGGTTGCCGAGCTCAGCATTAGTGCAGCTCAGCAACTGCCGAACTCAGCACTTGCAGAGCCCAGCGGTTGCCGAGCTCAGCGTTAGCGCAGCTCAGCAACTGCCGAGCTCAGTACTGGCCGGACTCAGCGATGGCTGGATTCAACACTAGCTGAACTCAGAGTTCTGCCGAGCATAATGGTCGATGAGATCCGCGTTTAGCCGAGCTAAGTGTCTAGGCCGAGCTCAGTGCTCAAAGCCGAGTTCAGTGTTACGGCCGAACTCAGTGTTATGGCCGAATTCAGTGTTTTACTGAGCTCAGCGCCAGACCGGGTTCCGTGCCAGACCGGACTTCGAGCTTAGCCGAACTCAGTGCTTAACCGAGCTGAGAGCTAAACCAATCTCAATGCCGAGCCGAACTCAATGCATTTTCTGAACTTAGTTGGGTGGCCGAACTGAGCTAGGCCCTTTGCCGAGCTGAGCTGGGTGGCCGAACTGAGTATCAATTGAGCTCCATTGCTTAGCCGAACTCCGAGATGGATTTCCAAAAAGGCGGGATTTCAACAAAGGAGACTAGAACTTGGGACATTCCCTTGAGCCAGGATTCTTAGTGTGCACGGCCAACTACCCAGGCCAGGGAGTTAGCCGAACTCACAGGAAGTCCTGGACAAGCAGGCTTTGCCTGTAGGGTGTTTTTCCTTCTCTGGTCCCAGTGTGCCGAGCTGACCGCCCAGGCCAGGAGGTCGGTTGAGCACACTGTGTACAGTGACGATCCCCAGATTCTAATTTCTATTGTTGCAATCATATGTAGGGCCCATTGACCATTCAAATAGACTTCCATCACTGTGCCAGCCACGAGTCAATGGTATGGCTCAACCTTGACTCGTGGGGTCCACTAATTAAAGTCCAGGTTATGTAATCTTAGATGATTCGACCTTTATACGTTACCAAATGATGCACATAACTTCTAAGCACCAAACACAATATTCCTTAGCATCTGTGGTTTCACTTAAAGATCGAATTACCTGAGATGGACCTGTATCCGAAAGTGGACCATTTACCTAGGTTGGACTGTTGCTATCTCCCTATGATTCGTGTACTTGGAGATTCATCTCCCTCATACTATGACTATCACTCTATTGTCCTTATTATTGCTCATATCTGTTAATTAAATGGAAAATGGAGGACCTAAACCTAGGAATACTTAGTGGTGACCCGGTAATCTGATTGGGTGGATCATTGACCCGTGTCTGTGGCTAGGCGGGCCCTTTTTATGGCCTAAGTTGGATGTGAATTACCCTAGAATGGAGAGGTTAGATTGTATGGGCTTGTGACCCATTATGGATGTAGATGGATCATATGTCATTGAACATGGGTTTGTATCTCATATGGATTGTTATAGACCAGGCCAAGTATTTGGTGGGCCTTGGTATGGATCCAATGATGGAATTGGACTTGGACTATGATCCACAATTTATATTGAGTACTTGGACCTCATAAGGACTTTTGTTAGGACCTTGTTCACGCAAGGCAAAGCCTAGACAGACACAGACCTTTATTGTTTCCGAGTCGGCATAGACATTCACTCAGCTGATTTAAGCTCAGCCAGTTGGACTGATCATCACTGGTAGGAGCTATTGAGATTTGTTGTGTGGCTATCATGATGAGCACTGTTGGGACGGACGGTGTGATGCCGGTTCCGGTCGTTGTGGATGATGTTGATGATATTTTGCAGGGTTAGTAATCCCTAGCATTAGCTTAGGATCCCTACCGCGACTGTGTTCAGTATGGGAGGGCCGCGGCATAATATCCCGCGGTGACCAGCTTATGTGGATGTGCCATATTGTGTAGGTTTATTACTGTTATGCTTATTATGATTCTACATTGTTATCTTGCACGACCGCATAGCATATGTACCTTTGTTACTCTCTTAACTTTATACATGTCTTTACTCATTTTGATGCATACATTCTATATTATCTGCATATTGTGACTTGCCAGATCTTTAGATCTGACCCACTCTTGGTGCTTAGGTCTTGACCCCGAGTTCGAGGGCGATGCGTTCGCACTCGTTGAGGTGCCCGTAGCAGGCGACTACGGATGGGGGCCGGCCGACCATGAGGTCGAGCCGGAAGGTGGAGAGCCGACACTAGCTGCAGGGGTCTGAGTGTTCTTTTGTCTGGGTTTTGAGAGACATTTGTTGTGAGTTGGGTAGTAATGAAAAATATGTAATTAAACTTTGATTTGTTATCTCTATACATTTAGGCTGGACTTCAGCCCTTCTATATTTGACATATATACGATGATACCTTATGCTTCCGCTATCTCTGATATGGCTTCCGCTATACTATCATGCTTCCGCAAGTAACCATTGTTATTATGTTGATGAAAAAGTTTTAAATTGGACCTCACTGCGGACCTACGATCTTGGAAGTTCTCGGATTTTCCGGGAAGTAGCGCGCCAATTTCGGTACTTTGACGATCTTTTCGGTATCCGGAATTGGGGCGTTACAGGGGACCCCTCCCTCGGGCGCTCCGGCGAGCGTCGCCGAACTCCCGCATTCGAAGCAGGAGCAGGAGCAGAAGCAGGAGCAGGAGCGGAAGCCGGAGCAGGAGCGGAAGTGTCGCCAGCACTTCCCGAGCTCGAAGCTGCTCGGGTGCTGGCAGGAGATGGCGTCGCAGAGGAAGAGGGCCCCCGCCTGAATTTGGCCGCTAGGTCCTTGACGGCTGGCTCCCTCGACCTTCCCGCCATATCTCCTTCCTGATCAGAAGAGTAAGCGTCCACTATCTGTCTCAGGTTCAGCGGTTCCGAACTTGAAGTGGACGCCTCGGATCCAGATGCAGCTCGGCTAGCAGCAGGATCGCTCAAGGGGATCCCGGAAGGTACATCAAGGGAGACGGTTGGACGATCAGGATGCACCTCGTCCACCTCGGGTACCCCGGTCCTCTGGTAGTGGCCGCGGTATCTCGGCGTGTATCCGAGCAGCTTCCAGGCCGACCTAGTCTCGTGCCCCTTGTACCTCTCAACCTTGTTGATGTCGTCGGGCTTCCTCCTCCAGCCCTCACTCGCAGCTCGGCGTCATCTCGCACCGGCCTCTGCACAACAAGCAACAAGAGAATCAGCTCGGCATCGCCGAGATCAAGCAAAGCAATAAAGAGAAAAGAGGCGATGTTTACTTGGGACAGTCCCGGGGCGACGTGGGACCGCCAGCCTCCTGCTTTCGCCATCGCCGAACTCCAAGTCCCCCGTCGACTCGCTTCCTAGGACAGGCAAGACAGAGCATTCATTGCTTCAGGACAGTTGAAGCGACACCAGGCAACGACCGTCGCATCCCCAGGCGAGTCTTCTTGCTTTCCACCACTAAAGGCCAAGGCGCTCAAGAGGTCAAAAGCTAGGGGGCAATTGTGTGGGGAGATTTCCAGAACCACAGGATTACGCTAATCACAGCCATCAGATGAGGCTAAGCACTCTCACGTGCCATCCGCGTGCTATCCACGTGGCACCAAGCTCACCCCGGCCACCAGGGCATGAGGACCGGCCGAAGTCAGGCGGCTCAGGGCCACTAGCGCCGAACTAGCCCACTCCGGGCACCATCTCGGCAGGAAGCTCCACCTCGGCTGGGCCACCCCGGATGCCATCTCGGCGGAAAGCTCCACCTCGGCTGAAGAAGCCGGGATGGAAGCCGAAGCCATAAAGAGTCTCCACTCACGCCCCTCATCCCCCACGTCACCAGGCACGTGGAGGGATAGGGGCACGAGCTAGTGGGACAGACGCGACATCCAGCCGCTCACAATCTTCGCCAGATCCTGACAGGGCGGCATCCAGCGGCTGAGGCCACATCAGGGCAAGGCCCGAGGGCAGATCCCATGATCCCCTACCGCCAAAGGCGTCCAACACGATCTGGCCCAACAAGACGCGCATTAAATGCAACGTGGGCTGACCCGACGCGCATTTAATGCAGAGTGGGCTGGATTGGACCGCATTTAATGCAACGTGGGCTGATCGTGACTTCCCAGTCGAATCACGGGCCCCACACCAAAATATCCTCAAAGGATACGATCCAAGCCTCTATAAATAGAGCCTCAAACCACCATTAAAGGTACGCACAATTTCATACACAGAGCCGTTACTCTGCCTTTCTTCTTCCTCTCCTTCCATTGTTCCAGTTCACTCACTGACTTTGGCATCGGAGAGCCTTGCGCCGCCCAGGCCAGGGTCCTTTGATCGTTTGCTCTTCTCTTTCAGGCTTTCGGACGGCACCCAGTCATTCCCAGTCATCATCATCATCGGATAAGTCCTCTAAGGCACCTCCTTATTGTGGGTCATTATTTTCTGCACCTACAGCTATCGTAAAGGTTACTACGTGGTTAGAGCTGGTTTGCAATCAGGTGGTGCGTTTTCTGGCAAGAGTGATAGCCAATAACTTTATATGACATATCATGACTAAACTCCGATCCAAGAGTATAAATTGGGGGTTTCTCTCTTATGAGGCTAACTAGGACATTTATTGATATGTGAATGTGGGAATAATGCCCAACACCGATCGATTGCGGCACGGTTCCTTAAATCTGATTTTATTGGATTCTGAATATATAAATCATTCATTAGTATTAATTAAATTTGTATCGCTTACTCACTGTTTATTCTGCGAAAATGTCTTGATCTTATTATTTGCATGATTATAATATTGTATGCATAATTACATCTAACTTGCTATTAATCCATTCCAATCATGAACCAATTTAGGTAATATGGATAATGCAGACTATGAAGCCAATGTAGTTGAGGAGGGTCAACAAGAGGGCAATGAGGACCGGAACGTGGATGATGTTCTAGATAGTTAATTATCACTAAGATAGTTCATTAGTTCCAAGATTTAGTAGTTTATTTAATTCGGTATATTTCAAGGATTGTGTTAAGACCATTATTGGCTAATTTTAGAACTTCTGATTATGCTTTATTACATTATGCCTATCTAATTAATGAAGTTGAAGTTTTAATTATGCTTGTGCTGACAATCATAATTACGTGATTGTTTGTTTATCTATGATATTCCTCTACAAATTGACCATTCGCACAGATATTTGATAGTCATTGATGAATTTCGAAATTCAGATTTGATAGATGGATATAATAAAATAAAATAAAATAAAAACAAGTCCGAGATTCGGGTCATGACAACGTATGCGGGAACGGTAACTACAATTTGTAATTAGGCCATGTTCGGGTTAAAACTCATGAACCCTGTTAATAATAGGGCTGACACAATTATACTATGATTCTTTAAAGGTAAGTACTCACACACATAACCACCCAAGTCCATTACCATCAACACTGTTGACACCAAAAATGTCACTTTGCCTCATCAAGATCCAAAGAGCTACATGAAGTCGCAACCTGCCATAAATAGGCAATGCTGCTTCCAAAAATAAAATCTTGTCAGAATCAAACAAAAACTGCAAGATTCTTCCAGACAGCCAAAAGAGGAGTACACAAGAAGTTTCGGGCCATTTCAAAATCATTTGGCCTAACTTCGCTTCTCCGACAGCCGAAAAGGAGCTCTCGGCGACAAAAGCTCTCCGGGACCATGGTTTCCAAGACAGAGCCTATGGATCATCTTAAAATGACTCCAATAGGTTCCCTGTCAAATTTCAAGTCAATCGGACATCGGTTGACCGCACATCAAACCGCGACATCTTCATCGCGACAAAAAGCAAGTCTACAGGTGATGGGACCCCAAACGGCTTTAAAACTCAAACAAAAGCCTATGGTTGGTCTTATTTATTGCTCAGGAGACTTCACACCAAATTTCAGGTCATTCCGACATCGTTTGACCCAGTTTCAGCTTCTGACGGAAAATCGGCAGCTCTTCGCGACAAAGTCTTCGGCTTTCTCAGGAAATTGGAAACTTTGCAAAATAAAATGCAAGGATTCTCATCAGGTTTCCTACAAAGAAATCAGGCCAATAAATGGTCAAAATGTCAAGGAAAAGTACAGAAGAAAAAAGAATCAGAAAAAAGCAAAAACGGACGCAAAACGGGACACGAAAGGGGGAAAACCCCCCCAGGGTCGCAGACCCCTGCGACCCTGGGCCAGGGTCGCCGGCGACCATGGACCCCGGGGTCGCCGGGAAAGCCCCGGAAACCCCGGTTTTCGCCGTTTTTTTGCGATTCGAAGGGCCCAGCCTCTGGTACTTTCCAAAATTCATGCTTTTGAGACACCAAGTCCTCTGACATCCGTCCAAAACACGGGGTAAATCATCAAGAGTATCGAAGACAGTATTGATCGCCACCCGGTCAACCAAAAAAAGTGTGCTTTCCACCCGACCGATCAAGAAATCGACAGGACAGATGGCACCGACCCGCTGTTGGCAACAAACACCTGAAATTACATGATCATCTGATGTCGATCTATATGAAGATCCATCGATGATCATCAACAGAAGAATTCCAAAAGACGCGGCACGGCCCGCGACTCTTCAGCTGCTCGGCGACCACTTAATGCGATTAATTGACTAGCTTTATTACAGTCATTAATTCATTTCTTTGGACGGCCCAATCAGAAGCAAGCATTCGGGAGTTACAAGTCAAGAGATTCATGGCATTTAACCCATGAAACTCCTCCCATCATGGCGATTAAAGGCGATTAAATGCCCTCAATCTCCTCCGGCCAATCAGAAGCCAAGAAAAAAGAGTTACAAAATAAACAATTCAATTTTGTAACTCCTCCCATTATGTGGCTTAATGACAATAAAAGCCCATAAACCCACCTAAAAGGCTACCTAAAAGCCTATAAATAGGAGGGCTCTCCAAGAACAAAGGACATCACAACGAACATCAACAGACAGCAGTCAGAAATCCAGAGAAGAGAAAAAGAGAGAAAACTCTGCGGAAGTTCTACACCGGCCACCGCAACAAGGTGACAAAAGTCCCTTGGGGGGTACCCCCCCCCCCCCAAGGTCCTTGCCTTCTCCTCCTGCCTCCAATGGCTTAGATATGGCTTTTCAGCCCGTCTACTCGGTTTTTTATTGGACATAGGACCTTCCTTTGGTCTTTGTCCTCTAAAAACCCGAGGTTATAGCCAAGCCAAGCGAATCAAATAGCATCCTCTGTTCTCATCTGCATGGATGATGGCGAAACCCACATATGGCTTGCGACCGTCAATCTAAACGAGTCCTCCACAATCTCCTGAGAAGTTAGATCCTCCTTTTCTTGCTTTTCATTGTAGTTTGTATTTTTTTAAAAGAGACAAAAATCACAATTCTTGTCTTTCATTATTGATAAGGATTGTAAATCGGCTATAAATGCCAAAAATCGGCTATAAATGCCAAAAATCGGCTATAAACGCCAAAAATCGGCTATAAACGCCAAAATCGGCTATAAATGCCAAAAAAATCGCCTTTCACGGCAAATCAAGAAAATGTCTCTTTTCTTAAATATATGTGCAATGGAAAACTTGAAAGAAGTTGATTTCCTTTTTACTTGCGAAGGTTGATCTCCGGATCATCACTTGCAATTCCAAGTAAAAATAGAAAATCTGGCACACCCACAAAAAAAGAAATGTTGATGCACGCCCTTGCCCCCCGGTTACGAAAAGGTCGGACCCGACGGACTCCCACGTCCGCCGACCTCGGTAGAACCAAGCAGGAGCGCGGTCCATCAAGCTGGCACACCCGGTGGGACTCGTTTATTTGAGAACACGATGCTAGAAATGAAATATTTGCATATCATATATTTTGCTCTATGCTTATATTTCTTTTCTTGATTCCTTGGCTACTTTATAATTGGTGGCCTATGTTGAATTCCGCAAAAAAAAAAAAATGAGATGAGATTTTTTGTTTGGAAATTTCTAATTCTTTGAATTTATTTCCACTCTTTCTCTTTTCAAAAAAAAAAAAATTTAGATTTCTCAATTTGGATTCAAAATTGAGAAACCTTGATCTGTTCCTATCGTTCATCGCGCTTGCAGAAATGTTGAGCCTGTTCGACTAAGGTTTTGGGCCATGGTTTCTCTTCGATGAGTTCATTAAAAAATATATATATATATATATATAAAAAAAAATTTTAGATTTCTCAATTTGGATTCAAAATTGAGAAACCTTGATCCGTTCCTATCGTTCATCGCGCTTGCAGAAATGTTGAGCCTGTTCGACTAAGGTTTTGGGCCATGGTTTCTCTTCGATGAGTTCATTAAAATATATATATATATATAAAAAAAAAAATTTAGATTTCTCAATTTGGATTCAAAATTGAGAAACCTTGATCCGTTCCTATCGTTCATCGCGCTTGCAGAAATGTTGAGCCTGTTCGACTAAGGTTTTGGGCCATGGTTTCTCTTCGATGAGTTCACTAAAAAAAATATATATATATAAAAAAAAAATTAGATTTCTCAATTTGGATTCAAAATTGAGAAACCTTGATCCGTTCCTATCGTTCATCGCGCTTGCAGAAATGTTGAGCCTGTTCGACTAAGGTTTTGGGCCATGGTTTCTCTTCGATGAATTCATAAAAATAAAAATAAAATAAAAAAAAAATAAAAAAAAAAGACATAGACCACTAAGGTTAAACCAACTGTGTTCTTTGATCATGGTTGATTCAAAGAAAAGCCTTGTCCAGAGTGTGGAGACAGCTTGACTGTTCTAGGCAAGGGTCCTCCAAACGGATTCATTAAGTAATCCTACCCTTACCTGGGGGCAATTCTATCAATCAAGATTTCATAAGACCGGGTTAGGAGGCCTATGTGTACTCTCTCGTCTTTTAAATAAATTTTTTTTCAAAAATAAAATTTTTAAAATAAAAATTTTAAAATAAAAAATAAAAAATAAAAAATTTTTCAAAAAAAAAATCTTAAAAAATAAATAAAAAATAAATAAAAAAATAAAAAAAAGATTTTTTTTTTAAAAAAAAGATTTTTTTTTTAAAAAAAAATCTTCAAAAATCTTCAAAAAAAAAAAAAAAACTTCCGTCATTTTGGGTTTAGATTGGAGAAATCTTGGTCTTCTTCTTTCTGAGCACTGGCGCTCGCGGAAATCGCTGAGCCCGTGTTCAGATTGGGGTGCCTTTTGCTCTCTTTGATGAACCCGATATTGGCCTTTCAAAAAAAAAAAACTCGTCATTTTTAGATTCAGATCCGAGAAATCATGGTTCATTTCTTTCTGAGCACTGGCGCTCGCGGAAATCGCTGAGCCCGTGTTCAGATTGAAATACCATCTGCTCTCTTTGATGAATCCAATCTTGACCTTTCAAAACAGAGAATCTCATCTCATAGATGCGGTCTCAAAACATTTGTGTCTAGCGGTACTAGTACGCCCTTTCAGGGTCTACTGTATTGCGACCGGCACATCTGTAACTCCAACTTTATATTCTTCTTACCTCGAGCAAGCTCTGCTTCTCGATAAGTCGAATTTAAGTTCACAATTGCTTCTAGCAGTCACTGGGATGCCCATTCTGGGCTTACCACACCTGCGATCAGAACAATTGTACCATCTATGGCATTTTGCCTTCCTCATATTGCTTGGGTCATCTACCTCGAGCAATTTGAAAAGATGAAACCATAGAACTTCCCATTTATGATCATTATATTCTTGTGATTACTAATGGATGTGGTCTTGTTTCAGAAATTTTCGAAAAAACTAACAATGGCAGCATCGCTAACCATTACTTTCGACGAAAGCAAGCACCAACTCATGCTTCAACAGAAGCAAACCACGCGCACCTACAAGCGCCCAATCAGCTGCCGAAGCGTCAACTCCCTCGGCAACTCTCTGAACTCCGGGTCGACCTCGACTCCCCGGACTATCGTCTTCGGGACGCTGGGACCATTCCCACTTCCCGAGGAACAAACTGCTCCCTCCAAGAAGCAGAAACTCGCCTCTCAACGTATCACTACCGTGACACCAAAGGCGAGCACAAGAAGGCCTGAAGCCCGTGGCAGCCCCACGAAGCCTCAACCTACAAACAACCAGGTCTACCCCAAGACTTGGTCCCCAAGACCTTCACCAAAACAGAGAAGGTCCCAGGCATCCACTAAGCCAGCATTCCTGGCCCCACTCAAGGAGAACCAGTTCTATCCTCTTGCTTACATGAAAGAGGAGAGACCCATCTCCAACCTGACTTCCAAGTCATCCCAGCATGAGCCGGCTTGTTCCTACAAGCCCAAAATCAAGTCATGCATCACAAGGCCTCCACAAGCATCTGCTAAGGCCTACAAATCTGCAGTTCGACCCTTCATCTCTACAGGGGCCGAACTTCACAAATTCAAAGCTTCGCTGCAACTGGCGAAGGATAGGGTTCGCATCCTGTCCTTGCCCAGCTACAAAGAAGACGGGCTCGGCTGCTGCGCCCGAGGGAGCACATCCTTCATCGTCAAAGCCCAGTCAGAGCTGACCGAAGCTCAAATTGCTCGTCGTATACGCCGCCGCGCGTCGTACCGACAAAAGAGACTACAGAAGCAAAGGACCCAGCCTCCCACACTTCAAGTCTCTCCCAAATGGGTCGAAAAAGAAAGACCCAACCAAGTTGCTGCCGTCCATATGGTTGGAAAAAACCAGAAGGCGCCAAAAATCAGCAACAAAAATCCATGTCCGACGTCCGATGACCCGCAGCGTCTCCAGGACAAGAAGACATTCAGAAGAATCCCCTGCTCCTTCAAGCAAAGGACAGCAGAGTGATCCTTCCTCAAGCTCTTCTTCGAAAAGAATGAGCCCCAGCTCAGTCACCAGGATGGTTTCTTCGTTCGAATCACGAAGGATGAATGTCTTAGCTACAAATTCTGAGCCACCACCCCACAATCCACCTCCAGAAGATGCGATCACCTGCATCCAGCAGTTGGAACAGGGCCAGCAGAGGATTGAAACTCTGATGGAAAACCTTCTCCTCGCCTTCCAAAATCAGGCGAACAATGAACCTCCTCCGAATCATCAAGACGACGAGGTAATAGAGAAGAAAATGAGTCACGCGCCCTTACCAAAAAGGACGTAGACGGTATCCTCGCCAAAGCAAAAGAAGAGGATATACTCAAAGAGCATGGGATCAAGCCACCATATCCCTTTATGGATGGACTCGGTCCCGTTCCCCACCAAATTCAAGCATCCTACTCTCCAAACATATACGGGGAAAGGATCAGCCAGACAGCACGTCATCCACTTCAAGATCCTGACGGGAGCTATCGCGGATCAAGATGCACTCAAGATCCGCCTCTTTGCAAGTACCCTAAAAGGTACGGCTTTCGATTGGTACTCCACTCTGCCGGAGGACTCAATCCAAAATTGGGCCATGCTAGAGACACGCTTCCTGACTCACTTCAAAGGTGAGGATCATCCCGCTACTATGGCTCAGCTGTGCAGCCTAAAACAGGGGGAGAATGAATCAACATATGACTTCATTCACAAGTGGAAAGCAATGGCATACAAATGCTCTGATGTATTGCCACAAGCGTCGCTAGTCGACATCTGCCGAAACAACATGAGAGCCAGAATCCGCTCCATGATCATCGGCAACAAATCAAAAAACCTGGGAGAACTCCTAGAAGCTTCCATGGAAGCTGAAACGGTGATTAAAGACCTCAACAGTCAGAAATCATCAAGAAAAGAGCCAACCGCCATTGCAACCTCTAAACCAAAGAAGAAAGAGGTCCTCAATGTGCAGACCAAGCCAGCTCCTCAGCCACCAAAGAAAGCTGAAAACAAAGCTGCTGGTAAGAGACCTGAACTCTCTGACGCCTTCAAAGAACGAGTAGAGAAGAAATACCCGTTTGATGAAGATGTTGATGAAATCTTCGGGGCTCTTGTGGCAAACGGCAAGCTCACCTTGCCTGAACCAAAAAGACCGGGTGATGTTGGCAAAACCAACGATCCTCGGTACTGTCCATACCACCAGATGATCTCGCATCCTCTCAATCAATGCTTCGTTGTGAGAGAGAAAATAAATGAGATGTGGAAAAACGGAGTCATCACCTTTGACAAAAACTATGGGTCTGCCTCCGTCAACATGGTGACATGTGGACAAACATCAAGATCACCGAAGAAGAATATCACTACTTCCTTCAAGGTGATAAACTCAATCGAAGCGTCCGAGGAACTGGTTCCTTACCCGACACCAGACGGACAACCGATATGGGTACATCCCGATCTCCTGGAAGATGAAAATTGGGAGGTCGTGAAAACAAAGCCTACAGCTCAACAGCGAAGGCAGGCTAGGAAACATCTCCTCAAGCTCAAACGGCAAGAGAAGACCCAGCCAAAACTAGAGGTCAAAGAAAAGGCAGAGGCTTCCTCTACCGCTTCACTGGAGGTAACAAAAACATCCCTTCCAGAGACTTCAAAGGGGGTAAGGAAATTCACTCTCAGTGATTTCATGCCACCTCAATTCAAAGAATCCATGCAGGAGGCATCATACTCTTGCAATTCGGTAGTTGGATTCTCCATTGATGGATACGAGTCCAGCGACACCGAGGATGGATTCGAATCCAACTACACAGATGAGTGGGAGGAGTCCCTTGAAACAGGAGAATATCTCTCCGATGAAGAATGGGTTCCTGAGTCTCATCTTATGCCAGTAATCTGGTATAACCCCCTACAGCCACAAGGATCCTGGTCTGATGATGAAGAAGACCAAGAAGCTGTACAAGAAAATGCTGCTGAACCAGCACCCCTCATTACTCCAGTGGAAATCAACCATGTTGAGCCACAAAGAGATGATGAAGAAGAAGATCCGGCTCCTATGCCTGATCTTGAAGAATATGCAAGGATCTTGCAGCGACTCGCTCTAGAACAAGAGCAAGAACGCGTCAACGAGCCTCCTCGCAATCCAGAGCCTGAAGTCCCTGAAGACCACCAGGTACATCCTCCCTTAACTCCTGAAAATGGAGAAAATTGCTGGATAGACGATCCTCTCACATCCGAGGATGAGTCTGACTCCGATCAGGCAACGTCTCCCGTCAGAGCTTCCTGTAATGTGATAATTCGGGATTATAGCTCTTCTGAAGCATCGTCTGATGAGAGCACTTACACTCCGGCGACGCCTAGCAATATATCTTCTGGAGCCACCTCGTCTCACGTGACTTTCACTGAGATGACACCCTCTCAGGTTTCTTCTCCTGAGACTGTGACTTCAAAGTTCACACCCTTCCTGACTGAAGAATTCCCAGCCATTGATGCTTGGGACGATGAATTAGTCAACGAAGAAGAAAGATTGCTGGATGCTGTTCAGGACTTGTTCCCGGAAAATGCTCCATGCAACACAATCACTGAGGATGGTAACTCTGCTGCTGATGCATCCTCAGCAAATGAAAAACGACAGCCTCTTGATCCTGAAGACAATCTTCCAAACGAAGACCCTTCTCAAGAAGCTCTCGAAGTTGGTAGAGGCACCCGCTCTGGCCGGGACTACCACAAAAATTACAACCAATCTTCCTTTACATATGTAAATCCTTCGGGAAAAGATGTTGTAAGCGCCCCTAGTGGCAACAATGATGAACATGCAGGCCCTAAGGAGGCTTTCAAGTATGACTTGATTGAACACTTCAAGCACATACCTGCACGTCTGCACATCCTAGATTTGTTGCGAATGTCTCCGCACACTCGTGATAATCTCATCTCAGAATTACAAAAACTGAATGAGGATGTCGACAAACATGCCCCGCAAGTCCTCCAAATTGAAATGGATTACCGGGTCAAAAACTCAGAAGCCTCCTCAAAGGGAGAAAAGAAGAAAACTGAGGGATCATGCATTGAATGCCTCTCGGTTAAAAAAGCAGCCAGTGCAACCATCGCCTTCACAAAGGATGACCTCCTACTCGGCGAAACCAGGCATAACCGACCCCTGTACTTCACAGGGTATATCAAGGAAATGCCTATGCATAGAGTTCAGATCGACCCAGGTTCTGCACTCAACCTCATCTCCACATCGGCTCTTGAAGAGTTGGGCATCCCACCCAGCAAACTGAGCCACACATCTGTATCTATCTTTGGATACGATGGGAGTACTCAAAGGCCTATCGGCAAAATCAGGTTCAAATTGCAGATCGGTGATCTTATCTCTGAGGTCACAGTGTATGCAATAAAGACCCCTTCATGCTACAACATCCTTCTCGGACGCCCTTGGATCCATGAGAATGGTGTTGTCCCTTCAACTCTACATCAATGCATCAAGTTTGTTGGCGACGACGGCATGATACATCGAGTCTTTGCGGACAAAAAACCCTTCAAAGGTAAAGAAATCCACTTCGCAGACTCACAAATGTATGAAGGTGAAAAAGAAGAAGAGGAGAAGCACACAGCATCCTTTGCCGAAAATCTCCAGAAAGATAAAGGTAAAGCTCCTCAACAATCACCGGAAGAAAACAAACCATCCGGTAAATCTGAAGAGAGCATGCAAACTCCCTTCATCATCTCCCTCAAATCTTCAAAACCTTTGGTCATCACAACTAAAGTGAAGAAGGCAAAACAAAAGCCTGGGGGCAAATTTGTTGTCTCTTTCGTGTCTATCATGCAAGACACGGACTCGGATTCAGAGCCAGAAGACGACACATCGTCAAGCCAAGCTGACACTCAGCAAGTTCAGCCTGCTCTTACTCCAATGGAGACAACCTCTGACATAGAAGATCCTATGTCAGCTTCCTTCGTTGTTCCAGCAACTTCAGCAAAGGAAAAACCGATCTTCTTCCATAGATCGGATGCTTCTTCATCAAACTCCATGCTTGAACCTTTCCAAAATAAAGGTACGCCTCAACTATCCTTGTACAGTTCTGTGGCACAAGCTATTATGAAGAAAATGGGCTACGACGCTCAAAACCCAGTAGGTTTGGGAGAAGGACGCGGTATTCTCACGCCATTGGGGCCCGTCTTGACCAAAAGCCAGCTGGAAGATTGGAGACTCTACGGCTATGTAGAAAAGTCTTCACACGGGTTAGGGTATGATCCTGACACTCCCTTGAGACAGTTGACACAAAGGCTTAAAAGTCAATATACTGACCAAGCCTCAACATCTCAAATCCATGAAGACATCGATCTCCCTGGATATCTCTTTGATGAGTCACCTGACAAAGATCCAGGAAGCTCATCCAATTGGCACGATTTCTCCTGAAAATGAAGAGGAGTTGTCCGATGGCACAGACGTGTGGACTTCTGACCCAGAAGAACCCTCATCTCCAAAAGAAGTAGCCTACTTCGACTCGGTTTCAACAGGCGATTGGGATCATCTCATAGCAAGCCTTGGGAAAATTACCGATCAAGAAGACCCGTGGAAAGGAACAAAACCTTGGTCTGGAAATGCCCTTGAAACCCCAGAAGGTTTCGTTGAGCTGGAAGCCTCCGAAAATATTGTGGAGGACCCACCTTCGAACCTTCCAACAGAAGATCCTGTTCAAAAGATAGACTTGGGAACGCCAGATAACCCACGTCCTGTATTCATAAGCAAGAATATAAAGGATGATGAGTTACCCGAGTATATCGCTTTTCTTCGTGAGTTCGTTGATTGCTTTGCATGGTCTTATGCTGAAATGCCAGGCTTAGACCCCAAAATAGCAGTTCACAAACTCAATCTTCAAGAAGACATCAAGCCTGTCAAGCAAGGCCAAAGAAGATTCCGTCCAGATGTGATGGATAAAATTGAACAAGAAGTTCAAAAACTCAAAAGCGTCGGCTTCATCCGTGAGGAACAACATCCTGAATGGTTGGCCAACATTGTCCCCGTGACAAAGAAAAATGGGCAGATCAGGGTCTGTATTGACTATAGAGACCTGAATGGCGCATACCCAAAAGATGAATTTCCGCTCCCCATACCAGAGGTAATGATTGATAATACCTGTGGATTCGAGCGAATGACATTCATGGATGGTTTCTCTGGTTACAATCAGATAAAGATGCATCCTGAGGATGAAAAACATACATCCTTTCGAACCCCATTTGGCGTGTATTGTTACACTGTCATGCCATTTGGTCTGAAGAATGCTGGTGCCACATATCAGAGGGCTATGATGAAAATATTCCAAGATATGCAGCACAAGACGGTTGAATGTTACGTTGATGACCTCGCCGTCAAAAGCAAAAGAAAAGAAGATCATCTCGAAAACCTTCGAGAAGTCTTCCTCCGGCTTCGCAAACACAAACTGCGAATGAATCCATTGAAATGCTTCTTCGGCGTCTCGTCGGGTAAGTTCCTCGGATTCTTAGTTCGGAAAGCTGGAATAGAGCTTGACCCCATAAAAGTCAAAGCCATTCTAGAAATGCCCTCTCCAAGAACCTTGAGAGAACTCAAAGGGCTTCAAGGGAGATTGGCCTACATCAGACGGTTCATCTCCAATCTTTCGGGGAAATGCCGTCCATTCTCCCGGTTGATGAAAAAAGGTGTAAACTTTGTCTGGGATGCTGACTGTGAAGCTGCTTTCCAAGACATCAAGTCATACCTGACAAAACCTCCAGTGTTAGCTGCTCCTACCACTGGAAAACCATTCATCTTGTACACAAGAGCCCTTGATCACTCTTTGGGAGCTCTGCTTGCGCAAGAAAATGATCAGAGAAAAGAAGCTGCTCTATATTACCTCAGCCGCATGCTAGTAGGTGCAGAGCATCGCTACTCTCCAGTCGAAAAAGAATGTCTTGCAGTGATGTTCGCCGTACAAAAGCTGCGTCACTACTTGCTTTCCAACACAGTCTACCTGGTCTCGAGGGTCAACCTCTTGAAGGTCCTTGTCACAAAGGCAGGTTCTCTCAATGCTCGACTGGCAAAATGGTCCATCCTTCTGTCACAATTTGATATTAGGTATGTACCACAAAAAGCAATCAAAGGGCAAGCTCTAGCGGACTTCCTCGCAGAGCATCCATTGCCTAAAGATTCTCCACTCAGAGATGATCTCCCAGACGAACCCGTCTACAATGTGGAGACTTTCTCACAAAGTGCCTCCTGGGACATGTACTTTGACGGTGCAACCAGGACAAATGAAAAAAGACAGCTGGTCTCGGGAGTTGGCATCCTCTTTGTTAGCCCCGACAAATACATGATTCCACACGCTTTCTCGCTACTGGAACCATGCACAAACAATGCAGCTGAATATCAAGCTCTGATCTTAGGATTGGAACTCGCCATCGAATCCGGTATCACCATGCTGGAAGTCTTTGGAGACTCTCAACTGATCGTCAACCAGATGAATCAGAAATTTGAAGTCAGGAAGCCAGATTTGCTGCCCTACTACAACAAGGCACAATCACTTCTGCAAAAGTTTGACATCTGTCACATCACCCACATTCGTAGAGGTGAAAACATACGTGCAGATGCCCTAGCCGGACTTGCCGCATCCATGGCAATCCAGGAAGGGGAAAACATGCAAGTCACAGTGTGCGAAAGAAGAATCCTTCCTCCTCTTAACACACACCAAGCAGTTGCTGAATGCCACCAAGTGGTCGGAAGTCGGATTTCAATCCTTCAAACTTCAATTGGCGACTGGAGGGATCCGTTCATTGATTACATTATGTTCGGAATCCTACCTGAAGATCCAAAAGAACGGGTAAGCATCCAAAGGCGAACCCCAAGCTTCCATTTGGATATTTCTTCAAAAATCCTTTACAGGAAATCCTTCAACGGAGTACTTCTACGCTGCTTGTCACAACAAGAGGCTGAAGAAACACTCAAAGAAGTTCATGCTGGTCTTTGTGGAGCTCATCAGGCTGGACCTAAGCTCTATGATCAGATAAAAAGGTTAGGATATTACTGGCCTACCATGGTAGCTGACGCAATGCAATTTGCCAAGCGCTGCCAACAATGCCAAGTTCATGGAGATTACATTCACATGCCTCCAGAATGGCTGCATCCTACAGCGATCTCATGGCCTTTCGAAGCCTGGGGTATGGACATCATAGGTCCTATTTCTCCCCCTTCAAGCAAAGGTCATCGCTTCATCTTCGCCGCTACGGATTACTTCTCCAAGTGGTCAGAAGCATTTGCGTTTAACGAAATGAAGACCTCATCAGTCCTTCAGTTCCTGCGCACCAACATCATTTGTCGTTTCGGCATACCCAAAAGATTCGTCCATGATAACGGACCACAGTTCCGGGATCATCGATTCTACAGGTTCTGCGACAAATACAAAATTCAAAGCTGTCCTTCGACTCCATACAATCCGGCAGCAAACGGGTTAGCAGAAGCTTTCAACAAGACACTCTGCAAAATCCTCAAAAAAATGGTCTCTAATCACAAAAGAGACTGGAGTGACAAAATGTCTGAAGCTTTGTGGGCCTATCGAACCACCGTTCGAGGACCAACCCATAGCACACCATTCTCCTTGGTCTATGGATGCGAAGCTGTCGTGCCCTTGGAAGTACAAATTCCTTCCTTGAGGGTATCCTTGCAAAATGACATGACTCAAGAAAGCAATGTCAAATTGCGACTCCATGAGCTGGACAATCTCGATGAGAGACGGCTCGAAGCTCAACAAAGCATTGAACTTTACCAAGCACGTATGGCAGGATCTTTCGATAAAAAGGTCAGGCAACGCGCCTACAAAAAGAGTGACTTGGTTCTTGCGGTAAAAAGACCAATGGTCTTCGCTCACAAGTCCAAAGGCAAATTTGAGCCAAAATGGGAGGGACCCTACGTCATCGACAAAGTTTTCTCCAACGGCGCATACGCACTCCTAAACATGGAAGGTGACAGATGTATGCTGCCTATCAATGGCAAGTTCTTAAAGCGGTACTACCCTTGAAGACTTACCCAACTGGGTAAGAGCAATGCCTGTACGGCCAAAACTGGTTTCCAGGTACACGCTCGCTAAACCTACCCTTTTTTTTAGAATTTTCATATCAAATGTTGAAATTTCTAGAAATCTAAAACAATGCTTACTTTCATCGTTTCATTGTTCAAAAAAATATATATCCAAGTTTAGGAACCTTTCCCTAACTTGACCAAAATTTTCAACCCTTGAACCCAAAATTCATGGTTTGAAACAAAATCCGGATTCAGGAATTTCCACCCTAGTCCACCCTGCCTTTTACCGTCAAAATGGTTTTAGATCAAAATTTATGACCCTCGTGTCTTTAAACAAAAAAAATGGTTTTTCAAAAACCTGCAAGGAAGCGACGCTTAGTCGATACTCGCACAAATCGGAAGCAAGCGAACCACGTTCAACACTTCCAAAATCGCAGGGAAGCGACATTTTGTCGATACTTGCAAAATCCAAAACTGTGGAGATGCAACATTTCAGTTGATATCCACAACCCAAATTTCAAAGGTTCAAAAAAAAAAAGGAAACCTAAAAAAACTGTGGAGACGCAACATTCCAGTTGATATCCATAACCCAAAGGTTCGAGAAAACCACAAATTTCAAAAATCGTGGGGAAACGACATCAAGTCAGTACCCGCAAAACCAAAATTTTTGAAAAGCAAGGATGCGACATTCCATCGATACTTGCACCCAAATCCGCGAGGATGCGACATTCCATCGATACTCGCAACCGAATGAGCAAGGATGCGACATTCCATCGATACTTGCAAGAACATTCAGCAGGGAGGCGACTTTTAGTCGATACTTGCATTTTTTTTAAAACCAAACCGGCTATAAATGCCATCAAAACAGGCTATAAATGCCACAAACCGGCTATAAATGCCACAAACCGGCTATCAATGCCACCAAAAACAAAACCGGCTATCAATGCCACACAAACAAAAAAAAAAAAAAACTTGGATTTCAAAAAAAAAAATGGCTATCAATGCCACCAAAACAAAACAGGCTATCAATGCCACCAAAAACCGGCTATAGATGCCACAAAACAAATTCGGCTATCAATGCCACCAAAATTGGCTATAGATGCCACAAACAAAAAAAAAAACTCGGCTATCAATGCCACAAGAAAAGCTGGCTCTCATGCCAAAATTGGCTTTCATGCCACAAACAAAAACCTGGCTTTCATGCCAAAACAATCACTTGACAAAAGATTTTCACAAAATGACAACCTTTTGATCAAATCCCATTTAGCAATTACTTTTATCACAAAAAGATTCAAGTGAGCGTAGGGATAACAAAAAAAAAAAGAGAGCATCCCATTTAGCAATTACTTTTATCACAAAAAAGATTCAAGTGAGCGTAGGGATAACAAAAAAAAAAGAAGAGTACCAAAAAATACATGTGGTACCAAAAAAAAAAGGAGAAGAGTACAAAAAAAAAATACATGTGGTACAAAAAAAAAGAGAAAGAAGGATGGTTTCTGTATATAGGAGCTCAATCAAAAATGGTCTCCAGCCAAGAGTTCAGCTCCCCAAGCAAACTTTTAGCCTCAGCCGTCAAGGATTCCAAGGCACGCTTCTTCAGGAACTTGCCATGAGATGCTGGAGTGGGCTGTACCCCTTCTCTCACACCAGGAAGCTTACCTCGAGCAGTTTTCCATTGTTTGTCCTCATCAGACTTCCTTTTGAGAACTCGAATGGCATCCTCAACTCGGTGAATCAGAGCAGTCTCCCTTTCACGAGCCTCTGTAATTTCAGCCCACTTGGCAGCGACTTGTGCCTGCAGATGCTCAAGACGTTTCCTGGCCTCATCGACCTCCCTGTCAAGGATGTTAAGGTCATGTGTCAGCCTGATGATGGCTAGCTCTTCTTTATTCTTCTCTCGGACTGCCAGCTTCTTGCTTTCTGTAGCCTCATCCAGGTCAGACTTAGCCTTATCAGCAGGGTCCAGGAACATCTCCTTGAAGAACTGGTCATCAGCCAAACTCACGGTCTCAAACCACTTGTCACCCAGTGCAATGATCCTATCAACGATCGCCCTGGCACCTGTGACATCCAGACCAGCCTCTTCAGCATCATTGAGAATCTCCTGCACATGCTGGATCATGCCAAATCCGACTTCCAAGTGCCCAGAAAAGAGAGTCTCAATCCAAGAGCTCACAACTCGCACCACCACCTTCTTCGCAAAAAGAAGAGATGGCCCAGCTGAGGATTCGCCCAACTCCGTTGGTCGGCTACTCATGTCATCATCTGTTGAAAGAGTAACAAAAGAACTCTTTCCAGCTGAAGCTGCTCCTGCTCGGGAAGGAATCTCAGCGCGAGGAATCTCCTCAATATTGTCAGAGCTGGTCCCAGGAATCTCTACCTCTGGATCAACCTCTGGCATCTCTTGCTCTGGAAGCGACGGATCCTCCTCTGCCACTTCAAAACCTGCAAAGGAAACACAAAAAGGTATGAATATGACCCTGTTTGAAAATCATTATCAGAGTTATAACTACAAAATACCTTCTTCGACGACTGGCGGAACACTTTCTTCCTCCATGAACTCATCGGAAGCATCATCAACGTTTGCATCCATCGATGGTTCAAAGTCATCAGAACCCTGTGGCAAGTCAGCTGACAAAAAAAAAATGTGTTAGCAAGCCAAGTCACAAACAAAAAAAAAAAGCAAAAGAAGTCGTACCAATTGGAGATTCTGGATCTACTCCAGAGTCCCTCGGTTCTTCTTCAGGTGCCTCAACAGGATCCATCACCACCTCATCGGTTGAGACCTCAGGCATCACCAAGTCTTCCTCTGCTAAAAAAAAAAAGAAAAGCAGAAACAAGAAGCAAATCATAACATGGAAAAATTCCATGAAAAGAAATGGAAAGAGAAAAAGAAGAATCATACCTTCACCGACGGTCTCTTCTTCTCGGCTTCTCTTCTCCGGAGGCTCGTCAGCATCCACTGGCACATCCTCATTGATAGTAAGAGGAACTTCCAAGTTAGGAGAATCCTCATGCTGCCCCTGGCTGCGATGATGACTCCTCCTCCTCTTACTCCTGCGGGCTCGCTTCTTAGAGGAACCTGCCCCGCCGTCAGAGTCAGGTTTCCCACTTGACTCATCACTGGATGGTCTACTCTTGCCAGTAGACTCCACGGAAGCTTGCCTCTGTGCCGCCTGCATCCAAGCACCAAGTTCGGCTTCCTCCTGTTCTAGCTGCTCCAAAGCCTCGTCAGGTATTTCTCGAACAGCTTCAGAACCGATGACGCCCTGGTCACCGAGAAAGCCTATCTTGTGCTTCTCTCCAGAAAGGAAGGCCCAAACTTCCTCTCGCCGGATGCCATCCGACTTTCCAAGGCCCTTTCCAGATGCCAGCTTCACATCAAGCTCCTTCTTGGAAAGTCCCCGATATGCCGAGAAGCTCTCCGCGAACCACTTCACAAAGCCGGCAGTACGGGAAGTCAGCAACACAGGATAAGAAATCATGGCTGTAGTGTCTTCAGCACTATAGAAAGCCCATGCATTTCTCCCGTCCTGTAAGCCTCCAAAGCGCTTCACCATGCTTGAAGGCGCTCCAACAACGCCTTGAGAAAAGCCAAGCTGCAAAGCAAAGCGAGAGGGTACATACGGCTGGATGTCGACGAAAAGATGTCTACGGTACACCATCGTGCCGACACGTATGCTGAAAAGCCACTCTCTCTCTGCATTTGTCAAGGAATAATGCCTTCCCGACCCCGCCCTGGTAGAGTCTCGGGAGGCGCCAAAATCAAAAGCCTTCTTCCGCAACTCCGGAGAAAGCTTTACTGAAGATTGCCCCATCTCGACGTCCCTGAACCGTCGGATCCTCATGCGGGCAAACAAAAGTGATTCAGACACGGCTTTGCCCTTAGCCAGTCGAATCATCAGAGGATCATCATCCTGTGCAGCACCCAGCCGATGGAAGCCAGGACAGTGGTATACATACCATGAATAAAAGATATGGGCTGAAAATACCCTATTCATGGGAAGCCCAAGCCGAACCAGAAAAGCAGCAGCCTGCAGTTCGGTACACAGGTAGGAGTAAAGAGCTGGCACCAAAGCAAGCTGCTCTCCAAACGCCATCTGACAAGCCGGGAAAATACAATGCGGCCTGATGTGCGTTCCATCTCCTCCAGCAAATACAGCCTCACCAAGCCAATAAGTGAGGTAAACAGCGAGATCTCTCCGCAGTGCAATGTCAGGACATATGGCGTTTGTGCTTGCACAGAAATCTCTCAACTCTTCTTGCATGGCCAAGATCTTCCTTGAACTTGGATCCTGAGCTCCAGCTTCCTGGGTCATGCTATCAGAAGGCTCCCTACTATCAAAAAAGTTGGGGAATGAAGAGCAAAAACTCTTCCAACTGCTGGATCTGACTTTCGAACCCCCCTTCTCCTTCAAAAAATCATAGAAGGCGACGAGCTGAAAGTATAGAAGCCTGAACTCCTCAGACTGCCCCTCGAGGACGCTGTCAATCGGCATAAACTCCTCATAGAGCTTGCCGAGGATGGGCAATCCAGTAATAGCGCTCAGCTCCTTCAAAGAAAAACCAATCTCACCATTCGTCACAACGAAGGTATTGGTTTGAGGGAGGAACGACTCCAGCATAGCCATGAAGGCCTTGTCGGAAAAGATCACGGTCTCCCTAAAGGCGCGGACCGCATCAAAAATCCCGGCTTCCTTCAAAACGGCGCCACCAATCAGCAGGACGCGATCAGTCAACGACTTCCACTCGGAGTCAGCATTGAAACGACCTCGAAGTCGAAAAGGCTTGATCCAATTGCTGCCGTCACCGCTGAAAATACCAAGGCCCACCGGTCTCAAATCGACCGACGGATAATCAGAGCCCTGGTAGCCGCTTGATGGCATCAACAAGTCCATGTCAACAGGCGACCTCTCCGTATATCCAGGAGAACCGCCGACAAAAACCCCGGTCTTGATTACATTTGTCCTTCTCACCCAACTTGGAGGATCTTCCCTCTTAGGGCACGTGGGGGCAAGGCTCAGAATTGAGACGGTGCGATCAAACATCGACCGGGTAGTAACAGTCTTCTTCTCACCATCTGCTGTGAAGGAAAACTGAAAAGATCTCCTCTGGTATGTAATGTCATCAGGGACTGCATCACCAAAGAAGAAGGTAGGCTTGGGCAAAACGCTCTGGTCTTCCATCACCCATGGACGACTGCTTACCATGATCTTGTAGAATTCCTCTCCCTTGAGAGTGATCAGTCGCTGCCTCATCTCATCTCTGTTGAGGGAGTCGCACTCTTCCAGATTTCTCTCAACATACTGGACCTTCTCGAAAGCCTGCTGAACGGCCGGATTAGAGGATCTAGAAGATCGACGAGGTACGCTTGTAGCAGGCTCTTTACCCTTGTTCGCTCTGGAGGAACCACCTGAAAAGGATGGAAAAGAAAAAGATCAAACATCAAAATGACAGAATCTCGCTAAAAAAAATCTGGCGAAATTTTGACATGATGACGGGGCAATTCCGAAGAAAAGGAACTATCCCGAAAGAAATAGAAAGCTTGAAGATGGGCTCAACATCGCTGCGAGCTCCGAAACTCCAAACTTTCGAAACCTAAAAGTCTCCGCAAAATCAGGAAGGGCTCAACATCACTGCGAGCTCCAAGTTCCCAAATTTGCGAAAACTTTCAGGTATGCTATCACATCATGCTACAAATTTAATTTACAAATTGAATACATGCATGAACATCTAGATTTGCGAAAAAAAAATGCATTATCATGATGAGCAAAAAAAAAAAAAGAAAAGAAACTTTCTCTAAAAAAAAAAAGAGGGGAAAGAAAACAAAAAAAGAAAGAAACGAAACTCTCTCAAAAAAAAAAGGGGAGGGAAAGAAAAAAAAAGAAAGAAAAATTTTTAGGGGCTGGCCCACAGGCCACGTGGCCGTACGGATCTGTCCGTACGGCCCACACACAAAAAAAAAACAAACATGAAAAAAAAAAGAAAAGAGAAGAAAAAAAAACACGTGCAAAAAAAAAAAAGGAAAACACGTGGAAAAGAAAAAAAAAAGAAAAAAAAAAGAAAAGAAAAAGAAAGAAACAAAAAAAAAAAAGAAAGAAGATTTTTTTTTCCTACAATGGGGTTTTCTTGAAAAAGAAGAACTTACTTGAAGCCATTGATGGAGAAGAAGAAGAAAACTCTTGAAGATCTTGAAGAAGAAAAGCTCTTGGTCTTGAAGCCCTCTTGAGATTATTGCAAAAGAAAGTAATAAGAGCAAGAGATCCAACCTTCTCTTTGCTTTTATAGAGGAGAGCAAACCAAAGAAGGAAAGAAGAAAGAGGTAAGTGTTACTAATTAGTAACCTTACCAAAAGAAAGAGATTAGAAAGATTCTTTCCAAAAGAAAGATATCTTGAGAGATTTTCTCCCAAAAATCAATCTATGACGGATTCTTTCCCAAAAGAAAGATATCTTGAGATATTCTATCCCAAAATAAAGGGATCTTGAGAGATTTTCTCCCAAAAATCAATCTATGACGGATTCTTTCCCAAAAGAAAGATATCTTGAGATATTCTATCCCAAAATAAAGGGATCTTGAGAGATTTTCTCCCAAAATCAATCTATGATGGATTCTTTCCCAAAAGAAAGATATCTTGAGATATTCTATCCCAAAATAAAGGGATCATGAGAGATTCTCTCCAAGTAAAGATATTCTTAGATATTCTCTATCCAAATGAGATATTTTTGGATATTCTTTACAAAAATGACACCATATGAGATCTAAGCCATTTCAAAAGCTTAATGTCCCATGGGTTAGCCCATATGAGCCAGGTTTGACCACCTAGGCACAAAAAAAAAAAAAAAAAAAAAAAAAAATAATTTTGGGCTTTTAGTCAAAGAGAAATCCCTCTTACCAAGAGCATACAAAAATGGTTCCATGCCTCTTTTGAGTTGATTGGACCATACAAAAGAAAATTCCAAGCCCCATGAGCTTCCAAAAATCAAACCATCCAGCCTCATCTACCAAATTGAGCCAAATTCTTGAAATTGACATTCCACAAAAACAAACCAAATCCTGGTCCCCTAACTTGCCACATACAGCCTGTTAGGTCACAAGACCAAAACCAAAAACCAAAACCTGATCCCCTAACTTGCCACATACAGCCTGTTAGGTCACAAGATCAAAACCAAAATTGATCCCCCAACATTCCACATACAGCTTGTTGGGTCACACGATCAAAACCAAACCCGACCCCCTAACCTGCCATATATAGCCTGTTAGGTCACAAGGTCAGAACCCAAATCCACATCCCTGATGTCATCTTCAAAACTTTGCCTCGAGATGGTACGTGATCCCTTTCACTACCATAAAATTCCCCTGGAAGCTCAAAAGGCTACAAATACCAAAAAGAAAGATTGCTCAAAGACTCTTGGTCAAGTCACAGGCTCTCCTTCAAAAATCTCTTCGAGGCACATCGACTACAAAAGTTAAGCAACTCGCCGCTGTACCTCGAGGGGGCATTTGTTGACACCAAAAATGTCACTTTGCCTCATCAAGATCCAAAGAGCTACATGAAGTCGCAACCTGCCATAAATAGGCAATGCTGCTTCCAAAAATAAAATCTTGTCAGAATCAAACAAAAACTGCAAGATTCTTCCAGACAGCCAAAAGAGGAGTACACAAGAAGTTTCGGGCCATTTCAAAATCATTTGGCCTAACTTCGCTTCTCCGACAGCCGAAAAGGAGCTCTCGGCGACAAAAGCTCTCCGGGACCATGGTTTCCAAGACAGAGCCTATGGATCATCTTAAAATGACTCCAATAGGTTCCCTGTCAAATTTCAAGTCAATCGGACATCGGTTGACCGCACATCAAACCGCGACATCTTCATCGCGACAAAAAGCAAGTCTACAGGTGATGGGACCCCAAACGGCTTTAAAACTCAAACAAAAGCCTATGGTTGGTCTTATTTATTGCTCAGGAGACTTCACACCAAATTTCAGGTCATTCCGACATCGTTTGACCCAGTTTCAGCTTCTGACGGAAAATCGGCAGCTCTTCGCGACAAAGTCTTCGGCTTTCTCAGGAAATTGGAAACTTTGCAAAATAAAATGCAAGGATTCTCATCAGGTTTCCTACAAAGAAATCAGGCCAATAAATGGTCAAAATGTCAAGGAAAAGTACAGAAGAAAAAAGAATCAGAAAAAAGCAAAAACGGACGCAAAACGGGACACGAAAGGGGGAAACCCCCCCATGGTCGCAGGCCCCTGCGACCCTGGGCCAGGGTCGCCGGCGACCATGGGCCAGGGTCGCCGGCGACCATGGACCCCGGGGTCGCCGGGAAAGCCCCGGAAACCCCGGTTTTCGCCGTTTTTTCGCGATTCGAAGGGCCCAGCCTCTGGTACTTTCCAAAATTCATGCTTTTGAGACACCAAGTCCTCTGACATCCGTCCAAAATACGGGTAAATCATCAAGAGTATCGAAGACAGTATTGATCGCCACCCGGTCAACCAAAAAAAGTGTGCTTTCCACCCGACCGATCAAGAAATCGACAGGACAGATGGCACCGACCCGCTGTTGGCAACAAACACCTGAAATTACATGATCATCTGATGTCGATCTATATGAAGATCCATCGATGATCATCAACAGAAGAATTCCAAAAGACGCGGCACGGCCCGCGACTCTTCAGCTGCTCGGCGACCACTTAATGCGATTAATTGACTAGCTTTATTACAGTCATTAATTCATTTCTTTGGACGGCCCAATCAGAAGCAAGCATTCGGGAGTTACAAGTCAAGAGATTCATGGCATTTAACCCATGAAACTCCTCCCATCATGGCGATTAAAGGCGATTAAATGCCCTCAATCTCCTCCGGCCAATCAGAAGCCAAGAAAAAAGAGTTACAAAATAAACAATTCAATTTTGTAACTCCTCCCATTATGTGGCTTAATGACAATAAAAGCCCATAAACCCACCTAAAAGGCTACCTAAAAGCCTATAAATAGGAGGGCTCTCCAAGAACAGAAAATCACAACGAACATCACAACGAACATCACAACGAACATCAACAGACAGCAGTCAGAAATCCAGAGAAGAGAAAAAGAGAGAAAACTCTGCGGAAGTTCTACACCGGCCACCGCAACAAGGTGACAAAAGTCCCTTGGGGGGTACCCCCCCCCCAAGGTCCTTGCCTTCTCCTCCTGCCTCCAATGGCTTAGATATGGCTTTTCAGCCCGTCTACTCGGTTTTTTATTGGACATAGGACCTTCCTTTGGTCTTTGTCCTCTAAAAACCCGAGGTTATAGCCAAGCCAAGCGAATCAAATAGCATCCTCTGTTCTCATCTGCATGGATGATGGCGAAGCCCACATATGGCTTGCGACCGTCAATCTAAACGAGTCCTCCACAATCTCCTGAGAAGTTAGATCCTCCTTTTCTTGCTTTTCATTGTAGTTTGTATTTTTTCAAAAGAGACAAAAATCACAACTCTTGTCTTTCATTATTGATAAGGATTGTAAATCGGCTATAAATGCCAAAAATCGGCTATAAATGCCAAAAATCGGCTATAAACGCCAAAAATCGGCTATAAACGCCAAAATCAGCTATAAATGCCAAAAAAAATCGCCTTTCACGGCAAATCAAGAAAATGTCTCTTTTCTTAAATATATGTGCAATGGAAAACTTGAAAGAAGTTGATTTCCTTTTTACTTGCGAAGGTTGATCTCCGGATCATCACTTGCAATTCCAAGTAAAAATAGAAAATCTGGCACACCCACAAAAAAAGAAATGTTGATGCACGCCCCTTGCCCCCCGGTTACGAAAGGGTCGGACCCGACGGACTCCCACGTCCGCCGACCTCGGTAGAACCAAGCAGGAGCGCGGTCCATCAAACACTGCAATCAATCCCGTGTTGTTTCAATGGAAGGGGGTGCTTGATGTGATGAGGGTGAGTCTAAAGGTCAATACTTGGTGTGATGCATCATAACACATGATGAAGAGAGTTGGGGAATGGATAGATTTGTGCGTCCATTACAGATGTTCTCAATGCCACTTTTATAGATAATCCTAATCCTTAATTTTAGGGTCTCAACTATCTATAGTCCATATATTCTTGTGATTGAACATCATAGGATAAAGATAGAACAAACGCCAAATGTGGACAAGTGCTAATTCATGAAGGGTTGATGCATGCAAAGGGAATGAATTGATCATTGGCGGATCGTATATATTCAAATAAGAGGTGGACTTGGGTGAAGCGTCGCTACACTATAATACAGTTCAGTGACTTGCTCCCATAAATAAGAAGGCGCCACATTCCATGATGAGTAAATCTAGGAGCGGCCCATCCCTTCCTTGTTTCAAGGCATTTGATTTAAGAACTTCCCATATTTTCTTCAATACCCGTATAATCATTTTCCTAAACTACCCATGCCAATTCCTTAACAAGTCTATTTCCTAAAGTAACCTTTAGATTTTCTCCAATCCTATTAAACTTATCATCCTCTTGCTAAGATCTAAACCACTAAAAATGGCTTCTTGCCAAATTTCACTTTACTTGGAGTTGGGCCCATCAAATTAGAGTACTTTATTTTTTAACGTGTTTAATTATTGATATAACAATGCACCTCAAATATAATGGACACAATTATATATATAATTCTTAAAGGTTGGCCCATGTTGTAATTTCTAAAGGTTCCAATCTAAAATTTCTAAAGATGGAGGTCACACATGATAAGCCAGTTTCCGGGACCGCATGAATTTAAAAGGTCTTATGTTGAGTTAAGACGAAGTTTGACTTATAAGCCCAAGGTCGGGACTTGGATATTTCCAATGCGGGCTAGTGGAGACTCACCGTTTGAAGCATGTGGTTAACACACTACATCCCGTGGTTAAGGGTACCGCCCGGACCAAGTTCTCACATTCTCTCCCTTCAAAAATAGAGTACTCATTGGCTCTAATATCAACTGCCACAGCCCCGACCAACTCAGCATGAAGTTGTCCGCTTTGGCCCACATGCGCCTAGGGACTTCCAAGGATGTCACCCATCCTAATACCGCTCCCGCCCGAGCACGTTTAACTCTAGAGTTCTCACGGTTTTCGGGGCCCCACGGTAAAAGGCCTCATGTTGAGTTAAGACAGAGATTGACTTAGAAGCCCAAGGTCAGGACTTGGATATTTCGAATGCGGGCTAGTGGAGACTCATCGTTTGAAGCCCGTAGTTAAGGGTGCCGCCCGGACCAAGTTCTCACAGGATTTTTTATATATGATGTAATTTCTTGTCCCCTAGCATTTGAAATGCCATGTTTTGGAATTCCAGAAATTCATTTCTCTATACATTTTTTTTATTTCAAATGCTATATCGAAAGGAGGGATTTGGAATTCTACCTAAGGGGGTAGCTTTTGGAGAATTTGAAATTTCCCAAGAGATAAACTCTTGAAATTATGTTAAAGAAACGGGGCCTTAACATCAGTGCTCTTCACCCTAGACCCTTCACCGTCCATTCTTTAGGAATTTTTTTAAGTTTTTTTTTTTTTTAGAATTTAGTAGAAATGTTCCATACTCGAGATTTACTATCCTTTTTTCCACATTAGAGATTTGAGCTCCCACAATCCACTCACAACCCATGTCCCAAGCCCCAACTGAAAGAAGATGAGGAACAATTTATTGTTCAATCTAGTCCTAATTATGACATGCTAATGGTTGTGTTTATAATAAAAGATTAGAAAATAACACCTCAAGAATTAAATATGCTACACCTAATCAAAGATAACACTATTGATGCGACGGTTGTGGGTGGCAGTTCCAAGTTCTTGAAGCCGGTCTATACAATTTCATCCACGCGTTTGTAAGCACCATAAGTGGAAAAAAAAAGGGTAAATATCCTTTCAAAGACAAGCTAGTGATCGATCAACTAGATCAAAGGAAAATATATTAGGAACTCAAAGAAAATCGTGGGTAAATATTGGAAGAGAAGCTGGGTGCCATCAACGGCTAAAAATGGTTCCAAATGCCACGAAAGACCAGTATTGACCCTTGGTGCCATGGGCCCTTGGCACCACGAGGGGCGAAAGTAGCGCCATGGCGGGTCCAAGGTTGACCCCAACCGAGCTATGGAAAACCAGAAGAGAATCTAAGGGCCATTGATGAAAAAAAAAAGCCACCCAAGCGCCAATAATGATTCAAAACGGCTATAGACACCAAGAAATACCCGAAAGTCTATCAATAGGCCCTTTCATTGCTCATTTAGGTGATTCAGAAGTTTCAAGAGTGGGACTTAGAGCACTTGGCTTTTGGCTTTATAAAAACTTAACTTTGTTTTCCATCTTTGGCACCAAGCACCTCAAGGATTTGAGCATTTGAGGAGTTCTTCAACTCCCTTTGATCTAAAGCTTCCAGTGAACTTTAGTGAGATTTAGTTGAAGCATTTGAAGAGTTAGCTAACTCCTTTCAATCCAAAACATTCCCAAGTTCTTTTGAAATTCGAGCAATTCTGTACTAGGAGCATTGGCAATTGTTTGATTGTTTAAGAGCAATAAGGGCGTGTTTTTTTACAAGAATTCTGACAATAGCTTGTCATTTTGGGGTTCTTTTTGGACATGACGTGACGTGACATCTTGTCCCATATCATTTATGAAGACAATATTTATTCACAAGCATTTCAAAACTCTATTAACCTAAAAGGTCTCAAATTATCTTGGGGTTCTAAGAATTCCAACCCCGTTACTTTTTTGTTGAGTTTCTCATTGCTCAAGTATAATGGAGCATTCAGAAATTTCACCGTGCCTAAGAATTTCAAAATTCTTCAAACAGGAATTCCATAAATTCCAGCAAAAAAAAACTAGCCCTTAGTTAACTAAGTATATTTGATTTTGACCAAGCAACTAAAAAATTGCCTTACTACTCCGTTTTGCATGTGCCAGTTAATTTTCCTTTTAGTTTTAAACGATGCTCTTTTTAAAATCCAAATTAGTCAAATTTATCATCTCTCTTGTTTTAGTTTTAAATCCAGATTTCACACCACTTGTGCCCAACGTATGTAATCACTAAAAAACAATGATGTTTAGTGGTCAAAAAGAAAAGGTATTTAATAGCGGATTTTTTTCCACACTTAAAAGTCACATTTAGTGGTGAAATTATTTTCTGCCGCTAAAAGTGCCATTTTCGACTCCCCTCCTAATTCCTACCATCTAAGGTTTTACACTGCTAGAAATAAAACTTATGTGACTTTTAGGCCACTAAAAATCACTTATTTTAGTGAATTAATATCACTTATAAGTTATAAAACATCCAAGTGAGAGAAGAAAAAAAAAAAGAAACTAATTGCAGGCGGCCCCAAATAAGAAACTACTTGCAGGCTGATTGGATTGCAGATGTGACCTTAATGACTAAATTATCAGGATTCGAAGGAGAGCCAGGCCTTACCGCTTACATATGACTGATTTACCTGACAATGAGATCTGATTGCGGTCATTCCCCTGTCTATACACCAATCATCCCATGTATGTACGGTCCTGTCTCCTCTTCCTTAATTAAATATCCCTAAAACGTGCACCTGACTGCTTTCCAAACTCCATCACTACCCCACCCCATGGATAAAAAATCACCGTCTGGTACTTGCAATCTCTCTATCTCTCTCTCTCTGGCATTTTCTCCAACTTCACATCTCTACTAATTACCACTACCCCTTCTCTCCTCGACAACACCAGACCACCCTATTTCAGAAACTCCAACAGCTCTCCTTGCTCTTTCCTCATTTGCTCTCTATTCTCATCACTAGATAGCAGCGCACACATCAAATCCCAGTATGCCCATCAAGCACTTGCCTTCAGAACACCCAGAAAGCCAATGGTGTCATCTCAGCACCTCTCAATTCAAAAACATCCTCTCCCAACCCCATGATCAGTGGCCCATGCAATTCTATGGCAACCCATGTCCCGCGTGGGCTGACACTGGCGATAATCCGGCGATGCCATATGAATTGGGTGCGACCCAATTCAAGGGTGGTCGTGATAACAATGAAGACGATAGCCGGAGTCAATTAGTGGGTGATGGGGAGAGGGAGCCCTTGTTTGAGAAGCCGTTGACTCCGAGTGATGTTGGGAAGCTGAACCGGCTGGTAATACCCAAGCAGCACGCCGAGCGCTACTTCCCGCTTGAGAGCGAGAAGGGGCTGCAGCTGAGCTTCGAGGATGAGGCAGGGAAGGTGTGGCGGTTCCGGTACTCATACTGGAACAGCAGCCAAAGCTACGTCCTCACCAAAGGGTGGAGCCGCTTCGTCAAGGAGAAGAGGCTCGACGCCGGAGACATCGTCTCCTTCGAGCGGCTCCGCCCTAATGGCGAGCGGCTCTACATTGGCTGGAGGCGCCGCGCAGCCACCTTGGCAGCACAAGATGGCTGCACCGCACCCGCAAGCGTAGCCCCTTGGACTCCACTTTATTATGCAAGCCGCCAGCCTTATCCTGTGCCACCCCATGGCACTTCCATTGGAGGTAGCTTTCATGCCTATATATTATAGAATAAGTTTAGGTATACTTGTTATATTACTGAGTATTGGTCCTGTAAGGGTGGTCCTTACAGAAGGACTCCAAGGAACAATTGGAGCAATGAAAAGAGGAATGGCTGATGGTCATTTCAAGTTTGGATTTTGAGGATTCTTACAGGTACCCTCGTTGGAGGACCATTACTCATCTATCACTATTAAGTGTTTTGTATAAGATCTAGGCCATGAATATATAGAGAATGCATGTTTTAAAAAAAAAAATAATGTGCGAAAAGACATTATGACAGAGATTAATCTACATTTTGGTCAGTAAAAGCTTCAATCAGTTTGTCACGATAAACTCAATTCAAAAGAAGTTGGAGAGCATTGTTTACAGTTTATTTCCATGCATTGGTGTGGCAGGAAAACTTCATCATTTTATTGCTGGTTTCTTTATTTTAGTTTGTCTTGTGAAATTCAACTCACAAGTCACAAGGACATTTCTTGTCTTGGATTTTATAAAAAAAAAAAAAAAAAATCCTTGACATCGTTATCTTTTCATTTTGCAAATTACTCCCATAAAATCTCTTTTCTTGGGTTATGTTTGTTGGGTTGTTTTAAGGAAGATTTTTCACTTTCTCATCTTGAAACAATCAATAAATTGGAGACAAAATTGATATTTGTGACTTGTCATGGAAATCATGTGCAGGAGAAGAAGTGGATGGAAATTCTCCGGCACCAGCAGCATCCAAAAGACTGAGGCTATTTGGGGTGAATCTAGACTGCCCTGCGGATGGGTCAGTTCAGCCCAATGACTCATGTTGGTCGGGCCTGGGTTGAACCGATGAAATCTTCTACCAAGGGATCCAGTTGAATGGCTCGAGTCCCAAGCATAGGCCAATCGTGCACAACACAAGAAACAGAGGACAGTGTGACTTTATCTTGCACCAAACGCATTTTATCATCCAGGGGAAGGTGTTTTGTGAAGTTTTGCAAAATTTCTTTGGGTTTCCTTGTAATTCTTCCAATTCCTTGAATTATGAGGAAAATGTGGCCACTGTGAGAGTTTGTTCCTTTTTTTTTTTTTTTTTCTAACATAAGGGAAAAGGAAAGAAAAAACAAAATTGAAAATTATGATGGTATGGGCATGTGGGACCCACCATATTATGACCGTTCAAGTGTGGGGACCATCATCCAACCATCGTTTTCCAAATGATGGGAGTGAAATGCCAGACACCACCATACAGAGCGTGGCCGTGCAGGCGTTTCACACCAAATCATTTCGCTCCCTGTACAAAACTTTTCTTCTGGATGGAAAGCCATAATCTCTTGGGTTCCGTAAAAGGAATCATTTTCTCGCCTATTGAAAAAAAAAGGCACTTGGAAGAGTGGAGACCAGACCAGGAAAACCAATTCACTTCAATTTGCTTGAAGATTTATGAAACCAAGGGAGTTCTTGTGTGCAACAAATCTACAAAGAATTTTATTTCCACTGTGATGTCACTTTTCTGCAGAAAATTGAAATTCAAGATTTCTTTTTAGTTTCACTGTTTGAGACGTTTTCTACAATGAAATGTATTTTTACTTGTTTAAAATGGTAGAAAGTGGGGCTCTCTCCGCCTCTCTGGATTTTGTGAAATGCTAAAAAATCCCTCCCAAAACATGAAAATTGTGAAAATATTAACACAGAATAATGAGAAATGATTCTCTCTCCATGACCAGTTTCATTTTTCACTGAAATACTCTCCCAACTAAACTTTACCCCTAGCCCAAGGGCACATTTGATATTCTGCTGTTTCTTTCCTTCACCTTAACCAATTACTGTTAATTAGATTTACAAATGAACAGTGACCGTTGACTTCAGAGAAATTAAAATTGACTAATCAAAGATTATTACTAATCTAGTGTAGAAAGCACATGCACCGGAATTTCAGTATAACCAATACCAATAGTTGTCCGAGGGACAATGATTCCAGAGAAGAGAATTAATTTCTAGGAGCACATTCAAACACTCATATCCACATGCATTGGGTAAAACTATGGATGGAAGGTAGTCAATAAAAGTGTCAAACACAAGACCCCTCCACTTCTTGAGGCAAAGACCTTGGACAACTATGCCATCACTCGTTGGTTTATAGGTAGACCCATTTCATCAAGATCAATAAACATCTCGCAAACAAATGGTCTTTTCTAGGATCACCTGGTTGATGCATGGGGAGGATCGATACCTACTAGGCTGATGGCCCCCACTTTTGATTGCGTCGGTGGAGACCTAATTCATGTGTGTAGAAATGTCAAACTGTTCGATTTACACACATACTTCAATCTGATGGTTAGTGCTTGTACTGTTACCAACTATCAATGGCTGGCTGGATTGGAAACGACTACTATGCGTCAGAATACAAAATGTTGATCCCACCTTGATTGATCTAGGCTACATAATTAGTGGGGTTCACTTAGATTTGTATTGGATTAATAGTGACAAACCGTAGGATGGAATGTAGGGAATGACAAAATTCAATGTCTAAAACTTCAATAGATGCTGCTGGCACAGGATCAATTTGATAGCAAAAATTTGGTAAAGATTTCTATTTCCAAGAACTGCTAATATTAAAAGATCATTTCAAATTATGAGATTTTAGGGTCTGTTTCTTTGCATTAGAATAAATAGAAATTCATAAAATAAATAGTTAAAAAAAGAGAAGATGGAAAACGAGTACCCACTAGTATTTCAAGTCCCAGGAAATTCGATGTTCCATCTACGTTGCCACCTTTTATCCTTCCCCTCGCACCTTTTTAACAATCTCAAAGACAAAGCTCATTTAACAATGAATTCCTATGTTAAAACAAAAGGGCCATGGGAAATACTATTATAGTATATAATCTAATCATCCATAGATTTCGATTTTTGTGGTGAAACAAGAAAGGGTTTTTTTTTTTAATTTTTATTATTATAACGCAGGATGTCCCAGCTAGGGTTGTAAACGGGTCGGTTCCGGTCCGGGTCCAGGGTGGAACCGGAACCGGAACCGTTTTCTAAAAAGGTGAACCGGAACCGATAATATTAATGGGAACCAGAACCGGAACCGTTTGTGAGGTGGGTCTGGTTCCGGTTCCGGGTCTAGACTAATACCTGTATTTTTCTTTTTTAAAAAAAATTATGCTTTTTCCACATTTCAATTGGATCACGTACCTACAAACACTAATGTGACCTTTTGTCCATCAATAACAGGCACTTTTAACCAAAAACTCAGAAATTACATCCAAACCGGCAATGAGATATAGAAAAGTAGAAAACCCTAATGTAGAAAAGTAGAAAAATAAAACGGGTTTTGTTCTCACATACTAAAGTAACCTTATGTTAGTGTATAATGGGTCGGGTTCCAGATCCACGGGTCTGAGCCACTCTGGATCCGGAACCGAACCCATTTAGGTATCGGTTCCAAAAAAAGATCCGGAACCGGAACCATTTTCTTATCGGGACCAAAATAAGGACCCAGACCCGAATCCCAACGGGTCGGAACCTTCGGGTAATCGGAGAATCGGGGACCCATTTACAACCCTAGTCCCAACCCTTTGGGCCAGAATAATCCCTACAACTCTAGGAGAGAAAGCTGGATAAAATTTCCATGTGGCCACACTGTGGAAGTGTAGTTTTGAACCAACAACCTCCTGCACAGGAAGATCTTTCATGTTCTTGAGAAAACTCCATTTAATATTTTATCTTTTATTTCATAAAATCTACCAAACTAACTTAGAAATCAGTTATATTTCAATGGTATCTTATTGATTATCCCAGTCAAAAACAAATAATCCCAGCATGTATGTAAATATTTAGGAATTCCCATGTCACGTCATGTTAGAATTTCCCAGGAAAATGAAATCCCAGATTTTGCGGCAGAGCTTTTCATTTACTTTTCCTTCGTGGGTTTGCAGAATTCCACGGTACGGTCGTGTCTTGCCTGCAACTGCGTTTTTCAAGGGAGGGCAGGGTGTGGGGCCCACCAGCAGCAGAGATGACGTCATCCTTCCGTTATGGCTACTGTTGAGATTCTGGATTGAAGATTTCCATACCTTTCCATACTTTTAACAATAATAATAATGAAACTGCTGAACTCGAAAATCAAAATGCCATGGCAATTTGCAAGTTTTGGCAAATGCTGTGGGGTTGACACAAGCAGCAGCAGCAGCAGCATACGTACACCACTCTCGGGTTTATTTTATAGATGCCGCTGGTTAGGATTTAGAATTTAGAATTTATACTTTCAGATTTACAATCAAGGTTGCAAAGATATTGATTGTGGATTGGTTTGGTATGGGTTGCAATTGCAATTGCAATTTCAAACAATCTATGTTATGTCTGTTTGGGATACAATTTCTCGACGGATTGAAATCTTGATCCTGAAGATTGTCATCAACAATTTCAAATCTGAGAACTCAAATGGGACTTTGCTTGTCAACTGAACTCTATATTGATAGAATAAGACTTTGTTCTTGTTGATGATAACAATGAAAATGATAACTTTATATTTTTTAAATCAGTCTATAATTATCTCATTTTAGCCCTAGCATAGCAGATGAGATTATTCACCGGAAGGGAACTGTGACCCACTGTGTATAGCAGATGTGCCACATATTTTAAAATTCTTTCTAGGGGTGAAATCACTTTGGGTTGAATCTTAGGGCATGTTTGTGTACACACACTTTTTCGCGGAAAGGGGAAAAGTGTGATTTTCTATGGAAAACTCAGTTTTCAGGCGTTTGATACGGAATAATTCTACGGAAACGTTTTCCTGCCTCGTCGGCATTTTCCTTGATAATTGTACAAATGGATTTCCTATGGGGGGTATGGGAAATGGATTTCCTCGGAAAACTCCTCCCACTTTTCCTCACTCTTGTCCATTTCAACCTAAAACTCTTCAACTCGTTTATTTTTTATTTCTTTAAATAAATTATTATTTAATGTTGAATAAATAATATACATGTTATGTTATTTTTCTTCAAAAAGTTATTTCACCAAATAAGAAAATTTCATTTTCTATAAGAAATCCACAGCCGCACCAAACAACATTAGCACCAATTCAATAAGAAATTTTTTTTTGCACCAAACATAAATTTCTAAATTCTACGGAAATTTTTTCCAAGGTTTCCATTTTTATGGAATTTACTGACGTAGCAATTTTCCCTTTCCGCGGAAAGGGTGTGTACACAAACGTGCCCTTAAGGTGACTTCCAACTGCCCCAACTCAGAGCTGACCCATATATAAGTCAGGATGGAAATGCTAAAGCCTGAATTTTGAGTTCAGGTCAGATTGGATTGGCAAGTCAAAAATAAAGAAAAATCAAGATAGATTGGGTTGTTTTTGGGTTGGCGGGATGAGTTGAATAGCATTTATAGTCTATAGTCTATATATTGATTTGTTTGGAAATGCCAGCCAAGCCTGGAATCACCATGTCAATTTGGGTGAGGTCGGGAATTGCCATCCTTATGAATGACTGTTGTTAAACGTTGCTCATCTCTCCATCTGTGTTTCTTATAATGTGGGATACCAATATACCAAACCATGGCTTTACATATCGCTAGGGTTAGAATGGTATCCAGGTGGACCCACATGAGGGACTTGTTTTGCTCCAGAATAGCCAGACCTTTCTGGGTGACTGGGTCTTCAGCTAAAAACATATGTTTAATGCCTCATTTGATTTTCAAAAAACATATGTTTAAGTTCTCCAGAATAGTATCAATACTTTTGTCTGTATCGCTGGCATATCTATCAATATTTTAAGAACTGTTTATACCTATTGATGCTGGAGAACTGATTCTGTCACACCCGTAATCAGAATCTTTCCTTGCTCCCACTTCATGCAATGAAGCCGATTAGATATGCACTCAATAGCCACATCACACTTTCATCAGCAAAACAAAGCTATACCACAGAGTTTTTCTATATATAACAAAATATAGTGGCTTACATTTGATACTCTACAGGGAAATTTTTGGATACTGTTAAGAGTGCTTTTCTCAGGGGTTCAAATGATTAAATTGGACAGAGACTAGAGAATGCCATAACCTAGGATATCCATGTAAATAAATTCTATTCTAATCAGTGTTAATGCTACTTGCACTTGCAGTGCAGTTTATTATCCAGACCTTTCCTAGCGATGCATGAAACCATGGATAATGGCTCAAGTCTTGAACCAACTAGCTATGATCAGCCATCTGATCAATGGAGCTTTGTGTATCAAATGTAAGATTGCTTCTGATATTTATTGTTAGGGTTTAATTGGACATCCCAAATCATCAAATGGTGGGGCTCATTGAATGGACAAGTCAAGAACACTGTGCATGGTTGCACATTCTTGGTGTAGATGTGATGAAAGAAGACAAATCATTTGCATAGACTGAAAACGACCTCCAATGCACAACAGTCCCACAGACATTGTAACATAGTTGAGGAGATGGATGTGGTAGGCCAGGGAGTAAGACGACAAAGTATACAATTGGGATAACAAGGTCAAATCATGAAATTTGAGCACAAACCTGGCCACAAAGAATTAAGAGTGGAAGGACAGCCATTGACCACCACAACAGATCCATGGGCCCAGCCCTCACCTTTAACTCTGAAACCGGCTAATGGTCCATCATCACACCTGATTGACTGCAGACAGATTCATGTCATGAACAGTGTGAAGCTAGATCCACTCAAGAATGCAGAAATCTTCCCTCCCACCTCTCTAGCTGTATTCATGGACAATTTCAAATTTTCAATGACCCAGACTGCCGATCTAGTGGGCCTACTATAGATACATCACACCCCAAGCACCTTCCTGATAGTACAATATTAACCATTTGTCAGGTTTCAAGAGATTAAAAACCACAAGGGTATGATCTTTTATCTAAATTATTCAGGCATGTTATATCTATGGTGGGTGCCTTCACATCAACACTCTGTACCATAGAAACATGGCCTCACATATAACACATTCAACAAGGCCCATATCCTCTGGTGAAGGATCATATAATTCCACTCCATAGAATATCCTTTTTCCATCAAACCTACTGTTTCATTTTTCATACCTTAGTGTGCGCATCCCTTTTTGGCCAAGTACTGTTTTCTTGACCTCTTTTTTCTTGCTTTTTCTTTTTTTGGGCTTCTCTGCTTTCATGATTTGTGGCCTTACAAATCCCTTGTACCTGCCAAAAGAAAGGGATGGGGAAATGAGCAACTTTTAATGATGTGCATGATCCCCAATGAGAAATATGAGCTTTCAAGAGTGCCACATTGAGATCAAGGGTTGGAAGTTCTTGCCAAGTCTATGGGCCAAAATAACTGCTGATAAGTCCTAATTCCCCCCCCAAAAAAAAAAAAACATTGCAAAGAGGAATCCCTTGGGTCAAGGCTCCTGAGCTTCAAGATGTGTATCAAATCCATTGGTGCACAAGTGGGTGCAAGGTTCAGTGATCCCAACCTTTTGATCTGATGCGCCCCAACCAGGATGATGCAATCCAAAATATTTCCAGAATAAAAGACTCTTTCTATCCAATCTTTAGACTTTTTTGGAACAGATTTTGGATTAATTGTCTATTTTTGCACCACCAAACAAGGGCTAGGAGCCTAGGACCCTACAACCTGATATAATTTTTGGGGCATCCTTCATCTGCAGCTTGGTTTATCAAAGCAAGAGCCTTCAACACCAAACCATGGCAAACACATGTCAGGGGATGGGTGCCAAAGGGCTCCATGCATATCCCGAAGGCTCAGGACCTGATTATCCCCTTTCTGAGAGTACAAGAGTAGGAAAAGAAAAGTATGATCTTAAAAATCCCTCGATTGAACTGATGGATCCTTTTGATGAGTAAGTTGGATTGCATTCACTGAAAATTTATAAATTAATTTGGTTATGAACAAATCAAGGGTTATCAAAGATAATACCTGAGCATTGATGAAAACTACTGTCCAAATGAACATGCATATCATTGTCACAGCATAGGAAAAAATTAAAAAACTTAAAAGGAAAAAATATTCCAAAAAGTTTATAAATCTGAGAACTAATAAAATTTCAAAACAGCACACTTTTGTTCTGCATATTTAAAGCTTAAATTAGCAAAGGAAACAAAAATCTAGACCTACAGAGACCGTCAGCTCAATTTAAGAACAGCTCATGCCTCTAGATCACACCCAGACATGTTCCAAGAATGTTCTTCTGTCATGGAAATGAATATCTTCTTTCTGCGCCATTTTCTTTAATGACAGAACATCCGTCCATGAAAATGATCTCCCAAGACATGCCATATCAGATTACTGAAATAGCATGATCTTTAGCAAAGCAACCGCAATCAACATATAAGCTTATGTAATGTTTTTTTCCTCCCAACATTTGACTTAAGCACATGTAACCACTTTCCAAGTGATACTCAATGCTGTCCAAGTGCGGACCGCTGCTCGAGTGTGGGCCTATTGTTTATTTGCTCATGTCTTATCTCATTGGCTGTGGTACAGATCACAGAACCCAAATATTATATTCCACACCTGGAACCAAAGCTTGCGGGCCACACCATTAAGAAACACATAACACCACTAACAGAGTCAAAACGGCAGGTGATTATATAATCATTGCCTTAGAGAAGGTAGAATCATGCACTAGAGAGTATATTTCCAACCGAACATCCCAACAAATCAAAGGACCACAAAATTGCTCTGCTTTAGGAAGCTAAGCTAACTGTTATTACCAACGAACACAAAAGACAAACATATACAAGGCAAAAAGAATATGTAATGGACAAAATTAGCAATAAAATAGAACACGGCTGCCAAAAAAGCAGGCATGAGCATCACACAACACCCACACTCAAGTCCTGAACCATAAAGGAGAACAGCCCCCAACCAACAAAAATAGATGAAAATGCCCCAGCCTTAATAGAAAAAGGGGAACCTGTCAGCCATTGATAAGAGACCTTTGATCTCAAATATAATACCAGTAGGCAAAGATTTAATATGAAGACTAGGAAGCTATATACACTCTGCTCAACAGAGGTAAGCAGTCGGGCTGGTCCTCCATCTCTCAGTGCTCTGGCTAGATAAGTCCTGAGTGCCTGAAGAAGAATTGATCAGTATATAAACATTCGTATACAAATCCTATGAACTTCCACAAGGGTGTTCAGAACAGCCAGCGGGTCTTACATTTTTTTTTTTCCCCAATAAACCCTCCATCCTTGTTCCACCTTCCTCGGGAGGATGGATCCAACCTTAGACCATCCTTGTTCTCACTGGTGAAATATACATTTACACAAACAATTTGGCCAGCCCTGCAATGTTCTTTTTCTTCCTTTATTTTATAAACTCAAAATTTTATTGAATAAAACAATCATATGGACAAAAATGAAATTACAAAGAGACCCCAACAAGATGGAGTGAGAAACTACAAGTTGAAAGACGGGCCGATAACAAGCTCATGCCATGTGATCCAGGTCTAGGCCCGCAAATCAGCCTCCCTGTTGACTTCCCTTGGAACACTTTGGAAGCAAAATTCCATTGAGGCTAACAAGGATCTAATCTCCTTACAAACAAAAGCAAACCTCCACAATGGTTTTGATTCTCCAGACCCTAAGCGATAGCATCAAATAGTCCCCTTTCCTTTTGACAATTACCTGGCCCGTCCTTGAACATCTTAAATCTTCCCATACCGCTAATATTTTAAGCTCTATTCTATTCTAGAATATCAATAGGGCCTGAATAGGTCATGAGAATACCTTCCTTATCATCTTTAATTGTGCCCCACACTTCTGATATGCCTGGATTCCCAATAGAGAACTCATCCATAACCTGCAGATGGTGGACACCAAAGGTTTAATAAGTGCACCTTGTATGGGTTCAAACTAATGGTCAGAAACCACTCCCTTTGCAACTCCGATTATTGAACCTCTAGGTCAACTTGTCCCAATAAATAAGCCAAGGTTTTATTGTATTTGCTAATTCTATGATTATGAACCACTTACTTCTGAAGATTCACTTCTTTTTCTCCTTCCCAATTCCCCAAGAAATTGTTAGAATCATCCTCGGAACTTGAAAACGGCCCAGCATACCAACCCTCCAAAAGAGATGAAAAAGAAGCCAGAAAGACCCAAGAAAGAGAAATAGTGAACAGCTTAAATAAATGCCACCAATTCCTCATTCGCCAAAAAACAGAAATATGTAGGACAAGGGAAAATTCCTATACTTCAATTGATCAATAGCTAGAATTCTATTTTAAACTGCAAACAAGCAGAAGCTTTCACTTTGAGGGGAGCACTACTACACCCGTGCTGCCTAAATAAACATAGGAAGAAGGAAATGAGACCATGTTTGGACGAGGGATTTGCAAGAGAAATACATGGATGATGGTGGTGATCAAGTTTTATATCCATCTCATTAGCTAGATAGACTTCTAAGTCTCATCTAGAAACCCATCAAATCCCTTCCATTATTTCACACAATTTTCCCTCCAAGTGCTTAAAAGTATTCGTAACTAATGATTCCTTCTGTTTTGATATGAAATACAGTCACATAAATTTAAACTCCAAGAAAGGACTATCCGCCAACCATGTCTCCTCCCAGAACCTAATACTTTCAACAGATCTGTTCTTTAAAAACTATTGCCACCTTACTATCTTCATTCAGTATCACTGTATCAGGATATCTTTCCTTACCCGTGAACCTTTTTCCTCGTTGCACCTTCCTTAGATCCCAACACCAATTTTCCTCCCTATAAAGTGCTTCCGGTATATTGTTTTTATTGCCTCCCTCCAATGGGTATCGTGTCAGGGAGCTCTTCTTCCTGACACCTTCATTTCCATTTGCTAGAAGACACGCATTCTTCTCCCTGATAATCCCAATCCCAAGACCCCCTCAGCCACCACCTTTTGAACCTCTTCCCAATTGATGAGTAGATAACCTTATTATGGGGATCCAAACAGATCAAATGAAGAGCCCTTTATGGATTGATATTATTACCATCAGATGATCATTATACTGTAATTTTGACCAAGTTATAAGTGGAGCATTAATGCAATCACCCATTTAGAGGAGACAATCCTGAATCCCACGATCATTCGATAAAGAAATTATTAGCCAGCGGCTAATCCCATGGATAGAAGATAATAGCATAGAAAATGAGCAGCGTAGACTATTGTCCTCAGTCGTCTCCCGTATCTTTAATGGTTAAACAAAGAAAATGAAAAAGTCTCTCGACAGAACCTCATGTATATCCTCTGCTTTTCCATCACCAAAAATCGCCACAGGAACACCATCCATCCTTGAAATGGTGAAACCGACTCGTATCTCTGACGATGATGAGCCGGCCAGTGATCCTCGACACAAACTTCATAACTGAGTGGCAATCCCCACAGATGCGAAGATTCTTCTTGATCTTGATTGGTGCACCCAAAGGTATGGTAATGAGACCAAAAGCAACTGCCAGCTTCTCACTGTGGAGACGCAACAGCTCCTCTTTCTGGATTGTCCCCACATCATGCAAATCATACTCGATCTTTGCTTGATAATCCAACTTCTTCATCTCTTTCTCTAACTCATCCAATTTTTCATATATCTCATCAATATTTGGATGGTTTCCTTCCCCGACGACAAAAGTGTGGACTCGATCCCTCACTTCAATCCAACTCTTCCCCATCTCCTTCTTTGCCCCACTGTCTTTTAAATGCTTCCTCGTTTTCATGACTTCATCCCATCTTTTGTCTGCTGCATATACATTAGAAAGTAAAACATGGTTTCCTGCATTGTTTGGCTCCAGCTTGAATAGATGCTCCGCTGCAAGTTCTGCCAATTCAAGATTTCCATGGATCCTGCAGGAACCCAACAATGACCCCCACATAGAAGTTGTTGCCTCAAACGGCATTTCCTCAATCAGTTCCCAAGCCTCTTGAATCAATCCTGCACGACCGAGAAGATCAACCATACAAGAATAGTGGTAAACATTGGGTTCTACATTCCAATCATCTAACATCCGAGCAAAATAACATCTTCCTGTCTCTACCAAACCTGCATGACTACAGGCAGCTAAAACAGAAATGTATGTCACTTCGTTCGGGCATAAACCTACCTGCTGCATTTTCTCGAACAGCAACATGACTTCAGCAGAACGGGCATGTTTTGCAAATCCCCCAATCATTGCATTCCACAAGACAATAGTCTTCTCTTCTGCACCCATAAATACAACGTAAGCTTCTTCTATACTCCCGCACTTTGCATACATGTCCACAAGTGAAGTCGCCACAAACTGATTCGAGTCGAAACCCGTTTTCACCAACATGCCATGCACCTGAGTGCCTTCAATCGTAGCCGATAGACTCGCACAAGCACTGAGAGCAGCTGAAAGTGTGAACTGCGTACGCTCCAATCCCATTTTTTGAGTGCTGTGGAACAGAGCTAAAGCCTCCTCATAAAGATCATTTTGCACATACCCCGCCACCATTGAACTCCATGTAACTGCACTTCTTTCGGGCATCATGTCGAAAACCCGGCAAGCATCATGAATAGAGCTGCATTTCCCATAGACATCAAGCAGTGCAGTGCCCACATAAACATTCAAATCTAACGCAGTTTTCAGTGCAAAAGCATGCAATTGTTTGCTCTCACCAACAGCGGACTTCGCAGCGCAAGCACATAAAACACTAGAAACAGTGAATTCACTCATCATAAACCCTTCTCCGTGCATGCGCTCAAGAAGCCTCAAGCCCTCCTGTTCTTCTCCCCGCGTCGTATACGCACCAATCATAGTATTCCACGAGACTACACTTCTCGCAGGCATTTCTTCAAACACCAGTCGTGCGGATTCAACGACCCCACATTTAGAATACATATTGATGAGAATGTTTGAAATCAATGTGTCCACATGTAAACCCAGTTGAACCACAAGCGCATGGAAGCTCTTCCCTTCCATAACCAACTTATCCTCTGCGCATCTCTGCAAGAGACGCTTCAAATCCAATACTCCAAAGCTGTTGGCACTGACCCAAGTAACATTACCTGACTTGGGTGTCTCAGATTCAGCAGTAAAGTTGGCAGAAAAGAATCTAGAAGAGTAGCCAATACAAGAAACTCTCCGGTACATGAGAATTGAAGCTTTCATGTTATATTCTATAAAAAGAAGCCTACCCATCCATTTCAGTAAAAGAAAGCCTTATGATCTCCATTTCACCTATAGATGCTTTGTATCAGATAGAATAGTAACGGAGAAAGACTGTAAGAAGCAGAAGAAGAATTCAAATGGAAAGAGATGCAAAGGGCAACGGGTCAGGTCAGGTCGGGTTGAGTTTTACTTTAACCTGCTAACTGATATACGAGCAGAACCATGTTCAGCTGAATAAAAGTACTGTGCAAAGTTTTTGTGTTCATTTTCTCCATTCATCGCCCTTTCTCTCTGTCATGACTCATGAGTCTCCAACTTCTGCTTTGGATCAGATCAATAGCAATCAGGCTATCCTTTCGCCGTATTAATCTTGTACTTTAAAGACCTTTCCAATGGTATAGAACTCCAAAAATTGATGATCAAATTGAAAGTTATAGCCACATCTGATGACCTCTTATTCCATGTTCTTCTCTGTTATCAAGCTAATTCACACTTATCCAAAAAGAAGTGATGTATTTTGGGATTATTAAACTTAAGGAGTTAAGGGTCATAGATCAAGAAATTAGGATGATCTGTGCATACCCTTAAGCATAATTGATTACTTTCCAATCTCTGGATTGGACCAGACACTATTCTCTAATGTAGTCCCATGCACGGTTATCAATCTGGGTTTTTTTTTTTTTTTTTTTTTCTCTCTCCCGAAAATGCAGGGTTCCAGCTCTTTGGGTTAATCTGGTCTAAAGAAAGGATCACTGTCAAACAGATTTTATTTTATTTTTATTTTTTTTGACCTTTTCAGTCCTCCAAGGGCTGGCTCCATGGCATCCCTAACCGACAGGTATGAACTTGGCCTGATGTAAGTTTCACAAACCCATCCGTGGGGCCCACTTGGATGTTAGCCAACTGGCATTAGTAGGGACCAATAGCTTATTATCATGTAATAAGATAAGGTGATTTTCAGTCCTCTTAAATCATCCAAGGAACATTTTCTTCTGCACAAGTGCTCCTGCGGTAACATTTGATCCACACGGTGAATATAGACCAGAATACACGCTGTTTAGAGATCACATGAACAACATTCTATTGAAGATTACATATAGGCCTCACCACTCAAATGTTGGGACCATGATGAGATGCACCAGTTAGATTATTTTAGCAGTTGGGCCCCTTTTTATCAGTGTTTGGGCCTATTAAGATACCTCGTTTGCTAACAATCAATGTGCGCCCGTCAGAAACAATGATTGTGGGCTCAATCCACCCACCATTGGACCTCGACACCATGCACAATGCAGCACAAACCACTATCAAACCCTTTTGTTTCTTTTTAGTTGTATCTGCTCTTTATAATTCTAGTGACACATTTGAACATCACCATTCTTAAATTGCCCACATAAATAATGAGCTTATAAATGCGCACAAAACTGTTCTAAAATTAAGAACTGCCTCTTACCCTAGCGGTAAGAGATTTGAGTTCATACCTGCCACTCTTGGGTTCGAACCTGTTCCCTCGCCTGAGGGCCGTGCTACCTCCATACATGTCGCAATCAAACTATTGGTTGGATAGATGATGAGCAAAGGGAGTACTAATCTGATGCTCTGTCAAACGGAAACATCATTTTTCATGTTCAACCCAGCAACAGTACAGGGGAGTGGGGGACATTGATTTAGCAGCCCACACCAGACTGCACCTTGTTTAATACATCCTTTATCAAGATGATCTTAGCCCTGCAATAAGAATGGACAATCTGTCATGCTTCAAACTTTTGAAGGGAGGAGCAATTAGACAGACAGGCTTGTCCATTGGAGAGTATTACAAAAGAGGCATACATGAACAAATTGGATCACAGCAATGGGTGAGACCAAATGCTTGATTGAACATTACATATATCTTTAAGCAAAATTCAAATAGCCAATGCTGATTAACGTGCCCCTGCAGAGCTTGTAAAGCACAAGAGAACCTCCCAACTGAATGGAGAGAAGTGTGCTGGATCACGGCAGAGGCAAAAGAAGCAGGTCAGGTACAACAAGTGCAAGAGTTTTTGTGTCGAACATGCCGATTAACATGCTTTAAATTCCCTTTCACATTTAATCATTCCATGTCGATGGCCCACCCATTCCAATTTCTGCAGGTGGCAACAATAAATCAAGTGCCCTACGGCCCGTCCCCTTTTCACTCTTTGTTTTCTTCTTATTATTAGAGACTGAAACCACTCCACTGAGTGAGTTTACATCTTGAATAGCATCAACATCTCTCTTCTTCCCACCGCCATCAGTAGGATCTCCAGTGCTAGCAGAAAGAACAAGTTCCATGAATGGAGCTTCTCCATCATCAATCCCTTCGGGTTTACCTTCGTCTAAGATCTTTGGCTCTTTTCTTTTAACTTTCTTTCCCGCTTCGAGGTCACTAGCAATATGAGAATTATCTTCTTCGCTTTGACTGGTAATATTTTTCTTAGAGACCAAGCTTGGATCAGGCTTTTTTCTCTTCACTTCCCTGACAGCTTCATGATCAGCAGCACCATCAAGATGAGGGTCCTCCTTGCTGTGACTGGGATTTTTCTTCTTGGAGTTTTCTCTTATGTTGTCTCTTTCTGTAGGCTTGGCATTGAATATTTGCAAGTTAGGTAGTAATTTTTTCACCTGCGGTAATTTTTTTTTTCCAAAAGAAGAAATTAGTGATGAGAGCCAGACTAAAAAAAGAAGACAGCCAAGAAAGGGCATTTTACAACCTTTATAGGCAATTTAGCCTTTTCAGCAATAGGGTTTCCTTGTAAATTCAGGTTTTTCAGCTTCTGTAAGGAGGAAAGAACCTATCATAGACACAGACTGATCAGCTGTTTGCTTATGACAACTTTAAGCATTACTAATTATAAGGAATTAAGACCAATCAAAAAAAAAAATTTATAAGGGACGGTGCCCCTCATATCATGGGTGTAGAAACATGCAGCATGCAAAACAATACATTTGTGTGGTGCATGATGTCAGAGATCATGGACAGATAGCTGACCTGCAAATCTGACCAGTTCCTAATCAAGTTGTCTCCGAGATCTAGGATTTGGATCTTAACATTCTGGGCCAGCTCAGCTGGAAGCATCTAGAAGGTGAAAAAGATGAATGCTACATCATTTTGAGAAGAATGCTTTGTCAAACAGCATCATAATTACTAATTTAAACACCATGTCAATGGTAAGCATTCAGGAACAAATACATCATAATTAGTCATTATTTATACAATATACTACATGAGTGTGATACACATCAAATTTCTTACAAATCCTTATAAAATCCCTTTTAACAAACACGTCAAGGGTTATATCAGCAACTGAGATTTTCTTGGGACCCATTTGGATAGATGGATAGATGAGATGCAGACCAAAGGACTTTCAGATCATCCAAACCTAAAAGGAACCGTCTCAACCTGCAAAATGCAGATGATGGGTTCTGCCAAGTGGTATCAATTGCATTTTGAACAGAAAAAACCCAGTACTTTTTCCAGTTTTTTGGATTGGGTTGATAGGCCTGGCAGCTACACTTAATAAATAAACAGACAATTGGAAAGTAACTCAAGAGAAGAGATGGATAATAAGTGGGGTCAGTTAGAGTAATCTCAACATTTGAAACTTGATCATCAAGCAAGCAAAAGCTTGTCGTATACAAACTGTAAATGTATGAAGAAGCACATTTTTGTGTTTTATTTTTAAACTTATTTTCATTGTTGATATATTTTCCCAGCAATACACTTGACAATATGGTTCTCTTCTTCAACAATGAATGGTACTTCAGTCATTGTGCAATTTGTTTCCATGAGTTCCAAGGATTTGTTTGAATCAATGTAAACCGATTAACTGAGTCCATGCAACTCGGTTTACATGTAAGCCAGTAGTTCAAGCATCTGGAGTCTGGACATCCCCTACTCTGATATAAACTGTGTTACTCTATAACTAGGTTGCAGTAAAATCCGTGGTACTTCGAGTCTCAAAATGCTAAGAATCATTATGGGAAAAAGGTCTAGAACTCTCCAACTAATTTTATAACAGGAGATTCAAACAAGAAGATCCTGCTTACCTGTAATTCTTGCGGCATCTGAGTTCACGGAAATAAGATTTACAGGGTAAGCACAATTACAGAGATAAAAACGGGCCACAAGAAAAATGGATCTTGCAACTCACTTTTGAGTGTGGACTGTGGGGACCAAATTGGGGCATTCAAATTCTACGAACTCAACTTTCTACTGTCACAGCATAATTTCATAAATCGAAAACAATAATTTTAAAATGAATTGCTGCCGAGTCATGAATACTGCCAACCCTTTAAAAGAGAAATATAATCTTTACAAATACCAATGGAGTTCAATGAAGGCTAAAAATTGAAAGAAAATGCAACAAAAGTTAGAAGCGGGAAGTCATACTAACATAAACGAAGTTTGATACGGATAAGAAAAAGGTTAAGCAGAAGCAATGGTTGTCAATAGGAATGGAGAGTCAAGAAATCCAACTGGCAAAAAAGGGGAAATAATGGAAAATAGAAGTTGATCTGATTGGCAAACATAAAGTGACTTGACCTGAGATCAAGGCAAGGAAACAAACAGGTAATCAATCATCTATGGATACGTATTTCTATATTTTTTTACAAGAGAATTTTACAAGAAAGAGAGCTCATGAGTAGAATATACCGTGATCTCGTTGTGAGCAAGTCGGACCTCTTTCAAATCCACACAATATTTGAGGGAAGATCCAATGGTCTGAACTCGACAATTTGAGAGGGATAACTGAAAGGGTTACAATCCTCAAGAGTTACATTGATTGACAGGAAAGAGGGAAAAAAAATCACTTCAAACAAATCCTTACTTTTGTAATTGACTTCACTTTCACCAAAGAATCACCTATATCATGGATTGGATTCCGAGAGAGAACTGCAGTAAAAACTCCATAAAGTGAGCAGAAAGCAGTGCGCATATATCTATGTTTGCACAATCATTGATCATAATGAAATAACCATTTCAAAAAAAAAAAAAAACATTGATCATAACACCACAATTTTTCCCAAGAAAGATTTCCTCTTTTTCAATAAAATAAAAACAAAAAAAAAAAATTATGCCCACCATGGCTTTCCAAATGCCAAAATCATTCCAGTTTTGTGAGGGCATCTCCTATTCTTCATTCCCAATCTTATATATAGTTCATAAAAATAAATTCCAAATGTTCCAAGATTCTACCTTATATTATCAATTGTAGGACTTATTTCATAGTGTTGGGCAGTTTAGGGACTTTTACATAAATAACAGTAAATACATAGGCCTTTTTTTGTAAATACTCAAAACATGATTTATTGATAACAATGAGTGTCGCCCAACAAGCCTTGGCGCAACGGTAGAGTTGCTCCTTTGGTGACCTCGAGGTCACGGGTTCGAGGCGTGGAAACAGCCTCTTTGCAAAAATGCAAGGGTAAGGCTGCGTACACATGCGCCCACCCTCCCCCTACCCCCGCTTAGCCGGGGAGCACTTTGTGCACCGGGTGAGCCCTTTAATGAGTGTCGCCCAACACTAATAAGGTTGACAGCTCCTCTTTTTCTCTCATTCTTTTTCTCTTCTTCTCTATTTTTTCTTCGATAGAATTGAACTTCACAAAATCTTTGATTCACAAGAATCTACATATTCAACTTGGTATTAAAGAATTGCAGAAGACAGAAGACTTGCAGATTTAGGGATCTAGTGGACCAGATCTGAAAAAGGAGAAGATTTGGAGGGATTTTAGCCCCAGCCGAACACAAGCCTATGTTTGGCTGGGTCATTTTTTGCTACAGGTGAGTAGACTACTCTGTCGACTTATGGATTAAAGCTGCTGTCGTGTGTGGCAACTATTTGAGTGCTAAGCAGAAGAACAGTAATGATGATTGATTAGGGTTATCAATCACCGGACGTGATAAAATCCCTCAATCAATGAGTCAATCCTCTATGAACAAGTCGAGCATCCCTGGATATGCTCCTCAGAGTGGGTACTGCTACTTGGTGTGATCGGCAGTCCCCAAAAGTGTCTTTAATCCAATCTACAAGAATGATTGGAGTCTCTACTGCAGTGGATTAGAGTATTATTATCGGATATGAGATTGCTGTGTGGGTTAGCATATAGAAGATACGCACAATAACTACTCGGATTGTGAGGTCAGCATTTTTTTTCCCCTATTGTTTTTAAGTGTGATTAGCCGTGGAGGCTAAACAACAGGGTAAAAGCTCCACTTCCAATATCCAACAAGTTCCTGGTGGTGTTCTTAATCCTAAAGTTAGGATCACTCCAAGTCTTTTTAATGGTACAAATTATAAAAATTGGGCCTATTCAGCAAGAATGGCCATTGATGGATAAAAAAAACTTGGATATATTGATGGAAGCATCAAAGAACCAGCAAAAGATTATCTAAAATACTCAGATTGGGTATCTGAGAATATGTTAGTAATGAATTGGATCCTTAATTCTATGGAAGAGGGGACTGCAAGAAGCTTCAAATATTCTGATACAGCCAAGGAACTTTGGGAATCCATAGAAGCAGCATATGCTCAAAAAAGAAATAATTCCCATATACTTGAATTGAAAAAGGAGATTGCCACATTCACCCAAGGTAATTTATCTACTGGTATTTATTATTCAAAGTTTCGGGCTTTATGACATCAGTTGAATTATACCTTAGTCCCGAACCATGTTGTGCAAAGAAACAAGCCAAGTTACTGGAGGATCTACCTGTATTTGAGTTACTTGGAGGTGTAAATCAAGAATATGAAACAGTTTGTGCCCGGGTTACAAGTCAGGACCCACTACCTCCTATTGTAACAGTTTTTGCACTATTGCAAAGTGAAGAAAGTCGAAGAAAAATAAGGACAATAGAAGATGCTACTGTTTCTAATCGATCTGCTCTCGCTAGCAACAGTGCTACAACTCAGAATCAGAGCACTAATACTAGAGTTCGAGGTGGCAGAGGTCGTGGTCGCGGAGGAAATCGCGGTGGTCGTGGTGGCATTGATCGGGATAAACTATTCTGCACAGATTGTGGGAAGTATAGACACGCCCGTGAGACCTGTTGTAATCTGGTTGGGACAAACCAAAATACATCTGCTACACCAGCTGAGTCAGATAAAAATGGTGATCAAGAAAAAGCTACTACAAAAGTTGACTCTCAAAACTGGCAGAATGAACTTGCCATTCTTCGTCAGAGGCTAGCAACTTTGGAAGGTGATGCAGGCCATACAATAGGTCGGCCAACCCATTGGGCAGTCCATAAGCCCAACAGGACATTCATTTATTTAGGAATATTATTTAGTAGTTTGGTTTGTTTAGGATTAATATTAGTATGTTTCTTATCTTAGGCATTATTCAGATATTAGGAAATATTATTGCTTAGGGATTAAGCCAACTCCTCTATATAAGGATGTTAGGCCACATTGTAATTAGAATGCTTATTATTAATCAAAGTTTTGAGTCATGAGAGTTTTCTCTTCAATTATGGTGTTTTCTCATCTTGTGAGGGTGCCCTAGTGGCTGAATCCATTATTGGATTCAATCAATCCTTCGGGAGATTGATCTATTGCTCGATCACGGATCTTGACTGCGTCAGAAGGTTCATCCCAAACATTAGCAGTGGGTATGATTTCTTCTTCCTCTCATAATCCAGGTGCATTGGCTTCTATCACTCCTTCATCTGCATGGGTTATGACTGATGCCACAGACCACGTGACAGATATGCGATCTGGGTTTCATACCTATACACAAAGGCCTCTTGGAAGAGTAAAAATTACTGATGGAACTTTCACTCCAATATTAGGGAAAGGATCTATCAATGTTTCACCCGATCTGTCATTATCCTCCGTTTTACATGTCCCATCTTTTTCATTTAACCCTTATATCCGTCAGTGAATTGACAAGAAACCTTAATTTTTCTGTGAGCTTTTTTCCTTCTCATTGTGTATTTCAGGATCGAAGATGGGGCAAATGATTGGTGGTGGCCGTGAGAGTAATGGTCTTTATCTTCTGGAACCAACAAGAAAGGAATCAAGTGTATTGCATTCTACTACTAGTGAGGAGAATAAAACATTGTTATGTCATTGTCGTCTTGGACATGTGCTAGTCCAGAGTCTTAGGAGTATATCCACTTTAAATCTTAGAAATAATGTTCAGCATTTGAACTGTGATACTTGTCAGTTTGCAAAAATTAAAAGGAATGTTTATCGTAATAGATTTAATAAAAGAAGTGTGTTTCCCTTTGACTTGATTCATTCTGATGTAAGGTATGCTCCTCTTTACTTCCATTTCTAGTCATCGATACTTCGTTACATTTATTGATGATGCCACTAGATGTAATTGAGTTTATTTTCTAAAAAAAAAAATGAAGTTTTAGATGCTTTTAAGAATTACTATAAAATGGTGATAGTGAAGTTTGACAAGAAGATCAAGGCACTTCGGTTTGATAATGGTGGAGACTGGAGAGTATAGATTTCAGGAGTTTCAATCCTATTTATCTAAGAATGGGATTGAACCTCAAACTTCATGTGCATATACTTCAGACCAGACTGGAGTTGCAGAAAGAAAGAACAAACACATGCTCGAAGTCCCAAGAGCCCTCTTAATTGAAATGAATGTTCTAAAGTTGTTTTGGCCGGATGGTGTGTTAACAGCAACAGCTTAATCAATAGGATACCTTCAAGGGTATTGGGAGGAAAACGTCCAAAAAAATCCTTTGTCCAAATGCACCTTGTTTCCAGTAGCCAAAGTTCTTTGGATGTACACGTTTTGTACATTCCCAAACAACAACGTGACAAACTAGACCCAAAGGCGGTAAAGTCTATATTTGTGGGTTATCCTGGCGCTCAAAAAGGGTATAAATGTTATCTTCCTGAAAAAGGTAGAAGGTTTTTTGTTACAATGGATGTGACATTTCATGAAGATGTGCCCTTTTACTCCCAAAATGGGAAAGACGTAATATATGATGAGAGCCAGGGCAGGAGAGTGCTACCACTTGTTCAGTCAGTGCCTCCACCATCATATTTTGGACAAATAGATGATAATAGAGAGCAAGGACAGGAGAAGCAACTAGTGCCAACATCCGACACTCTTGAGAAGACTTCGAAGGAGATCCATGGGGGAACTGAAACAACAGAAACATCACCAAAACCTATGCAAGTGTATTCTAGAAGAAAACAGAAGCCTTGACCATTATTCTCATCAGAATCATCATCAGTTGATTCTCTGAACTCAGGTCCTCGACCTCCCTGTAACCCTTCTGATCTTAAGCTCCCTGTTGCTTTATGGAAAGGAACAAGATCATGTACTACTCATCATCCCATTCAGAATTTTGTCTCCTACAACCACATGTCACCTACCTTTCATGCCTTTTGTAAGACCCCGACCCCCAATCCTCGTGTTTAGTGTTGTCTTAGTTGTGTATTAGCTTTTTGAGTGAGATTGCAGTTGGTTTGACTTCGTTTGTGAGTTTGGTTAGATTTTTCATAGCTTTGGAGAATTTTGAGAGCCGTTGACCTTGGTTTGACCCGGCCCGGGGTGGCCCGTATAAATTATATTTGTGTGAGAAATTATTCTTGATTTCGAAAATTTTCAATTTTTATTCCTTTTGACTCATTTTATTGATATTAACAACTTTCATGTTTTGTCTATTTGAATTTGAGGCTCAGAAATCACATCTTTCAAGAAAAAAGGCAAAAACGTCTTTTTACACTAACTCTGTACATGGATTTCAAAATTTGCAAAAATTGGGGAAAATATACTTTTTGGAAAGCAGATATTTCGATGATCGATTTTGTCTTCTTCGTCGTCTTCGTCCGGGACCCGCAAATATCATTTTCAGCCACTGGGACATTGAGACCCACTTGCCCAACTTAATATATATAGAGCTGGGCTCTTCTTCTTCTCATTTCACTTGTTTTTCCTGCAACTTTGAGTTGAGCCTAGGGTTTTCTCTCCAGCCACACTTTCTCTCTCATCTTGCAAGCTTATTTCTTAGATGCCAAGTGGAGATTTGATCTCCAAACCTTCTTCCTCATCTCTCAAGCTCTCCAAAGACATCTTTTTCAAGGGATTTGAACTAGGGAAATCCTCTTCTCCAAGCCCTTCTTCTTGGTTTGAGCTTTCAAAGGTTAGCAATGGCATTTCTTTCTTGAAACTTTTGTTTTTCAAACCATTTAGAGTGTCTTTTTCATACATGCAAGGAGATTTCATGGAGATTTGAAAATGATTGATTTTTAGGGCTTTTCCATGGGTTAATTTGGGGGTTTTGTAGATTTGGAGCTAGAGACTTTATAGAGACCATCTTAGAGTGATTTATTCTTCATCTTGGCCAAGGCAAGTAAATACTACAGCTAATATGATGTTTGTTGATTATTGTGAATGATTTTATGAATCTTTACTCTATGTTCTTTTCTCTTTATAATTTATGGATTTATCTTTGAAATGCTTAAGTAATGTTTTATACATATTCTCCTTTGAGTTTTTGTTTTGCAACAATCTGGAATCTTTGTTCTTCAAATGATTATCTTTGGATTAGTTCTTTATATTTCAGAAATTATTGTCTTTAATGAATGGAAAATACTTTGTTCATGTTAGAAATTTTTGGAAATGATGAAATGAATTAGTGTGGATGATTGAATGGAGTTTTGATAAGGCTAGGAGAGGCCCAAACTGTATAAGGATGCAAATAGGAGAAAGAAGGGGAAGAGAATCAAAAAAATTGTAAAAAGAGTGCAATTTTTGCACTTGAACCGAACCAGGCAGCAGCCTGGCAAGGCCTGCTCGAGCGGACCTGGCAGCAAGCCCAGTCCGCTTGAGTGGGCCTGGGCTCGGCCTGGGCCTATTTCAGCCCTCTTTTCTTCCCTGTTTTGAGGCTTATTTAATTCCTAATAAAGTGTGGAAGCCCGGGAAAGACTAGAATGAATTTTATTACTCCGAATTGTGTAATTGAATGAGAAAAATGAAAGAAATGATTGATGTTAACATTACCCGGGAACTTTTATAGTCTTAATACACACTTTACAACTTTAAATGTTGTGGATTTTCATTGGTACCAAACCTATATTTTTATAAATCAATATTTAGAGGTTAAGTGTGTATTGAGACAATCCCTTGGTAAACCATTAAACCATTACACACTATTTCATTTCCATGTTAGAGAAAATTTTATGTTTTCTACGAAATTGATTTGAAATAGATTTGAGTGGTTCACCACGGAAATTTGTATTATTTCTATAAATTGATTTGAAATAGATTGGAGTGGTTCGCCACGGAAATTTGTATGATTTCTATAAATTGACTTGAAATAGATTTGAGTGGTTCGCCACGGAAATTTGTATGATTTCTACAAATTGTTTTGAAATAGAATTGAGTGGTTCGCCACGTCTGAAAATATCGGTAAGGCTACTAATTTGATTCGTTTGAATTTGTCAGTCTGTATTTGTTCAGCAGTAGTTCTTTTATCGATTTTGGAAATGTATTACTATGATTTGATTTGTATCGGTTCGGGTTTTGGTTTTGAACGGCACCACTAAGCTTAGGTTACCTTATTGGGCTGATCACCCGGCTTGGGATCTTTAAAATTCTGCCAACTGCAGTTTGGATTCTGTTTGTACTGACCATGGCAACGGTTCTGATTTTCCGATCCCACCGGATGTGGCTACGGTTCTGTTTTTCCGGTCCCACTAGATGTGGCTACGGTTTCTGTATTCCGTCCCACTTTATGTGGCAACGGCTCTGTTTGTTCCGGTCCCACTTGAATGTGGCTACGGTTTTTGTGTGCTCTTGTTACTTCGGTAATAGGAGAATATAGCATATGTGGTTTGCCATTACTTTATTCGATTGCCATTGATTTATTTGATCGTTATTGATTTATTTGATCGCCATTGATTTATATGATTGCCAATATTTTACTCGATCGCTATTGTTTTATTCGTTGTCTTATATTCTTTGAAATTGTTGATGTTTCTAGAACTGTTCTTTTATTTCATCGCTATTTTTGTTTAGAACTTCAAATGTATTTAGAATTGATTTATATTGTTTATATAAATTTCTATCATCCTATTATCTGTTTATTAGCTTGCCAGACCGTCGTGTCTGATACCCCCTTGTTTGGTGCCAGATTTCTATCCCGTTGCTTTTTAGACAGTTTGAGCAGAAGAGGCGGTTGAGCCGTCGGTTGACGCGAGTAGCTGCCCAACGATATCATCTAGATGTAGCTTTTGGTGCCGGAGTTCGTAACATATTATGGGATAGCATTTTTGTTTAGTTTGGTTAGTTTTGGATGGCTTTTATTAGCCTTTTTCTTCGGGATTCTAATGAATATACTTTTGTAATTTGTAACTTGAACATATGTGGGAAATAAATTGTCCTGTTACTACCAGCTCAATGTTTTATGATTCATGATTTGTACCAGTCTGATTATGAGCCTTAATTTGACGGCTTTATGTTAACGGTTGAGTGCGACACGGAATCCGATAGCCATGGGCTCCGAGTCGCAACACCATGTCCAGCTTCTGCGAAATATTCAGTTTATGATTGAATGTTGTTATCCTCACACACGCGGATCTTGGGGAAAACAAAAGGTTTTAATTAATCCCAAAATTCACGCTTTCCGAGATCGGATCACTGTAGGATCCCGGTTTTGAGGCGTGACACCTTTGTTACAAAAATATCATCAGAAAGTGTACCCAAATGTATGTCCGACGCACTTGCTCATCCTAAGCGGAAAGAAGCGATAATAGAAGAAATGGAAGCACTTGAGAAGAATAACACATGGGTGCTGACATCTCTTCCAAGAGAAAGCGGACTGGTAGATGTAAGTGGGTCTTTACTTTAAAATATAATCCAGATGGTTCCATCAATAGATACAAAGCCCAACTTGTTGTCAAGGGGTTTACCCAGTCATGTGGAACTCTCTCCAGTAGCAAAGTTAAACTCAATTAGAGTCATACTATCCTTGGCAGCTAGCTTCTCATGGCCATTATATCAACTAGATGTAAAGAATGCCTTTTTACACAGAGGTCTTCAAGAAGAGATCTACATGGATCTCCCACCAGGATTTGTTGTGAAAGAAAGCACAAGACGAAGTTTGACTTCTAAAGAAATCACTTCACAGGCTAAATCAGTCACCTCGGGCATGATTCGACAGGTTTAGTAAAGCTGTGATCAGTTTTGGGTTTAAGAGGTGTCATGTATGTCAATCAAGCCCATCTGTGCAAGCCCAACTAGGCCCAATGACTGTATTTTAGTTAGCTATAATTTAGGAATTAGTCTAGTCATAACACATGTACAATTGCTATACTAAGTAGCTATAATTTAGGATCTGGATTGTATTATGATACTGTTAATAGGGTATTCAACCCTTATATAATGAGAAAGGAGTCTACCCTATGGGGTACATGATATTTACCAAATACACAAGTCTTCCCATGCATCTATTAATGACATCGTATCAGAGCCTAGGGTCGACAACTACTACACATCCTAGGGCTTCAGTTTCTTCCACATACAAGGATCTGTAGATCATTCCTGACATCTTCCAAGTTCTGGAAGCCCTCAGCGCAACTTCAAATCATCACTGATCGTCCCTGATCATCTCAGATCAGACGTGGCCCACTTCAGATCATCATCAACACATCTGCGGAAGCAGCCCAGTTTGGTCGCAGGGATTTTCCGTTAATTCTGGTGATTTTTTTCAAGAATTTTTATAATCAGAGGTAGGCCTTCTGTCGATTTCTGTGGCATTTCAGTTTTATCCACTTGAGTTCATCACAGCCACACAAAATCTTGTATCTGAATTGGATTTTGATGAGACTACTTCCATTAGTTGCATAGAATCTTTGTGCATTCATCTCTACCCTCAGATCTATCATCAGATCACCTGGTGGGGCCCACGCGAATGAAATCACCTTGACGATAGGGTCGTCAGTCAATATTTGTGCAGTTCTGTGCACTGTTTTGATTGCACAGTCCATATTTGTGCAGTTCTTCAGTTATATTGGGTTGAGAAACCATCTTGAATTCTGTTTGGTTGGTGGTTCTTTGTAGCATCTCTACTTCCCACAGTAGTACTCATCAGAGCACATCTCTGGCTCAAAGTAACTGTTTCTGGGAACAGTTCTAGACACAATTCTAGGGGACTGTTCAAGTATTTATTTAACTCAGCCCCTCCGCAAATTCTTCTTTAAATCTAATAGTCATGGAAAAATCTGAAATTGCCTTGGTTCGCTTTGATGGAAAGAATTATACCTCATGGGCTTTCCAATTTCAAATTTACTTAATAGGAAAAGAATTGTGGGGATATATTGATGGGTCTGAAAGTAAAACGGAGGAAGATGACAAAAAGATTTCAGCCTGGAAACTAAGGATGCTAAAATCAAAACTTGGTTATTGGGCTCTGTGGAACCGCATTTTATCCTCAACCTAAAACCTTGCAAAACTGCCCGTGAGATGTGGGACTACGTTAAAAAGATTTATCAGCAAGGCAATGCTGCTCGCCAATTTCAATTGGAGCTTGACATCTCTCAATTTACTCAAAGTACCCTGTCAATCTAAGAATATTACAATGGGTTTCACAGACTGTGGTCTGAATATGATGAGATCAAGTTTGCCACTGTGTTTGAAGCACTTCTACCCAAACTTGTTCCTTTACAGAAAAATAGCCATCGGGACCAGTTTCTCATGAAACTTCGTATGGAGTTTGAGACGGTTAGATCAAACTTGATGAGTCAGGCTTCTCTTCCCAGCTTAAATGACCGTTTTCAGGAACTTCTGCAGGAAGAACAACGTCTAGTTACCAAAACTACTATGGAACAACAGAGATCTGCTGAGGCTCCACTTGCCTATGTTGTTACAACCAGACCACCTCCCCAGGAGGTCAGCAAAGTTCAGTGCTATAACCGTAAAAAATATGGTCATTATGCAAACCAATGCAAAGCAAAAATCTGCAAGTATTGTAAAGCCATTGGTCACGTTATTGAAGAATGTCGGAAAAAGGCTCGCAATTCTACTTCCCGCAACTATACGCCGTCAGCTCCTAGTACTTACGCAGTACAGTCAGCTCCTAGTGCTTCCACTGTGACCTCTCCACAATATGCACCTTCTGACTTCAGTGGTTCCCTACAGTAGGATTCTTCTTCATAGCCCGGTTCCTCATCACAATCGGCATCCACAGCTCCTCTCACTCCTGATATGGTAAATCAAATGATTATCAATGCCTTGGCATCCATGAAAACCTCAGGTATTGATTCGTCTCTTTCTCATACATTGTACTTAGATTATGGCGCAAGTAACCATATGACCTCTTCTCCCACAAAATTATAAAATGTTGTTCCTTACACTGGTACTCTTACTGTTCAAACTGCCAATGGAGACCATTTTCCCATCACCTCTGTTGGTGATACCCCTGGCCCCTTATCCTTAACCAATGCTTTAGTGTCTCCTCATCTTGCTACCAATTTGGTTTATGTGGGTCAACTTGTTAAGAATAATTACAATGTCTCCTTTTCTTCTTCTGGTTGTGTTGTGCAGGACCGGCGTCAGGGGAAGTGATCGCGAGGGGGCCTAAGCATGGCAGACTATTTTCCATATCAGTGTCTACATTTAATCAGAATAAATCTTTCCACCAGTTGTTTTGTTTTTTTTTTTCTTCAAAATAATTCTCGATTGTGGCATAATAGACTTGATCATCCGAATGCATCTACGATGTCTACTTTATTTAAATATGGATTATTAAATAAACATATTGATTCTGTTTCTATTGAATGTGATGCTTGTAAATTAGGAAAAAGTAAAACTTTACCTCTTCCTCACTCCACAACACAGAGCATTGAATGTTTTTTACTTAATTCACAGCGATGTTTGGGGGCATTGCTCCTCACCTTTCCCATGGCCATTTCAAGTACTTTGTTACGTTCATTGATGACTACAACAGGTTTACTTGGGTTTATCTATTGCATTCTAGGTCTGATGTTCCTAATGCATTTCAATTTTTTCTTAGCTATGTTGAAACCCAATTTTCAAAATGCATTAAAACTTTGCGCTCAAACTCGGGGAGGGAGGGGTATGTTTCCAATGATTTTCAATCTTTCATAAAGACTAAAGGAATCATTTCTCAACGTACTTGTCCGTATACTCCATAACAAAATGGAGTCGTGGAACGAAAAAATAGGTATTTCCTTGATGTAACTAGAACACTACTGATTGAATCATCAGTTCCTCCTCGTTTTTGGGCTGAAGCTCTCACCACTATAGTACATCTAATAAACCGTCTTTCATCACCTACCATTGCTCAATTAACACTGCATTTTAAACTGTTTAGTCATCATCCTGTGTTTGATCATCTCCATACCTTTGGCTGTGTTTGTTTCGTTCATCTACCTCCCACAGAACGAACAAAATTAACCGCGCAATCTTGCCGATGTGCATTTTTGGGTTATGCCACTAATCAAAAACGTTTTGTTTGTTATAATCCCATTGTTCGTCGCATCAGGATTTCTCGCAATGTTATTTTCTTTGAAAATCAGTATTTTTTCCAAACTCACTTGGATTGTCCTCATCCATCTTCTCCAGCTATCTTACCGGGTTTTTCAGATAAAACAACTGTTACTAGGTTTCATCCTGACCTTGTTTATCATCGCCAGAAAAAACCTACCACACGCCTGGTTCCACACCTACTCACATCTTGCGTCGCTCCTCTAGAACTTCTAGACCACCTGAGCGGTATGGATTTACCCACACTTCCTTGATGACAACCCTTTCCTCTGTTTCTATCCCAAGTTCTTATTTGCAGGCAATACAACATGATAGTTCGAACCAGGCTATGAAGGATGCTTTGGATCAGAATCACACATGGGACATTGTGAATTGTCCTTCAGTAGTTAAACTCATCGGTTGCAAATGGATCTACTCCATCAAACTTAAATCCAATGGCTCCTTGGATAGACACAAAGCTAGACTTGTGGCACTCGGAAACATGCGAGAATATGGCATTTATTACGAGGAGACGTTTGCACCTGTGGCAAAAATGACCACAGTTCGGTTACTTCTTGCCACTGCTGCCTCTAAATCTTGGCCATCATACCAAATGGCAAAAATGCCTTTCTCTATTGCAAGGTTTAAAAAAACGGACTCGGGACCCGACTCGTTCATGGCCGAGTCTGAGTCGACTCGCCGAGTCCCAACTTCAATTGGATGGCAGAGTCATGTCGCATGGGACTCGGCCGAACCGAGTCGCATTAGGACTCGGCCGAGTCACATGATTCGAGTCCAAGTCCCATGCGACCAGACTCAGTATGTGCCAAGTCCGAGTCGACTCGGACTCGGCCGATTTTTTAAGCCATGCTCCATGGGGATTTGAAAGAAGAGGTCTATATGAGGATACCACAGGGCGTCACCTCTCCATCTAAGAAATTTGTCTGTCGCCTACGGAAGTCTCTTTATGGTCTGAAACAAGCTCCTCGAGCATGGTTCGAAACTTTTAGGGGTTGCCTATGCACAAATGGCTTTCCTCAAAACCCTTACGATCCATCTCTTTTTTTGCAAACAACATATACTTGTTTTACTGTTCTCCTTGTGTATGTTGATGATATTATCATCACTGGCACTGATGATGGTATGATCAAGTCTATCCAATCTTCTCTACGGAATTTTTTTCATATGAAGGATTTGGGCCCCTTGCATTATTTTTTGGGCTTAGAAGTGCATCAATCTCCCAAAGGCATGTTTCTTAATCAACACAAATACACATCAGATCTTATTGAGCTTGCTGATCTACAGGAATCTTCGCCAGTTGATACACCTGTAGAGGTCGATCTAAAGTTGAGTAAAGATGATGGCGATGTTCTTCCTAATCCACATACCTACAGGCGCTTGGTGGGAATTCTTGTCTATCTCACCATCACTCGACCAGACATATCATATGCTGTCAATCTTGTGAGCCAATTCATTACATCTCCTAGACACCTTCATCTGACTGCTGTCAAGCGCAATATCCGGTATTTGTTGGGCACTGTTACTCGTGGTTTATATTATCCAAAGGATAATCATCTTTTGTTGACCGCTTTTGTAGACGCTGACTGGGCGGGCTATCAGGATACACATTGGTCAACTACTGGTTGGTGCATGTATCTAGAAAATTCTCTAATTTCTTGGAAATGCAAGAAACAAGAGCGTGTGTCTAGATCTTCCACAGAGGCTGAATATAGGGCCCTGTCTTCTGCCTGTTCTGAAATCTTATAGCTACGGGGACTTCTTTCTGACCTCGGATTTGTTCAAACCTCTCCTACTTCCTTACATGCAGATAATATTAGGGCTATCAGAATCACTGAAAATCCTTTCATGAACTCACCAAACACATTGAAGTGGACTGCCACTTTATTCGGGATGAATTGAAAGGTGATGTCATTTCTTTACCTCATGTCCCTACTAAGCTTCAATTTGTTGATATCACTCCTCGGCCTCGACATCAATTTCTGGTTTCCAAATTGTTGCTGTATGACTCCCCAGCATCAATTTAAGAAGGGGGGGGTGGGGGTCAATCCAGCCCATCTGTGCAAGCGCAACTAGGTCCAATGACTGTATTTTAGTTAGCTATATTTTAGGAATTAGTCTAGTCATAACACATGTACAATTGCTATATTAAGTAGCTATAATTTAGGATCTGGATTGTATTAGGATACTGTTAATAGGGTATTCAACCCTTATATAATGAGAAAGGAGTCTACCCTAAGGGGTACACGATATTCACCAAATACACAATTCTTCCCATGCATCAATTAATGACAATGTAGATCGCACTATGTCTGTAAAAAGAAGAAACATGAATGTAGTGATACTTGCGTATGTTGATGATATTGTGGTTACGGGGAATGATGGGGATGAGATCAATAGAAAAAAAAAATTAAAAACTGATTTTGAAATCAAGGATTTGGGAACACTGGAGTACTTTCTTGGTATTGAAGTTGCATGGTCGAATAGTGGAATAGTTGTTTCCTAGCGGAAATATACTCTTGATTTTCTTAAAGAAATAGAGAAGTTGGGAGCTAAACTTGTTGATACACCCCTTGAACAAAATCATGGCCTACATTTAAATAGTGGAGAAATATTTTTTATGATAAAATAAAATAAAAAGGCCCATGTATTTACTGTTATTTATGTAAAGGTCCCTAAACTACCCAACACCATGAAATAAGTCCTCTAATTGATAATACCTTCAACCTCACAACCTATGATGCACGGATACTTCAAATGGGCAACGTATCATGTCGTATCGTATCCGATACTTAACTTTTTATGTGTAAAATCCGTATCCCTTCTGCGTCTACAACGTGTCCTTGCCGTATCTGTGCATCATAGCTCACAACCATTCTAGTCAGACCCAACGGTGGATGGAATCTTCACACGTTCTTCATGGAAGCAAAGCCTTTGGAGTCATCACCATTAGCCACCGAAGTAGTCTTTGCACAAGGGAAAACATTCACCCAATGCAATCACAACAATGAGTGAAAAAGAGTAAATTTTCATTGACAGCATACAAGAAAGGGAGAAAAATCTGAAGCTAACCCCGGCCCGAACCCGACCCTTAATATATACAACGTGGTCAAGGGTCAACCCGCACAACTGGCCTAACCTATTTGAATGGGTTGGGTTAGGGTCGACCCACATATTTAAACCCATTATAACAATTTGGCGGTTAAATATTTTCATTACCGAGTCCCTGGCTGCAGCTCAGCTGTTATGTGAAGTGAGTGTGTTAAGGTGCGTGAGTTCAACTCCCCAAAGTAGCAAAAAGAAATATATATTTTGGTACTTGGAATAGTCTATTTTATATAGAATGAGTGAGCTTGGGTTGACCTTTGTTGGACTATAATTTAACTCAAAGCTTTGCTGACCTTTTATATCCTTAATATTTGAAATGGATTTGGTTTTGGGTCAAGATTTACAAGTTTGTTGGGGTTAAATAGGTTGACACAGATTAAATATGGGTTATTCAGCTTGGATTCAGGTTGAGTTACTTGATCCATTTTAAAAACAGGTTGGAAGCAGGTTGGACTTCTATCCATTGATATCCCTTGTCAATCCAACTCATTTTGACCCAATCCAACCTGTTTCCCACCCATACATGAGAAAACGCAAGGGAATTTATAAAGGAAGGGATGACAGTCTACCTATTAGGGATCCAAAATAGGATTTCCATTCTTGTCTCCAGGATATGATCATATGTCAATCTCTTTTTCCTACATAGGATTTATTCTCCTCTCTCTTACTGATTAAATGCTGAAAATCTTCTTAACACTTTTTAAACTAAGAATGAATGCTAGAAGATATTACTGGAAATTTATTTAACTTCTAAAAAGAATGTAGATCTAGAAGAAAAATTATATTAAGGAAATAGTTATAGTTATACCAATAGGTTGGGACCATGGGCTCGTCATCTATGAGCTTGGCCCAATGGGCAGCCAACTATGGGTTATAGGCATCCTTTCATAGCCATTCAGGTCAATGATTAAGGATGGCAATTAATCAGGTTTGGACATGTCAGGATAAACCTGAACTTACCCCAACTAAGAAATGCTCGACATATCCGACCTAACATGTGACGGGTTTATAATTTGTGATACCAAAAACATACCCCCACCCCATTATGGGTATTGGTCAGGCTGGGTTTGATACTAGGAACTTTTTATTTTAAAACACTAAATCATATATTCTCTTGCATGCAAGAGGATTTGAACCCACAACCCATCACTTTACCTTTTTACAAAAGCCCTCTTGCACTACAAAAATAATATATATCATGATCCCTAAAAAATTATACAAAATATTATAAATCGGATGAGGGTGGGTGGCCAAAACTCAAACCCACTATGAAACTGAATTGGGTCAAAATCTATAAACTCATACCCACACCGAACGCACAAAGATAAATAAATCAATCAATCAAACGAGGCCCTAATAAGGGCAGTTCTGCACAGATTACCATTTAACCAGACTTATTGTCATCCTACTCATGATGACATGGTTTGAGATTTTGTCCAACACCAACTCGACCCGATGCCAGTCAATACCGATACAAGTCGCCGCCGTCGTCGTCAAAGCCTTGTCCCAACTATGTTGGGGTGGGCTACACGAATTATGTCTCTCCAATCTAAATTATCTCGAGCCAAATTCTTAGATAAGTTCACTTCCTCATATCCATTTTTACCACCCCCATTCACGTCCTCTTGGGCCAACCCCTTCCCCTCTGTGGGCCATCAACCTCCATGGCCAAACTTTTCCTTACGGCCTACGTTGGACATGCTCAAACCATCTCAAACGGATTTCTCTAATTTTATCCCCTATTGTTGCTACCCCTAAATTCTCTCAAAGCACTCATTTCTAATTTTATCCTTCCTAGTTTTACCAGACATCCACCTCAACATTCTCATCTCTGCTACATCCATTTTGTGCATATGCTGCTTCTTGATTGGCCAACGCTCTGCTCCATAGGTCATAGTTGGTCTAATCGTTGTCCTATAAAAATTTTCCTTCAATCTTGTTGGCATTCATTGGTCACAAAGAACTCCAGAAGCAAGTCTGCACTTCAACCATCCCGCTTTTATCCTATGTTTGACATCTTCATCAATCTCCCCATCATTACTAATTATAGAGCCAAGTGGCGGAAAGAATCACTTTGTGGTATCTCATGGTCTTCAATTCTCACGATAGTTTCAGCTCTTTCTACATGCCCACTGAAGTTACAGTCCATATATTCCATCTTTATGGTTTATTTTAAAGCCTTTAGATTCTAAAGCCTCCCGCCATCTCTCAAGTTTTGCATTCACACCATCTCTTGATTCATCCACCAACACAATATCATCTGCAAACAACATGCACCAAGGTACCTCTTCTTGAATATGAGTAGTTAACTCATCCATAATCAGTGCAAAGAGATAAGGGCGTGGGCTGACCCCTTATGCAAACCTATGGTCACTGGGAACTCCCGTATCTCTACAAGTAGTTCTCACACTTGTTACTACTCCTTCATACATGTCTTTAATAATTTCAATATAATTTTTTGGAACATTACTTTTATTTAAAACCCACCAAATTAAAAAGGCTTTTTCTAGATCGATAAGGACCACATGCAGAATATTTTTTCATTAATTACCTAAGTGAGAAGACAGCTTCCATCGTTGACCTCCCTGGCATAAAACCAAATTGATTTTCAAATATCTTGGTCTTCTGTCTGAGTCTTTGCTCTCTCTCTCTCTCTCTCTCTCTCTCTCTCTCTCTCTCTCTCTCTCTCTCTCTCTCTCTCTCTCTCTCTCTCTCTCTCTCTAATAGCTTCATAGTATGACTCATAAGTTTAATCCCACGATAGTTGGTGCAGTTTTGTATATCTCCCTTGTTCTTATATATAGGCACTACAACACTTCTTCCCCATTCAGCCGGCATTTTCTTTGTCATTAACATCTTATTGAAAAGTCTAATTAGCCAAATCTCTCCAACTTCTCCTAAGCATTTCCAAGCCTCAATCGGGATGTCATCTGGGCAAGTAGCCTTTCCTGTCTTCATTTGTTTTAATGCTTTCCTCACTTCCACCACCGTAATTCTACGATAAAAAGAATGCTTTGCTACTGAAATATCCTCTTTTGTTCTTATGTCTCCTATATAGTCTTCATTTAAAAGTATGCTAAAATATTCCCTCCACCTTTCTTTGATATGTCCTTCACTAGAACCTTTTGGTCGTTGCTCTTAATACATTTAACATGATCTTAGTCCCTACTTCTCTTAATACATTTAACATGATCTTAGTCCCTACTTTTCCTTTCTCTTATTTTTGCAAGCTTAAAAATATTCTTCTCTCCTTCTCTTGTTCCCAACCTATTATATAGGTCATCATATACTTCGCACTTTGCATCACTTACTACTTTCTTAGCTTCTTTCTTTGCCTTCTTGTACATCTCATAGTTTTCCATATTCCTAGTACCCTACCAAACTTTGTAACGTCACTTCTCCAGAACAGCTTCATGAACCTCTACACACCACCAAGTTTCAATAACAAAACAATTCTTGAGACCAAAATCCAGAAATTCCAAACTTGACTAAGTTGGCACCAACTCATCGAGTCAGACCGTCACTAACCGACATGTATTGTGCGGAGTCCGGACAGCACAAGATCGGCATAGATTGGTATGGTGGATAGGCACATTGCACAAACTGGTTGAGACTACTATGGAATGAGTCACATAATAACTCAACTGAAAAAACAAAATAAGAACTTGTTTTTCATTGAGTCAAATCAACATTGACCATCTTGTATGATGCAGGACGGATCCAAGGTCCCCATGGGTCGACCAGCCTTTGGGCCCAGTCCATTTATCTGATTTTATTTAAAGTTATTTTAATTTTATTTATGGTTTATGTTTGATTAGTGGATGTTTTAATGATAATCATTGATGTGTTTGGACGGTCAAGATTAGTTATAGGGTTAGTCTTCTCTATTTAAAACTTTGTAATCATCATTGGCTCCTCAGAAAATGATTAATGAAAAAGAAAATTAAGTGTGTTGCTCTCTGCAATCCCCCCCCCCCCCCCCCTCTCCCCCGAAAGGGTATGGAGTGTGCCATCGGATGTGACGCGACGCCTATCACTTCAGGCTTGAGGTCTGATCTATCCCCCCATCTCTCATCTTCATCACTACCCAACCCACATCTCGATCCACCATCTGTATTAATTGGTATCAGAGTCGAAGATCGATCCATCCCGAAGTTGAGATTCAGCAATCCGTCACCCCTGCCAACCGTCACCACACCCCATTCAGCAATCCCAAATCCATCAAATATGCATCAATCCAATCCCCAACCCCACATCTACCAAGTCGCAAAACCCCAAACCTAAATCCAAATCTCGAAAACCCTAAACCCCTAATATTAAAAGCCATAGACCCTTAATAATGAAGATCATATAAACCCCCAAATCGTCCCAAAAAAAAAAAACCCTAAATTCGAACCCAAATACCCAAATCTAAAACCCTAATTGACCCATTAGAACCTCAAATTCCCCACAAATCCCTAAATTCCAAAATCCATCCAACCCTAAAAAATTTCCCCAAATCACCCAATCCTTACCAACTATGGCCGATCATTACTAAAATCCCCAACACCGTCATCTTTATTCCCTAATCCAAACCCAAAATCCTAACCACTACCCATCCCATGGCCTTTTCCGAAACCCTAAATCCCTACTACCGAGATTCTCAAACATTTCCAACCCCATTGCACCAAGTCCGTCGCCAAACCCTCAACCCAACTCAATTGAAACCCCAAAATCACTCCACCGAACCCAAAGCTCATCCTTCTTCAATCCAAAACCCCACTTCCAAACTCTCAATACCCATCTCCTTCAAAAGCTCGAACACCCCAAATCACAGAAGAAGAAAAAAAAAAAAAAGAGGCATACCTAGCACTGGATCGCAAAGAGCACAGCGCCACCATCACCTCGCCGCCAGCCATCACCATCACCTTCGACCACCACCAAGCAGTGCAACCCCTACAGCAGCACCCTACATCCTCACCTTCATTGACAACCAGCACCACCAGAGCCATCGCCCTTCTCACCTTCCCTTTCCGCTTCACCTTCATCGACTTCAATCGCGAGCATAATATCGCCCCTACTAGTCTCTTTTCCCCTCTCCGGTTGATTTACAAGCCACAGCGCAAGAGAATCCTTTGATTTCTCTAGAGTAGACGAAAGCATAAAGTAGAAAGGATTACAGCCCTTTTTCTTTCTCGTTTGAGCGCGCAAAACAAGAAAAAAGAAAAGAAAAGAAGCCAAGCTCCAACTGAGCCGAGCAGCCCTGAGTCATGCCCCTCTTTTTTTTCTACACCAAGCTAAGCCAAGCCAGCCCAGCTGCATTCTACTGACATAGCAAGAGTTGTTTGTCCCCCTCTTGCCTCAACGAAGGTGCTCCCACATTTTTTTTTCTCTCTTCTCAAGGATAGTTTGGGTCAGGTCAGGCCCAGATCACATTGGATCAACCCAACCCATATCGTTTGAAAGTTCAGACAGCAAGAGCCTCACAAACACTAACAGTGCACCTTAGAGCATTAATCTAGCTTTGACATCAACATAATTCAATACCCGTTGATCTTTAATTGGCAGTATCTTGAACACAAAAGCTCTGATTCTGATTGACAATCCATCTTCAACTGCGAACTCCTAAAATCCAGTTCTACACATCAGGTTAGCTTAATTTTTTTTAAGAGCATTAAGTTTTCAGTCCGTACCTCCAAATCAATATGGAATCGCAAGATTTTGCCTCTAAATTCGATGATCATCTTCAAAGGCTTAAATATGCAAGTAAACATGGACAATGATATGATGATAATAAAGCCTACTTTGAGCAATTTCTCAATCTGTAACAAGGAGACTTAGCAGTTGATGAATATTCCGACGAGTTTTCAAAGCTGCCAGAATTATGTGGGTTAGATGAGAATGAGGAACGCCGACCCGAACATAGTTGGCACAAGGCTTTGATGATTTCTCGATGGTTTGAGACCAAACATCTTGGAGAACATGAAAGATTGCAAGACAATGCATGAAGCATATTAGGAACCAATTCACGTTAAACATGTGCTTAAACGGTCTAGCCAAAAATCAAAGTCACAACGAACCAAAAGAGCCCTTGTTATGGAACCCATGGCAGAGGACATCATAGTTGACATTGAAACGCAAGAAGCAGAAAACAAAGAGAATGACAGAGTTGATCAAAAGATGCAATCATAAGGTGAATAACGAATAAATTCCCCGCATTGAATTCATATTCGGGGATAGACAATCATTTTTCGAAGATTGTGATCCATTGATACAGCGTCAACAACCATTGCATCCGATGGTCAGATCACAAGCCAATGCTGGATTCAAGCATCAAATGAAGTCACGCCTCCATTCTCCTTCTACATGGATGAAAGTTGAGTCAAGCCTCCAAGTCATGCAAAGGAAACGGTGATCAAGAGGAAAATCGGAAGTTTGTACGGTTGACTTTTGATCCTGGAGGACATCAACAGAACTCGAAGTTGTGTTCCCTCCAAGAAGGCGAGTATTAATGTAAGACAAACCCATGGTCCCCATGGGTCAACCAGCCAATGGGCCCAACCCATCTATCTCGACCAAGCCTTTGGGCCCAATCCATTTATTTTATTATATTTAAGTTATTTTTATTTTATTTATGGTTTATGTTTCAATTAGCGGATGTTTTAATCCTGCTCGTCGATTTGTTTGGACCATAGTTATCTGATTCGTAATTCGGCCGGTTCGAATGCGAGTTTGCAGTTTGAAGTTCAGCACCCAATCAAATTTAAAATTAGTTGTGGTAGGTTTACCTGATTCGCTTGATTCGTAATTCAAATTCGATGAGTTTGATGTAGTAATTCGTAAGTCCAGTTCAATATATATCTAAATAGAATCATTTTACCAGAACTTTAGATACTGTAATAAAATATAAATAATGGTATTGCACAATGACTATGAGACACATAAATATACAAAACCATCATCATCATCAAAAGCCTTTTTCCAATTATGTTAACGTCAGATGCCCAAAATATATGCCTCCCACTAATAAGCATCAATGAGAATTTTCAATTTTATTAAAGCAAGTCCCATGTTGGATTGACCAATAAAAATATGTACATTTTATTATTATTATCATCAAGTGTTCTATGTATAATTAATCCTACAGTGGACACAAGTTTATTCAAAGTAAAAATTTGTTGAATCCTATAGAAGATAAGAACAATCTTTTTTTTATCAATTTGTATTTGTGATAGGTGGTCCACACTATGGGACGTACGAATTTCTCAAGTATTTAAATTCAAACCCCTGAAAAGAATGGATAGCGTAGGAATAAGAGAGAACGAGGTTGTTGTTTTAATCCTCCTTTTTTCTCTCTTGCAAAGGGACAAGAGGATGAAAGAGAGAGTAAGGGAGTTGTACCTTTGCATTAAATGCCTCTCTCTCATAGAAATAGATGGATATAAGATATAGATACCAATAGCGGAAAAAGAAGTATATTGCATTATATGTCTACTGTTTTCTCTCTTGCAAAGAGACCAATGAAAAAGATTTGTCTTTTCAGTCCCACTCTCACCTTCTTTTCCACTCTACACAAATTGGAACGAACTCTGGCTTCTTAAATATCAAATCCAACCGAATCAAATAGCGAATTAGTCAATTCGAACTAGACAAGATTCGAAGGCCAAGTGACCGAATCAGGTAACTATGGTTTGGACAGTCAAGATTAGTTCTAGGATTAGTCTTTTCTCTATGTAAAGTTTTGTGAGCCTCATTGGCTCCTCAGACAATGATTAATAAAAAAAGAAAATTGAGTGGTTTGATCTCTGCAATCATCTTTCTCCCCTGTGAAAGGGTATGGCATGACGCCATTCGGGTGTGAAGCCTATCACTTCAGGCATTAGGTCTAATCTATTCCCCCATCTCTCATCTTCATCACTACCCACCCCACATCTCAATCCATCGTCCACATCTATGTATCGGCACAAAAGGCACTAGATCAACGCAGATTGGTACAGATAGACATGGACTAGCATGAACTGGTAGGAGACCAGTATGGAAAGAATCACACACTAACTCAACTAAATAAATATAAAGGTACTCTCTCATTTTTATTTTTCCTCTGAATTTGACCCTTGAAGAAAAGGGACAAATACTTGTATGGTACCCAAAACAAATTATTTACATAAAAATGAACTCTTCTTTCAATTTTCCTATGAGTTTTGACTTTGAACTTGAAGTGTAAGGTAAGTACTAGTATAGTACCGAAAACAAATTCTTACTCAACAATATGGATAATGGGGGTTACGTGAAGAGTCAGTATGGCGGTGGATTCTACAAGATTGATAATCAATACTACATAAAATATGTTAGCATGACAATAAAGCCGAAGTTGTTGGATAATTTTAGGTATTCTATCCACTAAGGACAGGAGATTACATTAATGAAGATTAAAATGGACTTGAGCCAGGATAAAGCTCAATGCAGTATTGAAGAATTAGTTGCCTTATCATTCCAAGCCACCCACCCCTTAGTTAATATTATGGTTTGTATTTTGTTGTTTATTGTTACTACGAGTATTGAATTCTAATTTGTAACCATATTGGTAATTTGTACCCTGTATATGTTAGAGAATCCATCCATTAGCTACAAGAAATGAAAAACACTGTGCTAGCTTTAAGAAAAACTAAATAATTGATTTAAGATGACAGTTAAATGGTCAAATATACACATGTTTAGCATTTCCTGCAATTTCTTTATTTTTCTTTTCTTTTTTTAAGTCTTTATGTAATTTTATGAGACCATCACACCCCTACCGGTCCAGCATGAGACAGCACGAGCAGTACTGACATGTTCTAATTCTGACCAGCATGAAGAGAGGTACCGGAATGTAAAACCTTGCTTAAGATGCATTATATTTTCTGAGCAAAGGAGACTTCACTATCTCCGGCAGTTGTATGCCCAACACTCCACATTTAACTGGCTCATATATTGTCTCCAAATCCATGACCAAGTTTACTTCTCCTCCAACCCTCTCCAAGGGAAGTCCTTTTAGTTCATTCAGCTTGTTCACAATTGATTGAGAACAGCTGATGCAAGATGAATGTCATTGAGCAACACTTGGGTCATCTTGTTGTAGATCTTACAGAGAGGCACCAACCAACAGCAATAGAGTCATAGAAGTACAGAGGGAGAGAACCAAAGCACATAACAAATTATCCAAATATTATACCATATGGTCATGTATACAGATATAGATCTAATTGTTTTTCCACATAACATAGGAGTCTAAAGTCCTACCATAAATCATGGTGACTATTTCAAGATTTCTAGAAAGAAAGCAGAAAGTAAAGCCTTAGGCCACCATGTAACAGTGTAACTAGATCGTTGCTTGAAAAAAAAATTTACTTTTCTTTTTGCTATGGAGGCACAGAGATGTGAAACTAACCTATACACCTAGGGATTGATCTGTGGGCTGCTACATGAGGGAAGATGTCTCTTGCCACTTTACTGCAATGCACGTCTCTCTCGCCTCATAAGTTGTCGGTCAATATGACCATTACAGCCGATATTTTCAAACTAATATTTGGGTGAGATTTACATGAACCAAACTGATACCAGTGAAACACCAAAGCATCAGTTCAGTCATGACCAATTCGCTCTTCATAATGGCTGCTATGCAACATAACAGCACTTGGACAGCATTACAAACAGTTTCAACCACTCCCAGAGACTAGGAATCTGTCAGTCCTGGTGATAACTGGAACAGTAAGGTTATTCAACCAAGTAAGTTTTGAACCCACCCTTGGTAGGTCAGGTCTGATAAAGCCAATGAGAGAAGTCCCCGCAGCTTCCTGTAATTCAACTTGCAGCTCACTCTTTGGAGAGAACTTATGAAGCTTCAGACAAGTATTGAAACTTGTAAGGGATTGAATAGAAAAGGGAAATTTTCAAATAAGGCCTTAAGTTTTTACCTTATTTTGAAAAACGACACAACTTTTAGACTTTTCCATATTTTTTTGTTTTTAAAATGGTTGCTTTCATTAAAGCAGCAAACAATATAATAGAACAATACTGACTTGCTCAAACAGAAGCACAAGAAGGACAGAACAAAAAGAAAGAGACCCCTCAAACATATCTACATGGACTCAACAGAAGAAGAAGCAAGCTACTTACAATGGTGCACAATCTGATCTATGGAGAAATATTTGAATAACGTATTGCTAGACACCCACAGAGCGACTAGAAACTAGTTGTCTCCACCAATGACTAGTTAAAATCCCTTCAAAACGTCTGGATTTCCTCTCCTTTCAAATTGTCCATAGGACTGCCAGAAAAGACAATCTCCACAATTCATTGCCTCTAGGGGCCCCAGTTGGGGCTTTCCAAGCCTGGAAAAGATCCTGAAGGGATTGAGGAAAAACCCAGGAGCAGTCAAACCACTCCACCACCGATCTCCAAATAAACCGAGCTGTGTTACAATTCAGCAGAAGGTGGTCCACTGATTCCTCATCTCTTAAACACATGGGGCAGCCATTGACCACTATCCTCCCTCTCCTCTTTAGATTGTCCATAGTGAGAATTCTTTTCCGAAGGGCCATCCACCCAAATATTACAACCCTCGGAGGAGCTTTGAGCTTCCAAATGCTACTCACTACACTTTTCTCCCTCTTGGAGCTAGACAAAGCCGAAAAGAAGGAAGTAACTAAGAATCGGCCGTCCTTAGAGGCCATCCACACCCTCTCATCCTCTCCTCTATCCACCACATGAGAGCCCGTTAGGAGGTCAAGGAGCAACAAAAATTGAGGCACCTCATGATACTTTAAGTTCCTCCTTTAAGATGGGGCACCAAATCACCTGTCCACCAGCGATTGTCATGTAGGCTTTAGCCCTAGCCTCCTTGTCCACTGCACAGTTGAACAAATCAGGAAACTGAGCAGCCAATGGCCTGTCTCCAACCCATCGATCTTTCCAATAAAGAACCCTCCCCTGACCCAATTTGATATGTTGATCATATCGAGGTTTTTGACCTACGTAATTCCTTTCCAAATTGCTGAAGACTTTTTAGTGGCATCTTGTATATCCCATACATTTCTGGACAGACCGTATTTCGTTTCCAGCACCTGTACCCAAAGGCCATTTGATTCTTCTCCTATCCTCCATGGCCACTTTCCCATAAGGGCTTGATTCATCTCCTTCAGAGGTCTGATACCCAAACCCCCTTCTTCCTTTGGTCTGCAAATAGAGTCCCAATCAACTAGGTGATTCTTCCTCTGAGTGCTATTACCATACTATAAGAATTCTCTCTACAGCCTCTCTATTCTCTCTAGATAACTGAATTCGAGCACTTGAAGAGAGAAAAATAATAGACTGGAAGATTCGATAGAACAAACTTGATGAGAGTTACCCTCCCTCCCATAGACAGGTAGCTAGCTTTCCAAGCAGACAATTTTCTTTCACAGTGATTTAGATACCGGCCCCAAGCATAAAGGCAGCCTTAAATAAGAAGATAGCAGATCTCCCACCTTGCACCCCAAAATATCTACATATTGAAGAAACTTAGACTTCTCAGTTCTTATCCCTATCAGCTCACTTTTGAGGAAGTCGACTTTGAGGCCCGAAACAGCTTCGAAGCAAAGAAGAGTGGCTTTAACATTTCTAATATGATCTTCGTTTTCTCCACAAAAGATGAGAGTGTCATCAGCAAACTGCCGGTGACTAATTGCCTGGGAGTTTCTAGCCACTCTAAAGCTTTCAAACAAACCTGCACTCACTGCCCCTTTAATCATCCTCCGTAGAGCCTCAGCCACCAGAAGAAAAGGAGAAGGGGAGGGGGGGTCCCCTTGTCTAAGCCCTTTTTCAGCCGAAAAGAAACCTTTTGGAGACCCATTTATCATATGATAGATATCCAGGCAGAAGAGACTCCTAAACCCATTTTCTCCATTTTTCTCCAAAGCCCATCCAACCAAGCATGTACACAAGGAACTTCCAATCCACCCTATCATAAGCCTTCTCTAAGTCCAGCTTGCAAATAAGTCCTGGATTCCTTTCCTTGAACCTTGAGTGCACGCACTTGTTAGCCACAAGGATGTCATCTAGAATTTTGCCTCCCCTTCACAAAAGCTCCTTGCTCTCTAGAGATAATTTTCGATAGGACCTTCTGGATTCTCCCTGCTAGTACTTTAGCCAGAAATTTGTAAATGCTCCCAATAAGACTAATAGGCCTATAATCCTTGATATTAAGTTCCCCTGCCTTTTTATGAATAAGCACTATGAAGGAAGCACCCATGCCTTCAGATAGCTTTCCCATCTGATGGAACTCGTCCATAAAGGCAAGGATATCCTTTTTCAGCATCCCCCATAATTGTTGAAAGAAGGCCATTGGGAATCCATTAGGGCCAGGGGCCTTGTCACCAGTGAGGTCGAAGACTAATTGACGAACTTCTTCCACTTCAAAATTCCTCTCAAGCCATTTGGCCCTATCTTCACCGATAACATCAAATTCCATGTTGTCCAGAGTAGGTGTTTCCCATCCCTCGTGAGTGTAAAGAGAAGCAAAGTAGTCTTCGATATGCTTGATAATTTCCTCTTTCTTCTCCAGTCTATTTTGTCCATCCATAATTGATGATATTATGTTTGCCCTTCTTCTTGAGGATGCCAACCCATGGAAAAATCTCGTGTTCTTGTCTCCTTCTTTCAACCAGTTGCATGTAGCCCTCTGTCTCCACCTTATTTCCTCATCTCTTAACTTTTTATGAAACTCTTTTATAAGATTTTGTCTTTCCTTCCCCTCTTCAACTGACAGTTGGGCAATCTCCTCCTTTCCGTCTAGCTCCTGAATGTCTGCTAAAATATTTGATTTTTGGCTCCTCATATCCCCAAAGTTCACTTTAGCCCACTCCTTAATTTTCGTTTTTAACAACTTCAGCTTAGTGGCCAGTATGTGACCAGCCCATCCTTCCACCATGATATCCTCCCACCACCCTTGAATTAGTCTTGGAAACTACTGTTCCTCTAACCACATTAATTCGAAGCGGAAAGGGGTAGGTCCCCAATTATCACATTCAGAATCTATTAAAATAGGGCAATGATCGTAGGCAAGCTTTGGTAGAGCTAGCTAGATGACCTCTGGATAAACATCCAACCAATCGGTGGTGACCAAAAATCGATCCAATCTAGACAGGACACAGTCACTTCGGTGGTTTGACCACGTGAAGGAAGCACCTTTACGCTGCAAGTCCACCAAGGAATGGGAGTTGATCCAGTCCGAGAAATGTCTCATGTCGCCTGTAAATTTAGTCCCACCCATCTTCTCGCTAGGGAACCTTATAACATTCCAATCTCCGCCAATGCACAGTGCACCATTCCACCTCCCCCTAATCGTATCCAGCTCTTTCCAGAACTCCACTCTCCTCTTACTATTATTAGGGTCATAGACAGAAGTGACGAGCCACTTAAAGCTGTTCATCTGATTCTCAACCAGAACTGAATGAGAGAATGCTCCCTGCCAGCTACTAAGCACCGTTACCGACCGTGTGCCCCACATCAACAATACACCCCCAGCAACTCCTACAGCATCCACTGCCACCCACTTGACATGTCTCCTTCCCCAAATCTCTGCCACTATCCTATCCGAAACCCCATGAAGCTTTGATTCCTGCAACATTGCAACCTGGACCTTATGTCTCCTCAGCAGATCTTTCACCACCAGCCCCCAGGAGGCACCCCGCAATCCACGAACATTCCAAGAGAGGACCTTCATTTATAACCTGAGGAGGCCCCCTGATTTTTCCTCCCACTCTTGCTAGAGACATGATCCCCTATTTCCTAGTCCTTTGTTTTGTCGTAGTTAATTAAGCGTCTTAATTCCGCTGAGCTCTCTCTCCCCCTTTTGGCTTTCCTATTTCTTTTCCCTATTTGGTTTTGTTGTGCCCCCTGCTCCGAGCAAAATCCATCAAAGAGGCCCATCCTCCCTTTGACTCCTCCATGGTGATGTAGCAGCATGTGAGATATATTGTGGGCCACAAGATATCTCACGTGCTGCTGCATCAATTTGATTTCAAGAACCCCACGAGACTACTGTACAGTAGCTTTTTCTATTCATTAATCACCCAAGGTGCTACCCTAAAACCTTTTCTTGAGCCTTCTTCCACGATCCACCCTCCCACCTAGAGCTCTGCCTTGAGGTATTTATTTCTACACCTCTGCCTCTCACATGCTCTGGGATTTCTCCTGAAGGCAACATCGCCGACTGGTATGTAAGCTGAGGACTGTCTTGGCCTTTCCAGACCTTCACAGGTCCCTCCCGATCCCCTCTCTCCCTTTTGCTGGAGCGGAACTGGGCCAAGTTGACTTGAACTTTTATCCCTCCCCATGATCGCCCTTCTGCTATCTCAACTGCCTTCTCCGCTTCTCTGAGGGTCGCGAATCTGACAAATGCGAAGCCTCTGTTGCATTGGCACCTCTGAGCCACAGGGATGAACACATCGATTATTCTCCCTGCTCTCCAGAACATTGCCTCGAGCTCTATTTTTGAGATCTGTTGTGGGACATCAGAGACGAAGATCGAGAAGGATTCATCCCTGATTCTACAAATCTGCAATGGGAGAGGTTGTCTGTAGCTTCTCTGGTTTCCTCTTATATCTCATTTTGCTTCTCTGGTTTCCTCTATTAGTCAAATTTCTTCCCCTTTTTAAATTAGGGCCTAAGTTTCTCCATAAGTTATCAATTAAGGACAACTAGCCATTAGAACTTATTTTCTGGCGACTTTTTCCACATTTTTTTTAAAATACCCAAATTGCCTTTCATTTAAAGCCATGGCATGCTTCTGGCAGCCACCATATCCGCCGATCACTGTGGGGACGTTGGTTGCCGTCGATCACTATGACGACAGTGGTGAAGGAACAAATAAGAAAATGGCAAAAGTGAAGGTGGATTTTATTTCAATAAGGGCAATTTGGGTATTTTAACAAATTGAGAGAAAAGTCGTCGGAAAATAACTTTAAATGGCCAGTTGTCCTTAATTGAAAACTTACTAGAAAAGTTAGGCCCTATCTGAAAATTTTTGAAACTTGTGTAAATAAAGCAAAAACTTAAGGGCTTGTTTGAGAATTTCCAATAAAAAATATTTATAATGCGAAGAACCGAATCATATTCTAAATGCAAGGCCCACAAACTGCTCACATATCAATGAGAATTTTGAATTTTGTAGCCCATCTGTTATGCATAGCATGCAAAGGCATATTTTTTCCCTACTAGTTTATTAAGAAAAACAATATTTATGCTACAAATGAGAAAACCATCCCATATTATCAAATACACATAAATAAATCCAGATGAACAAAGCGTTCCAAGCATAACTGATTCATTGGTATGATTGTAATTCACAACTCTGAAGATAATTCCTGCATGATCTGAAAAGCAGACTAGAAAGATCAAATTGAAAGATGAATATTTTTTTTTTTTTTTGAAGAATTGAAAGATGGATATAAAGATGAGGTAGTACTCACAGTTCTGAGTTTATACATAAGACTACAGAAATAATAAGATGGTAGCATACATGTGGGCACACAGAATGAATCCTTTTTCCTAGAAATTAATCATTTAAAGAAAGTAATCATACCAAGAGTGTTCAAGCATGAAAGTTGATCAAGCCTACAAATGGAAGCAATCTCATTATCTGCCAGAAAAACAAAGAAATAATGCAACTCAGCAAATGTGGTTAAAGAAAACTCAAAATGGTCAGAGAATTGTAGCTAACCGTTCAAGATTAATGCTCGTAAGCTGATAAGACATCTAACCTCATCCATTGATCTAAGCTTGTTCTTGCCAGCATTCAGTACCTAAATGACAAGGAAAATAAACCAGTAGAGAAAGATTCTGGGCATATATACTATGTAAGTGAACCAGGCTGTGGTGCTTGCCTAGCTAGATGCAGAGCAAAGTTCAAGTAATCACGTAGACAACTAGAAGTTTTGGGCGAAAAACTAGCCCTGTCAGACCCTTGATAATTGGCTAGCAAAGTGTAATGGTTAAGGCATCAAATTGGTGTTAAAATCCCATGATCTATATCGAACCCAAAGAAAAGAAAAATATCTATGCAATGAATCTCATTTACAAGTGAATATTAGGATTCAGGTGTGAATCTTACAATTATATACTTGTTTTATCGAATGATGTGATTCAAGCGATTCATCTGTTGAGAATAGTCATATCCAAATAATTGCTATTAGTGATTTTTTATACTCTTTTTTTTTTTTTTTTTTGGGCTAGTGTTTTTATCTTTAGCAGGGGTAGTGGTTAGCAAAACCTCTTAAAATTTCATTTGGGGAGGTTTTAGTGATGAATAAGGAATATGCATGTGACTAGAGAAATTGACTATACAAATGGGTCTCATCCAGTCATCCTACATTCTTTTTTATTTTCTTTTGTTTTTCTTCATGAACATCTTTTAACTTCAGGAGACATTCATGATTTGGGTTTTATTATTTTTTTTATTCAAAGAAAACAACAAACCCACTGAACTCATTTATTTCTTTTAATAACATTGATATCTTAAAAAAATTAACTATTTTTTATCAGTAACATTGAATGTTCACACATATCGTGTATGATACATTAACTAGATAAAAGGACAACCCATGCGCCTTTAATAGATCTTGCAAATTTTGACACCAATCCCGATTTACTCAACGGCTAGGATTTGGACAACTTTGATGCCTTCAAAACAATACTTCTCTTTGTCAGATGCTACCCATATTTTGCACATAGGTAGGCCAAAAGTCAAAACAGACCATTCCTAAACTAGTCTGGCCGCTCCTGAGCATCTAGCATGGGACCTACTGAGAGAGAGAGAGAGAGAGAGAGAGATGTATTTAAGTGAGATTTGGCCAATGAGACCCACCTAGGGCCACACCCTTCATGGGGGCTGTGGATAGTGGTGGGGGGCGGGGCGCAGAGCTATGATCTATGGCCCTCATGGTTTTCCAGTGGATCCCTTTTTCCTTCCAATGGTGAGTATTTGATGAGTGCCAAATTTAAGGCTTGTCTGTGTAAAGCTGCCGCATTTCCTCCTCCACGAAACAAATTTTTCGAGAGAAGGGGGGGGGCATTGAACTATTTTTCCTCTCTCATGAGGAAAAAAATGCTCACTTTTGTTGATTTTCTACGATGAAATAAGCCACCTATGGATCAGGAAGAGGTTTCTGCTTCCATGGAAATAGGCATGCACAAATGTGCCCTTAGAAATGCAGCAATTCAAGAGGGGGTCGTGTGTATGAGCGGGTAAGTTGATCGCAGGTGGGCAGTGTGGCCCCAATATCGAGCCAAATCACAAGGTTCTTTTATGTGCAGACAGTTCTCAGTTAAATATTTTTGTGTATACAGGGGCGGACCCCCCAAAAAAAAAAAAATACATCAGTAACTCCCCTCAAAACAGTTCTTTGGCCCCTCCATGTGTGGCCATCCATTAATCCATTATTTAGGGCTTTTTTAAGATGGTTTTGACTCTTAGCAAAAAGGAAACAAGAATATGAACAGAAAGAAAAAGGAAGGAAATGAAATGAAGAAAAGGAGAATAAATAAAGAAAGTTTGATGGAGATTGAGGAAGAGAATTTTTTTAATATTCATTCTCATCTTAGACTTGCCCCAAATCTTATGATGCTAGAGAGAAAGATGAGAAAGCACATCTTCTTATTGGAGATATTGAAAGAACTTGTAGATTGCAAGACTTGAGTTTGAGGTATGAATAAAAAAAAGAAGAATGAAAAACCCACTTTCTCTTTTATAAATTTTTTTACATTGCATAAATGTACTAATTTCACTATAAGTCATTATGTGTTTTCAATCTTTGTTGCTTATATTGAAATCTAATCAGCTTAAAATCAATGTTTGTTTGCATTCTATTATTACATTAAGTTTCAGTTCAATTGGCTTTTTATCCATTGTTGATAAAGAAATATAGTTGTAATATTTTTTTTGTTTTGATTATGATTATTTATGTCAGAAAAATCTGATTAAAGAAATTTATATCAAGGAGATACAAACTAGCTGAACCATACGTTTTTTGAATGGTTTAGATTTTAGATAAGGGATGCTATCATTAGTTTTCTTTGAGGTTTTAAATAATAAGGTTCTAAATTGTAACCTACAAGTTACATGTATAAGAAAGGATGAGTATTTGTGCTATGATTGAATCACTACGATTATGATTTCCCCCCACCCCCACTAAGCAAAAATCCTGGTTCCGCCCCTGTGTGTATATATGTATTGTATGTTTATATGTAACATGAATAGATTTATCTGCTGCCTTTGGATGCTTTGACATGTCATGCCACATACCGTAAGATTAGAAAGGACTTCAATCCCTTTTAGGCTTTGGAGTTTGTTCTGCACAACTGATAACCACTTTAAACTGATACACGATCCTAACGCCTGTCAAAAGTATAACAAGCTGAAGTTAGTCTTCATTGATATTTCGATGGATGAAACTGCAAAATGATTTCAACAGAATACACAAGAATCAAATATATGGTATACAGTACAAAGTACAAAAGTCATGCCTGTTTTTTAATGCTTGGATTTTCATGGAAATGTACCTTTTCTATTACTTGGAATAAGGTACATTTTCACAAAAAGAGAGATACAGTTAAAAAAAAGCTCATTTTCTCCACATCGTTTCCTCCTACTTCTCTTTTAAGTAGAGAATAAGAAAACCATGAATTCAGTGGAGAATTAGAACTCCCAACATCTCTACAGATGACCTAACCGTCCGATTCTAAAACCCTACCTCGAGTGAAGAGAGAGTATTGCAGCTGAGATCGAGCTTCTCCAAGTTCGCAAAATCGGTCAAGCAAGAAACCTGTAGTGAGAAAGAAACAGACAACAGAAACCACTAGAAATAAGAAGTTGGCAAAAACTTACATGTGAAAGAAGAACAATGAGTAGTGTGTTGAAATGGGATTCGTAGCAGCAGAAGCGATTGAGAAAAAAAGTTTAGGCAAGGAAGAATTAACACTTGCATCGGAGAGAGCTCGGTGAGAGAGTTGCAGAGAAGAAATGGAAGAGGGATCGCGGTCCTTGTTCTCTTTGGAGATCTGCGCAGAACTCAAACGAGCCATGTCTTTCTAAAACCCTAGCTCTGTGTCCCTCCCTCTTTCGTAGAAAACTATACTACTAACAGAGGAGGGAAAGTACCAACGCAGGGTTTAGTGGTTAAGCAAAGGTATCGAGTTCGAGTTTTGTATACGGAAAAACACTGATGCTTCGAGAACTTTACCCCTTAGCGGGCCACAGGGCCAATGGGCTTCCAAACACCGATGCTTAAGAGCATAAAAAGAGAGAGAGAGAGAGAGAGAGAGAAGGCTAATACCCTACTAGCAAAATAAATGCAGACTAAAACCTCCATTTTTGGGACATGAAAATACCCATTGTACAAAGTACACTTACGATAAAAAAAAAAAAAAAAAAAAGAAATCATTTGCTGCGCACACAGAGTAAAAAATATTTCTTATCAATTTACTAAAAACAAAATATCACCATAACTACCTTTTATTTCTTTCTCTTTTAATTTGATTCTTTACTTTATTTTTATTTTTCGAAAAAATCACCAAACAGGCTAGCTTACGTTTGTCAACCAAATAATATAGAATTTAAATATTTATAATTTAAATATTGCAAGAATAAAATAGTATAGAATAGAATAATATAATATTATCATATTATAATATTTTTATTGTTTGGCGATTTTTTAATAATATTACATATTTTAAATTGAGTGTTTTGGAATATGCAATGATTAAAGTAAATTATATTATTATAATATTTTTTATTAAATATTTTAATTTATGTGGTTCACCACGTCTAGATAAAAAAGTAGTGTGGTAGCAGAGCCGGCTTAAGCATAAGGCAATAAAAGCCCTTGCTTTAGGCCTCCAAAATTTTAGGCCCCCAATGCTCTCAACTTCCAAAATAATAATAATAAAGTTAGCTTGTTTCTCCCAAAAAAGAAAGCCTCATAACAAATCGCACAAAATAAGGCCCCATTTTAAAGTGTTGACATTCCAAAAGGCCTCATAACAAATTCCAAAAAATAAGGCCCCATTTTAAATGTTGATTCCAAAACGCCTCGTAACAAATCCAAAAAAATAAGACCTCATTTTAAGCTAAACTTTTCACATTCCAAAACATGAGAAAAGTTGTAAAGAGTTCCACATCCCAAAAAAATCCAACGAACTACTCCTTCATTGCTTCACAGGGTTTATACATTTTCACATTCCAAAAGCTTGTAGCCATTAAAAACATGAAAAAGAAAACCTTGCAATTACAACAAGTAATGAATTCATTTTGAGTTCTAAAATTCTCCCTCTTTATAAATCTTTTCTGCATCTGCTTGCAACCAAAGAGAACAATCTCTTATGTGTTCTTATTGAATCCCTTCAATTCAAGTGGTTTTTTTTTCTCCAGACTTTATTCTCCTTCTATCACTGCAACTTGGACTCCAAAAAGGAACTTGTTTTGTTCTAATTGAAGCCAAAATGTATGCATTTTATATATTATTTTTTCCCCTCTTCTTTTTGTTCTTATGTGATACTTATTTTTATAATATAGTTTGATAGTATATGTTAATCATGGCTCACTAACACAAATATAATCTATCTTTTTTTTTTAGGTTCTATAATCTTTGTGGCCAACGCCGATTAGTAATTTTGCATCACAAAAAGCGAGAAAATAGATTTTAAATAAAATATTTATAATAATATTACAAAATAGAAAAGGCCTCATTTGAGATTTTCGCTTTAGGCCTCAAGTTATCTCAAGCCGGCCCTGTGTAGTAAAGTTCAACTGTCATATTTTTACCATAAGTTACTTTTCTTTTATCACATAAAATTATGGTAAAGTATAGTCAAGTAAAAGTTCATATAAAAAATAATACTTTATAACTCTCTCTCCCACTTTGTTTTACCACATACTTCATCTCACCTTATTTTACCTCACATTTTACCATGATATGACATCAATCTTTATTTTACCTTGCCACACCTGTAAACAAGTCACTTTTCATTTACCATATAAAACTACGATAAAATGTGATAAAGCAAAATAAAAAAAAATAAAGTAACTTTGTCATTCCTTCCCACTTTACTTCACCATATACTTTATCCCACTTTTAACTCTATCCCACCTTAACGTGCTGTGATATTTACTTTTACTTTACTTTATCATATATGTAAACAAACACATCATAATGGATTTGGTAAACTAAAGTCTTTACTTTACTCTATTACTTTGTAATCGTCATTTTGAAAGATTCTTATTTTATATAAAGTTTTATAATGGGGAGTTGTATGAGAAAATATTAAGTTTTTTGAAAGAAAATAATATTTTCTTCAAAATTTTCTTGGGTTACCAAATGCACAAGATTTTCTTCTTTAGAAAATGAAATATTATATTCTATAAAATATTATTTTATTGTGTTTTCTTGTGCATCCAAATAGGCCCTTATGGGAAAGATTTTTCATTTCCCTAAAGTTATGTAAATCCAAGTTTGTCAATTATAAATTTATGAGGATTTGGACGAATGAAAATCTTCATTTGTTATGATTTTTAGATCCGACCACCCCCCATAAAATTTGAAAATCCTCACTTAAGTGGATTTGCATACAAAATCCTATTTTTCTCAATTATATGCATTGATACACTAACACACCAATATCAATGTGAAAGCTTCGGCTATACAAATCCCTAGCGAGAAATCATTGGTCCAGTGGTAGTGAAGAATCATTATATCTATGGATTCCTCACCTAGTACCAAACATGCTCTAAATCTTATCATCCATCGATATTGCCAACGTTTTAGCTTTCCCTTCTCTATTGGGGCCTGTTTGTTTTGAAGGATCATGAGAATTCTTATCCAGAAGAATTATGAGAATTCTAAATGCTAAACCCTTGCTAACATTTGGAATGTTGGAATTCTAGGAATTTATAAGACTAAGGGCCCCTTTTTTTACTAGAATTCTTGTTTGGTGGTTGTCTAGGAATTCCAAATACTGGTATTTGAAATGCTGCTAAATTCTAGAATTCTGAAATTCCCTATTCCATTGATGGTCTGAATTCCTATATGAGAATTCTGAATTCTCTATCTGTACAAATTCCCTATTTCATAGCTAGAATAATTTCTAATTGGAATTCTTGTCTTATATACAAATCAATATGCAATTGCCTATCATAAGATGTAACTATATAATACACATGGGTCCCACTTAATTACAAAATGTAACATAGGGCTGCACAGAATCAGACCGCAGACAGGACCGGACTACAAAACCGTACCGGACAGGACCGGATTTGCGGTCTTAGTGGTCCAAATCCGGTCCGGTCCGGTCCAGGCCTTTTGGGGTCCGGACCGGACCGGATTTATTAAAATAATAAAAAATAATAATATTGATGAGCCCATGAGGCATGAGCCCAACGCCCCAGCCCAGCACCCATTTGTAAAACCCATCATTCATTCATTTTGATATTTGCCCACTTTTTAGATGTGAGGTGAAAATGAAAAAAAAAAATGGAAACCGGTCTGATCTACTTTAAGTGGTCCAACCGGACCGGTTTGAACCACTTATAAGTGGTCCGGTCCGGTCCTTTATTTTAGGCCGAACCGGAAATCCGCTTGATCAGCCCTAAATTGTAACATCAAAATTAGGGCCCACCTTAAAAAAACCAATGTAATTTTCAATAAATGTAATGCCAATTGATATGTTTACATTCATAAGTAGAGATGTCATTTTCTAACATTTTTTTTACAATTGAAGCAATAGTAAGGGCCCAAACAAAATTAGCTCTAAATAATGACAACCATTTCAACAATCAACTTAATTATGAGCTTTAACTTCCTCATCTAATTCTCTGGAAATAAAGAATAATAGTAAAGAAAACACCCAAACAGAATCCAATTCTTGACAATATCAATACCCATTTCCAACATCAAACAAATAATTAAAAAAAAACATCAAACAAATAAGTTAGCACTCTGTCACATCCCCCGAACCCTCGAACCCGATTAAAGAATAACCGGATCCGGAGAGTGAATTTTAGGACTAATTAAAAATTTTGTCCTTTGGGTCCACAGATCGTAAGTCCGCGGTGAGGATATAATATTTCAAGCCTCATGTAATACAATAAACATTGAGTTCATAGAACTCTAGGCATATGGAATATCAGTCAATGAATAATAACTTCGCCTTAAGTTTAAAGTTGCATAAATAGAACTATCAAAGCTAAGGAGTTAAGTCAATTTATTACATTGGCCATCCCAAATAACAAGGCCAATAAAAGAAAGGGGCATTCAGCGACAGGTCCTTGAACATTTCACTTTATGGCCTTAGATCCACAAAAAAAAAGTCATAGAGCCAAAGGTTCCTTCCATACTTTTTGATACCTAAAATGTCTACTTTACCCTTTCTTTAAATCATATCCCATGATTGGCGGGATATCTCATTAATAATGGCCAACTAACATTTAATTGCCCACGATTAATGGAATTCCCAGATTTTCAAATAAATTCTAAAAACACACAAATAAATTTCAAAATAACGAAAATAAATTTTAAAAAATGAAATAATTTCAAAAAAAGCAATATATAATCAAATAACGTAAATAAATTTAAAAAGATGTAAATAAGTTTCAAAGTATCTAAATAAATTTCAGAAAATATAAATAAATTTCAAAAAACTCAAATAAATCTCAAAAGATCCAAAGAAAATTTCAAAAAAAAAGCACAAATAAATTTAAAATAACAAAAATAAATTTTAAAAAGTGTAATAATTTCAAAAAATACAATAAATTTGAAAAGACACAAATAAATTTCAAAAGACGCAAAAAAATTTAAAAAATGCATATAGATTTCAAAAAACGTTAATAAATTTGCTAAAAAACTCAAATAAATTTTGAAAAAAAACTTAGATAAATTTACCAAAAACACAAAGAAATATGAAAAAAAATAGATAAATTTGAACAACACTCAGATAAATTTGACAAAGACTCAGATAAATTTGAACAAAATTCAGATAAATTTACCAAAAACTCAAATAAATTTTGAAAAAATTTCAGATAAATTTACCAAAAATACAAAGAAATATGACAAAAAACAGATAAATTTAAACAACACTCAGATAAATATGACAAAAAACAAATAAATTTGATCAAAAATCAGATAAATTTGACCAAAAATAGATAAATTTACAGTAAAGCCTGCAACTAAGCTCTGTCACCGTCAATCCATTCCGTCTACCTTGTAGATTTCATCGATAATACGAATCCAACAAAAAAAATGGAATGCAATTCTGAGTCCGGATGGCTCCAGAAATCCAGAAACAATTCTGGCCGTTGAACCCGGTCAAACTGCCACCACCTGGTCTGGGATCTGGGCTAGGCTTCCGTAACAGGTCAGGTTAGAACTGACCTAGAACTGAACCCAAATCATCATCTTCTTCTTCCTGGGTTCTGTAACAGAACGCTGGGGGAGTCTTCTTCCTCCCCGGCGATGGCACGGCACGACGGGACGACAGCGGAAGAATCCGGCGATGGCACGACAGCAGCGGGACGGCGGCGGTCAGCGACAATCGGAATGAGTCCAGTGACAAGCGACGGCGCTTTTTTTTTCGATGAAAGCAGTGAATAGCCCCCCTTTCTCTTCATCCTCCACCTTCCACCTCTGCAGAAGCGGAATCGCCTTGTTGCTCAACGTCCCCAGCAGCCGCGAATCCGACGATAATTTCAAACAATGTAGGGGAGACTTTGGCGAGAATCTCGTCGTCGGAGACGGCAGCGCGAACTTCGAATTCCTCTGTCTGTTTCGAACGACGACAGATTCGTCTGTTTTGGGTCTCCTGCTACAGGGACTAACGGGCGGCGATGGGCGCATCAAAACCTTCTTCTCTGGTGTGACGAATGGTCGCGGGGCAGTCTTTTGCAACAGACTTCGATCTGCAACCCACGAGCAACAATCCTTCTCCTATCAAACAGTGGCCCACCTAATTGATCATAAAATCTTCTAATCTTGTCTTCTTGGTTTACAACAGTGTGATTCCGACGAAGTCAAGAGATTTAGACGATCTCTTCTCCGGAACCCCAATCAGGGTGGCCCAACAAAGATCAGAAAACCCAAACAAATCTAGGCTCGTTGTAGAAGAAGAGGGATAATATAAGATTTGAAATTTGAAATTTCAAAATTTTATACCTAAAACAGTTGAAAGGGCATATCAGTCCTGAAATATGTGATCATGTGGATGTAGGGACCTATGGCAACAATCAGTCTAGCTCAGTGGACCATATCCCTTAAAAAGTTTTTCCTTGGACTGGAGGCTGGATACATTCACTAATAGGGACCTTTCGCTAATTTTGCCTAAAAGAAATGAGTCAATGAAGTAAAGGTCCAACGAGAGAAATAATAAAAGAATAATCTAAATAAAGACCCATGTGAATCTCTCTCGTGCCGGAAGTGGTGACGCTACTCTACGTCATCGGCATGCCACTCTCGTGCCTCCTCTGCTAGTTGGAGATCCTCTGAGACCTCCTCACCGGCATGCTCCTCATAGTAGTAGTAACCACCTGAAGTGTCTGCACACCAAGGAACAGAGTTAACGACATGTTGAGCAATAGATAAGCAAAGCATGATAAACATGACATGCATCAAGTATAGAGTATTAACAGGTATGATAATCATGTGAATACAAAGATCGAAGCTAGGCATAAAGCAAGAATATTAATCAACAGAAATAATAAAAGAATCCTAGCAACCGTCTAGCAATAACCACTATCCATGCAATGCAAGACAAGAAACAAGAAGGAGACTCCGAGGATGTCCAAGCCACCTCCCGAGGTACCAGTAACAATCCAAGCAAGACTACTGATACCAAAGTCCGGCTTTAGTAGGATCTAAGCTCCCAATCCTGGGAATAGTAGCACGGTCCAAGCCCGCTCCCAACTATTCAACGCCATGGACGCCATCCAAAGCCGACTACCCACCCTGACAACCGAGTATCCGGTTCGTCATTAAAACCCCAAACTGCAGATGGCCATGATATGCAAACAATAATAAAGTGGTTCTGACACAAGGACAAACAAGACAAGCAAGCTTGACTAGTTCCATGTACAAGACAAGATCATAGGGATTATCTTATTTGAAACAATACAATATAAGTGAAACACGTGATAATCCCTTTCATTGCTAGCCAGTCATGTTCATCAATATAAGACACAGGTTCCTTAGGTACACTCCAAGTCAAGCCCAAGTCCTAAATCCTATAAGAATTATGTTTCATATGTAATTAAGTATTTTATGCCAAGAGAATGTACAAGGAATAGTAACAACGGATACAAGTCACAAGTCAATGAAGAATTACAATCCAAACCTAGGCAAATGGTGTCATCCCTGTACCCCACATGTTCTAACAAAGTACGTGTGGAAATTGGATCAACGATGCTCTTAGTGAAATCCATTGGTGTACAATCATGTTAAGCATCTATTGGTTCAGTTCCATATGCATTCGGTTATACCATATGTAATACACGAATACCTAGACAATCCATTGAAGAACACCAAGCCACATGCTTCGATTTCAATCCCCATTTATGGTCAAGTGAAATTAATGGTTTCCAACATCTAAGGCCGAAACCTAGGTTACCGGTCTTATTTCCAATAAAACATGAGCTGGATCAAAATTTAAGTAATAACATCACTTCCCGACCTCCGATCGTGATGAACCAGAACCATTGGATTCTACGTCTCAAGGGCTTTCCGAGGTATACTATACGTAGAAATCCAACGGACGGATTGAAAGTTACAAGTCTCCGAAGTTTCAGTGACCATGCACCCTCTGATCGATCGTATCGAATGTGCGATTGATCAGCACTGAACACCTCTCAGTTAGTGCACAGTGCGATCGATCAGACTGTGCGACCGATCGATCGGCACTGGGCACCTCTCAGTTAGCTGAGAGTTTTCACAGATCGATCAATCGGACTGTGCGACTGATCAATCGGACTGTGAACGCTCACAGTTAATTGAGAACTGTTCACTGTCCGATCGATCGCACAGGGCGACCGATTGATCGGACAGCGAACCTGTGGTCCGAAAATGGGTTTCTGCTCCCTTTTTCCTCCGGCCAATCCATGGCTATCCTGCAGAAACTGAGCCTCCTTGCTCCCCCATTCAATCCATACATTAATAACATTATTTATAGCAATTTAAAACAACATAGAGTTATCAATTTAACAATTTATCCATTTTATTCCACAAATCTAACCTAACATGTAAATCTCAAATTCATATCAAAACAAGCTTGGAATTAAGGGAAATCTAACAAGAGACCATTGCAAATCAATAAAGGAACAAACACACATGCTATATTATACATTGCAAATCTACTTGCCTCAACCAAGAAGAAGATTGAAAATTGGTAAAACTTGAGGAGAAGTCTTTCTACCCCGAAAGTCACAATCTAACCCGAACAAATATAACCTAGAATGCAAAGGAGAAGAAAGAAAGGAAAAATATCAAGATCAAACCTAATCTAAACAAAAGACAAGATGATTAAAAGATGAACGTGAGGGAAATCTTACCAAAGTAGAACCGACGGAAAGAGAAGATCGCGAGGAATAAGTTTAACGGATCGGATCTTCGAAATGATCTCTCCCAAAAACTCTGGGCTTGAGAAGATGAAGAGGAAGAAGAAAAGGCAGCTGTTCTAGTTCAGTTGTAGAGATGAGAATGCGATTAGGGTTAAATTTGTTCAAGAAAAAAAGAGAGAGGAAAAGACTAATTTGTCCCTTTAGTGGGTCCGGTGAAGGAATGGACCACTTGAAGGGTTTCTGATCGTCGGATCGCGACAAGTCAAGAGGCAAAAATGATCAGAACGACGAGACCTTTCCAACAAATCCAAAATCATGGCGTTTGGAATATTTCGGAAAAACACTCAATTTTTCCTAAATTGCAAACCACCCCCTGCTAGGAACAAACGAACTCAGAATCGAACAAAACTTTGCAGACACTATTCTAATGCTAAAAGAAACTCGCTCATGATCTAAACCCACTTAAATATCTAAAATACAATTAAATAAAATAATTGATAAAAAAAATGGGTCAACGGGCCGGGTTTTGGGCCCAACTGACCCAATAAGGTCACGGACCTTACACACTCCTAATTTCAAAACCCTAATGTCTTTTACCCATTTATGAAATTAATGAGACTCTATATTATACAGAGAACCCAGATTCTGAAACCCTGCAAGGTGAGTAAAATCACCCAAATTCTAGGTACTTGAAACAACCATATCTCCTTTCTTCGTATTCCTATTCGATCCAAATCATTCTTCCTCTAATTAAAAGCATTCTCCAAACTATTGTGATAAACTTCTTTTCTTCCCTTCCTTTTCTTGTCACTCACTCTAAGGTGATCTCGTCTTCATTCTTCTTTCAAGAAAGGAAAATTCATCTTCAAAAGCAGTAACCTAGTTTTTAAATCTGGGACCCAAATCCCCATTTTTCCCAAGAAATAAAGAAAAATTGACAAAAACCAATTTTCTTTGATGTGATCAGAACTAGAGTTTCTTCAATTTCCCTAGATTTCTTTGATTTCATGAAGGTAGAATACTAGCATTCTGATCCCGAAATGCTGCCATCCCAGTCATGAAAACCAATTTTAGAGAGACATTTCCAAATCATCTTGGGAGGATATGTTTTTCAAATTCTGGTATTTTAGGGATTTCAGATGCTATGAATTTTAAAGCTCATGAATTCCAGTAAAGAAATGTTGAATTTCTGACAAGAATTTTGAATTCCCAGACAGCTTGAAAACCTGTCAAGAATTCTAGTAAATAAATCGGCCCAAAAAATGTTTTTTCATGTGGTCTGGAATTTTGAATTTTCTACAATGAACATGGCATTTGGTTCCCTGGGGCCAAGCTGTCACATCATGTCATAAATCCCCAACGAACCCAATTCCTTATTAGAAATGCTTCTAACCAAGCCGGCCTTAGTATTAGGGCCCGTTTCTTTCTTAGAATTTCGAGAATTCATGTCTGGGGAATTCAAACTCTCTAAAAGCTGTCCCCTTAAGTGGAATCCCAAATTCCTCCTCTTAATTGAGCATTTGAAATTCCGCCAAGATACATAGAGAGTAGAATTATAGGAATTCCAAAAGGTCATTTGAAACATTTTAGGTGATTGGAGTTTTAAATTATACTGAAAGAAACATAGCATTTCAAACGTCAGAAAACAAGATGTCACATCATATCCAAAAAACCCTAACATCCCAAATTCTTATCGTAAATTTAGGTAAATAAACAAGCTCTTACTGTCTGAAAACTTTGCAAGTGGTGGGCATCAACTCCTTGTACAAGACAATCATAGTATATTAAAGAATAGTAAGGGTTATGTTATGAATTTTAACCAACAATTATTGTCACGTCCCCAAAATAAGAATTGGGGAAAAATGTGAAAATTAAAATCTTAAATTTAAATTCCTGTGTTTAATACAACACAAGCCTCCAAAGGTGGACCCACATAACATCACAAACCATTGTGAGTCCAAATAAAATTTCATTAAATGCAACGGAAGCCTTATTCAATTGGTATTCAATATTCATAAATAAGATCCAACACGAAAATCAAATAAACATTTAATAATTGAAGTTGCATAATTAAATTAAACAATTACTAAGGAAATGTATATTGTTAAAGAAAGTTCATCTAGAGAATTGCTAAGATGACCTTCTCTTTAATGTAGGCTCAGACGGCTCCAAAATCGTCTCCAGCATCCCACTCGGGTTTGTCAGTTGGCTCAAGCGTTTGAAACGTTTGATCCTCATCCGTTTCCTCGGTAAAGTAGGGCTCGGTACCTATGCACCAAATATTACAAAGTAAATAACAAGTACATAATCATAGTTCGAGATTAAATGTAATAACGAGAAGAATATAGACAAGTGTGATCATATAGAAGTAAAGAAAAAGATATAATATGAATGAACGTATGACAAATCCAAATAAAACAAATGGAGCAAAAAGATTCACATGGAGACAAGTGTCCCCGTTTTGGGTGGTCAACCCTACATAATCGGGAAAGCCCGTCCATAACGTCGGTGGTCATAAACCGATTGATAAACAAATATCAGGATAACCTATTCACATTCAAAGCGGATTATAAGTGATCTGGACACATTGGTGATCAACTGTCCACATACGATCTGTAGTCGTTCACAAATGACCCACATAAAGGAAAACATATATGCATAATAGACCCGAATAATAATTTTCCGACACAAGAGTCCTAAGTCAAAATGAAGTGCTGGCCAATCCATAATCCATATCATAGTCAAATCCACATCCCATATCATAGTCAAATCACATACCTAATTTGCCAAGCACCTTCATAGCCATAACACATAACAGGGTATGCATCTAAAGGAATACATATCCTAAACCAACATATATATGCATGCGAAGGTCAAAGAATAATCACAAGCCAATCCTAAGGTCAGACATAAGGTCTCGTACCCAACAACCACAAGAATCTCTAAATAGATAAAATGTCAACACATCCCTTCTTAATCAATGGTGCATAGACCCAATTAAGGGTTTTCCAGTAGAGATGGATTGAACTCAAATCCATTAGGATTTCCCCGAGGTCATATGAAGCACTAAACCCTACGTTAGTAATATACCGTGTGCCCAGACAATATCTACTCAGTCCAATGATCCAATTAATAAAGTATAAACATATAATATTAACCCATTAAAAATCAAAGATACCATTCAAAATTAATTTGTAAATAATAACCTTAATGTATAATTTTAGAAAACCTAAGAATTTCATTTATAATATTTTCCAAATTCAACTCTTTATAAAATAGGCCCAAGGGTCTAATTGGGTTTATAACATAATTAGGCCCTAATCTCGAATTCCAGAATGCTAACATCTTTATAACAGAACTCAATGTTCTGTCATAGTCATATGGGTTCCCTCATCAAAAGTGTGCCCAGGTCAACAATCCTCTCACTTCTTTATCCCCATACATGTGAGGTCATCAAGTCATCATAAGGTCATGAGGTCATCACCATCTTTTCCCTTTATTTTATTCCTATACAAGTAAGGTCAAAGCCATCCTCTCCTCCACTCAACACAGAACACAGTTCTGCACTCAACACAAAACACGGTTATGTAATGGAGCTTAACGTCGACACAACTGGGCACTCAAATCGTGGGCCCCACCGATCAACACCCTTGATGGAGCTGACCTCCAAGGTCGCCCAGGGCCCCACAACAGGATCTATGGTCCAGATTAAACATTAGTGGGGTCCACCTGGGTCCCATAGTCCAAAATACGGGTACAATTTCTCACGGTTCCGAGTCCGGGAACCTGTTGCAAGATTTGGTCCTCCATCAGTTTTCAATGGGTAATTTATCAACCTTAATACACAAATCTACAGAATCATAGAAGTTGAAAAAAGGGTTTTGAAATCCAAATAGTGGTGGGTAATGGCCGAAAGCAAACCGATGGAATCATCTTCAAATCTCCGATCTCTCTCATAAAATCAATTAAAATCATAGAAAAAGGGCATCAAAGGGTTTCTATATGCATCCACATACGAATCAATGAGAAACACCAGCATTAAATTCACAAATTATGATTAGGTACTTGCCTTTTACCGAGGTTGAAGAAAATACAACAAATCCTAACCAATACCCAATCCAAGATTATCGGGGTGCTCGATTACAATTCTAATACCAATTTGACACAAAAGATGGGATAAGAATATTCAGACAGATCTATGGCATTCCTACCCAAAACCCAACATTGGAAAGAATAAGAAGATAACCTAAGAGTACAGATTTACTTCTAAAGGCTTGAGGAGAATGTTACCTGAGATAAGAAAGTCGAACCAAGAATGATGGTATCTTCAGATCTTGATTCTGATGGATGGATCCTAAAGTTGCAGAGGCTTGGGAAGTTGAAAGAGGAAGAAGATAAACAGGGAACGGGAAGAGTTGCAGAGATAAATGGGAAGAGATACAGACGTGCTGTTATTTAAAAGAAGGGATTAAGTTAAGAGAGTATTGGGCTTAAGTCATTGGGTCGGGTCAAACTGCAGGTCAGTTCATGTACCCATTAACCCAACTCAGCAATCCACGCATCTAATCTAACGTGTGCCCCACTTAATCCTAACCACTTAAATAACTAAAATGCATTCAATTAAAATAATAATAATATCTAATTAAAATATAATAAAATATTTAGGTGGGACCGAGATCTTACAATTATCTCCACTATTTTTGAATTATTGCACATTCTACTTCTATCGCTCTTCATGCAATTACAAGTCCCATATTATCCCACTTTTAACGTGTAACTATTCTTCCCTTTTCCCACATTTTCATGTAAAGACTTTAACTTAATCCACTTCTGTTATTCCCTTTCTATTCCACCTTCTCTTGGTTTGCAAAAGAGATAGTTTCATAATGTTTTATTTTTTAGTTCTCTTTAGGGAAAAAAAAAAAACAAGTGTCTGTTGGATGGATAACAATTGTTAAATTATGTGATTAGATTTTCTATTGAATTTATACTAATTTGTTATATGAGGTCTAAAATGCTCTTTTTTTTTTCTCTATAGTGAAAAAGGATTTCAATTGGGCCTCATGAGAAAATAATATTGTTTTATTATAATGAATCTCAATAGATTTATTAGTAAGATGAATATGATTTGTTAATTGTGAATGTATGTGGTAGATCTAAAGTTTCAAATCAGTAGGCTACCAATGAGCCAATGACTAAAATTTAACAATTCTAGATTGTTATGGCACACGATGGATCATGGTGATTACCTTATATAAAATTTTAATTTGAAACATTATGGACTTACCCACCCTAAGCATAGGGGAGGGTTATTCTGCTGGTCATCGCTACGCTACCCAAATTTTGATATGAGTGTGACTATAAATAAGAAATTTCATTGTTTTGCCAAAGAGTGTGGGTTTCGTGAATGTACCTATCAAAATTTTTGGATTGACCTATGGTCAAGGGGTTGTTTAAGATTTTAGATTAATGGAAGTGGTTATTTATTAAAAAAAAGATAAGTGCCTTCTATAATAGTTCAAACACCAAGTGTGTGTGTATATATATGTATGTATTATATATAGGAAACATTCATATGCATCTTTCCCTCACCATAGGGTGAGAGAAACTTCCCTTTTTGAAAATTTTCAAGTACAAAATGTACTTTTCAAATACATAGGATGAGGTACAAAATGCACTTTTCATGTGTAAAAAGGGGAGTGTCCCTCACTCTATGGTGAGAAAAATATGTATATGAACATTCCCCATTATACATATGTGTGTGTATATTTATATTGCTTTTCCAAATGTGTAAACCCATTGAGTCTTAAATTTAAATCAACCACCTCGGCCATTAAAAAGTGGCTAGGTCTATATCGATTCACAAAATTTGATATATTTTGTCCTAAAACGATTTTTATTCTCCTCTTCTTCTTTCATTTCATTTTTCATTTTTTTTCCTTTTCTTCTCCTCAAGCATCCAACACTGCTCCTTCGACAACTTGTTGTCTTCATCTCTTTTTGTCTCTCTATTCCCTCTCAGTCTTTTTTCTCTTTCTCGCCCCCCCCCCCCCCCCCCCCCCCCCCCCCCCCAACCTTGTTGTCATCATCTCGTCTTTTTTCTCTTTCTCAACCCCTCACCCCAGTCTCTCTACTCTTACTGATTTAACTTTGAAAAAAATTTAAAAATGATGAATGGAATCTAATTTTTTTTTAAATAATTAAAATTAATTTATAAATAATTATACATGAAGTTTGGAGTCAATAATTTAAAAACGATAATCGGAATGTAATTTGAAACTTATACTCGATCTTTTATATTCAATATTTGGACTAACATATGTAATATTTTTCTCATTGTAGTACTTTTCTTGTATATATAAATTTATTAATTTGAATTAATTGTTATGAATCATGTAAATAAATATATTTTATAAATAATGTATCCGACTTTAAATATTTTTAAAAAAAGTACGACTCTTATGAGTCTCTGCATTTAATTTACACGAGTCATTTTATTTATTTTTCCATTGGACGAGTAGAGTCTAAATGACTAGTTTTTTAAACTTTGGTTCAACCTAAAAGTGAAAACCTCCCTGCTACGAGTCTCATCCGGTCTGTGTCCCACACTATAGCAACGGCCCACACAAGGTCACACGCACACGCGCACGCGCACGGCCATCTATCTATCTATATTATAAGACAAAAACCATGGATGGAAAGTGCTGCCATGTGTCAACAATCTAAATTTTTTATATTTTGACACTTGGCACTATTTTCCTTAAACATTTAATACCCTCTTCTCATATTTTCTTAAACATTTAATGCCCAGGTGTTTCTTCTTTTCCCAATAACTAGCAAATAAATTCTCTTTATTAAAATTTATTATTATGATTTTTAGTTAAGTTTTAGTAATATTTTAAGCCCGGGTGTTTTTTTTGCTAGTGTACCATCTATCTATCTATATTATAAGACAAAAACCATGGATGGAAAGTGCTGTCATGTGTCAATAATCTAAATTTTTTATAATTTGACACTTGGTAGTATTTTTCTTAAACATTTAATACCATCTTCTCGTATTTTCTTAAATATTTAATACCCAGGTGTTTCTTCTTTTTCTAATAACTAGCAAATAAATTCTCTTTATTAAAATTTATTATTATAATTTTTAGTTAAGTTTTTAAGCCGGGTCTTCTTTTTTTTTTTTTTTTCGAGGGTACCATAAGCCTTTACCAGAGCATCGAACGACTGTCAGTGTCAAGGCCAAGCAATCCCGCGTTGCCCAATCATTTCATCGAGACTACCAAGAAAAGAAAAAACAAGTCGTACCGACATTTGCAAGCTAGCGCCCAAAACCCTTTTCCCTAACCTCACTGATGCCCCTAAAACGAAAAGCAGATTCCACTTCCATCCCTAAACCCTCGAACGACGGGCTCGATTTGGCCCATATCCGATCTTTTATTATAGAAAACCTGGCATTTAATGGGATGCTGCACGCATCGAGCTTCGATCGGTGAGTTTTCTCGTCGAATTTGCTCACCTAGATCTTCCTTCGTCGTAATCTTCTCTGCCTGTGTGTTTTCGTCTTAATTTTGTGGATTTCTAGGGTAAGTGGTAAAAGTGCTTGATTTCGATCCGGATCGAGCCGCTGTTATTTTTAGCATGAAAGGGATCGAAGAGTTGAATTCCATTTCTAGTTTTTATTTTTACAGAATCTCTGTTTGAAAAGAGGTATACAATTCATGTGTCTGCATGATAAAATGGTTATATGTGAGATTGGGGTTTATACAATTTATATGTGAGATTGGGGTTTATACAATTCATGTTTTGGAGAATGGGTGATGTTTGCATCTGGTGAGTCAAAAGAGTCTAATGGGAGATTCGGGTGCAATTACTGTGTTTATAAGAAGGTTTGCATGTCATTGCATTGTTGTAAGTTCCCTTGAGTATGTCATCAGCTACTCTTTCATGTCATAATCTGATATAAATTATAAACCAAATGAAATGAAGGAAAAATAAAAGATTATAGTTAGCGTTCAAATCTCTTGTTATGTGATTTACTATAAGTGGAGTCTGGAAACTTTAATTCTAGTTGCGGGGCTAGTTTTAGTTGTTCAGCTTGAGCACGGGGATATTGTTCTATTATTTTTGTTGTGATTTGGATTTGTGACTCTTTCTTCTACCTCAGCTGAGGTTTGTGGGGAATGAGATTGTATCATTGTATGATTTTGTGTCTTATCTGTGCCAAAATATGGGCTAGGTGCGGCTGATCCAGGCTGCATCAACTACCAAGAATCACATGCATAACTATAAACTCATATATGATTTTGACATGACTCTTATTATGTTGAGAAGTAAGAAAATCAAAAGAACTATACAGATGCCCTATTTTTTTTTTCATAAGATGACTTATAAATTAATGAAATTATCATTTTTTACGTTCCTTTATTATTGCTCTTGGAATGAATCGCCAATTTATCCCCAATTTTTCGGTCAATTTATCGATATTGGCTGACAATTTGAAATTATCGGCTGACACCCCCCTAAAAACCTGTTCTTATTTTCTTCTTTCTCTATTTCACATTTGTAGAGGCTTGGAGATCCTTGTTTCTCACTTCCTAAGTGATGCGGGATAGGGGTGGCTAGCCTAATTGATATGATTATTGATGCAGGATAGACCTCAAAGGCCACATGTGTAGGGCCCAAGTTAATTTAGGATTTTTCTTATGTCAATTAATTTAGGATTTTTCTTATGTCATTAGTTTTCTAATTTTATTTAAAGAATTGTAATCATCTATATGGCATTGTAGAGATCATAATCTCAGAGTTTTTGAGTTAATAGAATTTTCCCTCGTGGGATTTATTGTTGGAGATTGGTCTTCATCGTGTGATTATTTGTGGAAACTTGTCATTGTGCTGCGGCACCTCTGATCCAAATCTTAACCCTAGGATTTGCATCAATTATGAGATCAAGAATTTAGTTAACATTTATAATTAAATCTTAAAAATTAAAGCTATGCACACTATTCAATGTAGAATTGGGTAAGTAATTAATGGTTATCCAAGGCTTGTCACAATCCTGCAATGAGATCCTCAATTATTTGAAGATGGATCCAATGGAATGTTAGGACTTCCACGTTGTCCAGGGAATCATCGACACAAGTAGATTTGCGGTGCCTTTTGAGAATTTGATGGTAGCTTGACTCAAATGGCTCCAATTGATAATTTGGGGGATTTTGCAAAATAATGTTCAATTTTAGATTTGATTGAATTAATTCCCGAACTATTTAAAGGCCCAAATAAAAAAAAGTAGAACTGAAATCAGGTTATAATGGGCCTGAAAATTAATTAGAGGGGCTGATCTGGGTACCAAAAGTGGGCCGGCCCGATTGTTAATGGGCTGGACCGGGTTTGGTACCATGCAATCCTGTATAGTTCCGGAAGCATTGATATCCTTCGGATAGTACCTTAGTGTCTTTGATGGTGATGGACATCCCTAACTTCCAGTTCGGTACACCTTTGACTCGGTATCGGCGATCGTACGCTTTCTGGACAATTCGTAAGAGTACATTAAGCTCAAACATCTCTCACTCCATGTCTCCCATTTGGTTCTCATTAGTTATGGCTAAGTGTCCCACAAGTAAGGCCAAAAGCCTAGGTTGTAGTCCCCTTAAGTAGGAAACACAAATCTCTTATGGTTAGCCATAATCCTTTTAGGGTTAGACACGAGATCCTCTACGGTCAGCCGTAGTTATAGCTTACGGCTAGCCGTAGAACAACAGGGTTGAGGCCAAGTCACAGACTGCTACTGTAATTCCTGTCAGTCAGTAACAGGTTTTGCCTCTGGATGGGTACAGTTCTGCGGTTGACTACGGCTAGCTGTTATGGCTAAATGTGGGCTGACCATAGAAAAACCTGTCGGTCAAGTGTCCCAGGGTGCTGTCAGGGTCTCCTTCCACAACCGAACTTGTGGTCATATGGGTAGCCATGTGAGCGTTACAGCTAGTCGTAAGCTCCCAGAAATGAAAATCTTGAAGCCAATTCAGTTCATAATTGGGGGCTTTTACCCTTACTTTAGAATTCCACCTGTAGCATACATAAACATAGGTCTGTCCTCTTGATTTACACCCCTAACCAACCACATTAAAGTCCATTCAACCGCACACCTAAATTCTAATATATATATATCCAGTTCCAACACAATTGAGCTTACAATTGGGTAGCTAAGAGCATTACAATACAAGGATCAAACATTAAAGTCACATGCATATCATTTAAACCATGTTTATTCACTTGCCTTGATGGAGAGAAGTATGTAGAAGAGAAAGCCCTAGCTCCGACCTCCACTCCGAAACTCCAACCCACTCTCTCAAATCAACTCAAAACCACTCCTACAACACAAGAAGAAAAGGGAAGAAGCTAAGCTACGTGCACAGGCACAGCCCAAGGGACCAAAAAGATAGAATGGAAGGGAATTCATGGGTGAAAACTTACCAAAATTAAAGATCTTGGGAAAGAAGACAAGAGGAAGAAGATGAAGAATTGCTTGAAAATAGATCCTCTTGTCTTGATTTGGCTCCTTGGTGATGAAGCAAGAGAGAAATTGAGAGAAAGAGCTGAGACATGCAAAGGAAGAAGAAGGAAATGAAAATTGGGGAATGAGGGCTGTTTTTGGTGGAGAAGTTTATGGGATTTTCAAAGAGACCCTTAAGTCATGGGTTTTGGACATGATGGAAAATGAAAGGCTTCTAGGGGTTGGATCACTACGAGTGCTTAACAAAAAGTTTGGGAAACGAGGCAATTTGTAGAAAAACCCAAAAAACCCAAAATTGGCGAAGTCTGAATTTGTAGAAAAACCCTCACAATTTTCCTTAAATTGCAAACTACTGCCCTACTATGACTAAATGCACTCCAAATCGAACCAAACTTTGCACGTCCTATCCTAACACTAAACAAACTCACTCACTCAACCACTAATCCCACTTAATTAGCTAGAAGCACAATTAATTAAAATAAATACGCGTAATTAGGGTTGGAACCTTACATCATCCATCCTAACTTAGATGATTATTTAGATCCACATTATTTGGATCTATGAATTATTTTCAAATTAAAAAAAGATTATTTATATAAAAACATAATTTCTTAGAAAAATATTTTGCCAAATCAAGTTCCATCCTTAGAACGACCTTTCCAGTCAGAGAAAGGGACTTAGATATGGTTCAGATTTGGTGTTGTGCATTGGTGAAGTATGTGTGATGACTATCCTTAGTTTTCTCAAGAAGGTTCTTCTTTAGTTCTTCCTCATAGGAGTTCTTAATGATGCGGTTGACGGATCGAGATGCGGGGTGGGCAGGATGAAGGTGAAGATGGAGGGGTAGGTCAGGCTTTCGCCTGAAAGTATCTCGGCCTCACGCTGAACTCCCTATCACCGGCAAGGAAAAAGAGAAATTAGGAAACCCAAAATCACTCTGAAAATTCTCATTCATCATAAACTTCAACTAAACAACCAAGGATGCTTTACGTCAATTAAATAGCAGAAAACATAACCTTAGAACTAATCTGGACCATCCAAACACATTGATGGCCAGTATTAAAAGATCTAATATAAAAATAACTTAAAATAAAATAAAAACTCTAAATATAATAGAATATGTGGGCCAGGCCCAAGATGATAGGTTGAGATGGTTGGGTTGGGTTTATTGGCTTATCGGCCCATGGGGACCATGGGTTTGTCCTACATCACTGAAGTTCGCCACCTAATGCATATGGAGGAAGGATGAGAGAGTATGGCTGTTACTTTAATCATCCCGCTATGAGATTGCAAGGTGGGCGGGATAGATGAAGAGAAGGATACTGGAAGTCATGGATTACCTGAACATTTGCCTCGCGCCCTTACTCCAATCTAGGAGGCAAAATGGTCTCAAAGAGTACTTGGGGAAGAACTCAAAAGAGAACTTAGAAACTTAAGTTCATTAATCATTAACCATTAATGAGCCAAAGAGGCTTTACATCATTATATAGGAAAAGAAATAACTCTAGAACTAATGTGGACCATCCAAACACGTTGATAGCCGGGATTAAAGCATTCACTTAAATAACTTCAAACATTATCATCAAGTACTATAAATAAAATAAAGATAGGTGGGCTGGGCCTATTGGCCGGCCGACCCATGGGGACCATGGGTCTGTCCTGCATCAACATGTCACATGGCATTAAGCTCCACTAATCTGGATAAATTCTCACCAATTTTTTTATAGTCTTGCAAGCTCTTTTTAAGTGAAATCATTATTGCAACTTAATTTTTATGAGTTACAACATGTATGTGTAGTTATAGTGTGGTGTATACACTTGAATTTCTAGAATTATTAAATAATATTGGTTAAAGATGTTTACTTGATTTGCATCATATATGGTTCTTATACTGTTATTTCTACAACTTTTAGCATATATATATTGCATTTTGTAATTAAATTTGAACAAACTCTGGATAGCTTCTAACCAAACAATTATACATGATGTTATGTCTGAGGGGAACGATAATTTGGTTTATAATGTATATTAATATAAAAACATTTGGTTTTGGCTTCGTCTAATATCATAGATTTTTTAAAGGGTTCCCATCTCCTCAGCTCACATAGACGGGAGCTTCCCATCCGCTCAGACATGTGGGGCTCACCTGAAACCCACTTGGGGATTGGGCGTACCCGTGTATGGTGACGGAGGCTTGGATGATCATCCTAAACCCTTGATCAACGGCCTGCAAAGTTTTTTGCCATCCAAAATGAGTGCACGGCCGATCCAACAGTATGGTCCAGTCCATTTGGATGGGTGCCAAACCTTGGGACCGGTGACTATTTAGGAGGGGAAGGGGAAGAAAGAGTGGGGTGTTTTTTTTTGTTGGGTGGGGTCCTTCTTCTTTGGTCCACTCAAATGGGCCAACTGTGGGCCCTACACGTGTGAGCGGACAGGAAGCTCCTGTCCGTGTGAGTTGAGGGGGTGATTCATCTTTTTAAAATATTTTTTAACTTTTTGGGTCGCAAAAATTCATGCTGCAATGGGCCGGAATGTTTACAAACTGTGACATATCTATCGCTGCAACAAATCGTTAGGGTGAACCAGTCAACGGCTGCCGCTATAGTGATTTTAAACCATGCGTGTGCTGTGCATGCATAAGGGACCATGCGTGTGTTGTGCTTGCATAAGGGATCAAGGTTGTAACCATCATTTTTGCCTAATCCCTTCTGTTTCGGATTGCCTTTGTGAGTTCTTTTTTTTTTGCTCACCCCTATTTGAGACCGTGTGATATGTAACTTTGCAGCGTAACCCGTCTTTTGTTACTTAATCCAAGGTCTTAATTGGTCTCCCTCTCCCCCTCTTCTCTTAGTTCTATGTACCAGTAGCCCTTCAACATGTAGTGGTAGAGCTGATTATCTTTTTATGAATTAGTTGAATTCACTTGTATGCATATAGGTGATGTCCGTTCAAAGTTTGTTGGGAAGAAACCATGGATGGACAAAATTCTTTCGCTATGGACTGTGGGGGCTTCGGTATCTGTACCTTGCAAGTTGCAACACACCACATTGGCATTGGCAAATTTTTTTAATTTCCCAAAGATTTTTTTTGATCTCACTTTATGTGGGAGTTTCCCTCTGAATGGGGTTAAATGACGATGGGAAATCTATGTGGTGGAATATAATGCCAGTAATTAGAAAGGGTGTCATAAATATGTTGGTTTTTTTTTTTTTGTTTTTTGTTTTTTTCTTCTTTCAACAATTGACAAATGAGCTCTGTTCTCGCCAATGTCCACATTAAAAAACAACTGTTTATTGACATGACTTGATGGAGTCTATTTCTGTTTTAGTCATAACTGAAAAGGCAGATTTTAAAGATTAAAATCTTGCTCACATTTACCAAGTGTGGCAATTGTTTTGCTCTTTCTTTTTCTGCACTAAAAAAGAGGTTGTGTTCCTTATGATACTCACATGTGTAATTATAAATTTTGTATTGCTATTGGTTATGATACTCACATGCGTAATTATAATCCAGATCTTGTATAAACTTCTTGCAATGATGTCAAGGCCCATGGTGCTTGTTTTTCTGCTATTGATACTCATAATCACATCCCAGTTTGACTGGAAACAACCACTTGTGAATGACATGGAATCAAGTCCTAGTATCAGCCAGAAGCAACAACAGATTTCAAAGAGGGAAGAAGTTGTCAAAGAAAAAGTAAGCCTCTAGGATCTAGGTTCTTGCTATTTCAGTTAACAAGTTCTCATATTAGGATTATTTGACCATTTGTTATTTTTGTTAAGCTAATTGCAATTTTTTGGTATAATGCGGATAGTAGAGACGTACATGCTTGGTCAGCATACTCATTCACTCATCCATTTGTGCACAAAATTAAAATGTATTTCATCTATATATTAAAATTGTAGGTTGACAGCGACTGTAAAACTTTTGTCACAGCTACAACATAAATTCTGAAAGGATTTGGCTCATATAGACTGGAATGGCGAAACAAAATTCATATATCTGATCCCAACATAGTTGGGACAAAGCTTTGATGATGATGTTGATATTACAATTCTCATCTTACTAGTCATTTGACAAATGAAATTCACCATTTTGTAACTACTTATTTATGCTACTTTTTGAATAGGTAATGTAAAATTGTAGAAGGACAATAATAGAGCAGTGTGTATTGTAAGAAAGAAAAATGAAAAGGAAATTTATAGTCTGCTCTATAAAATGAAGAGAAAAATGGAACTAGGCTGTTTTTACGTTTTCCCGATATTTCTCAAAATCCAAAATGATCTAAGATATGAGACTTCATACCCTGGGTTTTTCTCAGTTATATGAGAATTTTGAATGGTTTGGATCATGAATTAGGGACGCCCACGACTGTGCAAAAAAGAAGAGAAAAATGGGATGAGGCGATTTGCGTTTTTCGGGCTGGCGCAACTTGACTTTGCTCATTGATGGAAACACTTAAGAAAAGCCAACTTAGTGCTTTTTTAAGCATGTAATCGATACATAACACTTACATATGTAAATCACTTTGTCAAGGATGGAGGGGAAAGTTTTTATATGAAAATGACCCATTTATATAACATTTTTTACAAGTGTGATTAATTTACGCTTGTAAGTTAAAATAAACAAACGTATGTCTATAGTTTTATCATATATGTAGTGATTACATATGCAAATACTACACATGAAATTGTTGCAACCAAATGGTCCCCAAGTATTCAAAGATCGTACTGTTCTCTGTTCAGAGTGAAAATCTTTGAGCACACGTATTCATATCTAAAATTGTTCATATTAGCTGAAACAAGATGTTTCTTAAAGTTCTATAATTATCTTATATTGTTTCTCATTAAAAAAAATTCTTATTTTCAATAATTTTTAAGAGTTTTGGGCTCTGGAGGTGTGGGGTGAGTTGGTACTATGATGCTGCGTAGGCCTCATGGCCACATGTGTAGGGCCCAAGTGGATTTAGGACTTTTCCTATTTATTTGGTTTCTTATTTTAATTAGGTTTCTTAGGGCTTAAGTTGTGTTCTCCTATTTATATGGCATTGTAGAGAATTATTTCTTAGTTGTTGATTAATGAAATTGGGTTTTCCCATTGAGGTGCGTCCTTGTTTATTGTCTTTTCGGAGATTGATTGTGTTTTCAGACATGTGCTTCGGCACCTATTGTGCTTTTAGCACTTTCACCTCAAGCCCTAACCCTAGGGCCTGCATCAATTGGTATCAGAGCCGAACGATCTCTGATCGTCGGCGTGATTAACCCCACAACCCTTCCGTTCATCATTCCATAACCACTGAACCCACAACCCTTCCGTTCATCATTCCATAACCGAACTCAGAAGACCAGCCCTTTGCCATCACCGTCCATCTTCCATTGTCCCAGCCCCCGCCCTTTTCCAGAAACCCAACCTCTGTCACAGACGGCCATCAACCAACCTAATCCACCGAATCCAAACCAAACCACCTCGCACCCCCCTCTCCAGCAACAGAAGCCATTCACGGCCCACGTCCATACCCGATCAACCAACAGCAACCAATTCCAACATCTTGGCACATCCCCTTCACCAACCCATCCCTGAAAGCCCCATTCTATAATCCAAACCGAAGCCCCTGCGACTGACATCCTTATCCCAAACCCTTGAAATCCACCATTCACCCACCTGCCAAAACCCCCTTTCACCAAAACCCAACCTGTGAAAAAAAAAAAAGATGAAGGGAGAGAAGACAGCAAAAAAAAAAAAAAAAAAAAAAAAAAAAAAAAAAAAAAAAAAAGAAGAAGAAGAATAGAGAAGAGAAAGCAGCAGAGAAAAAAAATAAAAGAAAAGAAAAGAAAGGAAAAAGCGAGGTTGAAGGAGGAGTTGCGTTGAGAGAATACCTGGCACCAATCGATCTTCATCTTCCCTGCCCCCATCCTCTCCAGCCAGCAAAACAGCGTCGCAGCACTGGCCAGCATCATCAATCTTTATTGCAGCATCCTTACCTCGTCGTCTAGCACCAGCCCTGCTTCTCCTCCTCCAGCTTCCATCTCAGTAAGAACAAAGAGCCTCTCTTTCTTTTACTTTCTTCTCTGCACAAAATCCAAGGCCGAACCAAGGGCCTTTCTTCACACGTGCCTTCATCAGGCAGTAACTAAATTGGGCCTTCCAATTGGGCCTTTTGGCAATTTGGGCTGATTTGAGCCGAAGCCAGATCCAGCCCATTAGCAACAACAACAAAAAAAAGAGTGCAGTCAGGAAGGCCTACTTTAAATCCAACCCATTCGCAAACAAAAGCCTTCCAATGGAGTGCAAGGTTAACAAATTTGACCCGATCAATGGTTGAGATTTCTTCTTATGATATCGGGCTCATCTCCCGTCAGATTTCAGATCCGTCTTCGCCTGCGTGCTCGTGGATAGCAGATCTACAGAAAAAGTCAATCCATTCATACATCCAATATGAAATTCCATATTAGTAAGTTCTACAATGCACTTCAAGGAGTCAAATATGTGTGTCAATATGGATTATGGTATGCTGTAAATAAAAATTATTTCCAGCAATTTCTTGATTTTAAACAAGAAGAATTGTCCGTTCTTGAATATTCTGACGAATTTTCAAGGCTCCAAGATGCATGTGGAATGGAGGATGATGATGAACATGATGTCATCAGTTTTGTAAGAGGCTTGAGACCGGACATAGTGGATAGAATGACTGCAAGACCATCCACGAGGCATTTTGGGAAGCAATTCGTGTGGAGCGGCTGCTTAAAAGGCCTCATATAGTGGAAGTTACCCGTCAAGAAGAAAAGTCGTCTCATGTAACAGACTGTGTTGAGGAACTAGTGCCAACGGATATACAGACCAATCCGCCAGAGTTGGACACAGAAGATTCCATATCTACAGTTGGCCTTAAAATTTTTCCTATTGATTGTCTTTCGGAATCAACTATGTCAACTGGGAGATGACCAGCGGATAGTTAGAGATTCTGACTTGATAGTGCATGTTCTACAAGTAAGGCATATCAACACATATTTCAGCCATCAAAAGCAATTATGCATGAAGCTGTGCCAAGAAGTTATTGATTGACTGACACATCGGAAGTTTGTCAGATTGATCTTTGATCCAAGTGGACATTTTCCGAACTCGAGGTCGAGTTCTTTTTCCAGTGGGGGAGAATGATGCAGCGTAGACCTCATGGCCACGTGTAGGGCCCAAGTGGATTTAGGACTTTTCCTATTTATTTGGTTTCCTATTTTAATTAGGTTTCTTAGGGCTTAAGTTGTGTTTTCCTATTTATATGGCATTGTAGAGAATTATGTCTTAGTTGTTGATTAATGAAATTGGGTTTTCCCATTGAGGTGCGTCCTCGTTTATTGTCTCTTCGGAGATTGATTGTGTCTTCGGACACGTGTTTCGACACCCATTGTGCTTTTAGCACTTCCACCGCAAGCCCTAACCCTAGGGCCTGCATCATACTACTTGTCCGACTTGAATTTGGTGGGTTTGAGTTGCCCCCTCCAATTCCAATATTTAAAACCTTGCTCGGGCTGGTCATTATTAGGGTTGGATGACCAGTCCCCGTGGTTCCTTTCAAATTCTCTCTACAACCCTAATCTTCTTCTTTAATCTTTTAGGTTTAATTTTCTTGTGGATTTTAAGTTTCAACTTAGGATTATTTGTTGGGCATGGACCATTGTTCCGGTTATACGTTTTATTCTTTTTAAGGCTGGAAATTTAATTGGTGGTTTATTTGTAATGTCAAATGGAAATCTAGGACTTGGGATGATGAGACTGTACTGATATTTGATTATTGGTTGGATCATAAGGTACAGATATTTCATTGTATCATACATTGTTGACGTATGAAGCATTGTCGTTCCAATGGATCATTGGCAGATTTTTCTTGGAAGCTACGCATGATCTAGAGAAAAAATGGGTATAAATTTCTAATAATTGGAACTTCAAAATGGCATTTTATCTGAAAAATCTTAAGAGTTCAAACTAACCTTTTGAGCTAGTTCCTGAGCCCATTGAATGCTGAATGGTTGAGAGTTGAGACTTGAGAGGGTTAGACACTATATTTCAGTGCTGCTTTCGTAGAAACACTGTAATATAGTGCTGGTTGTTTGTGGAATGTAATTTTCAGTTGTCTTGCTTTGTCATTATTTGGTGGTTGGTTCTGTTATGGATTAAATTGTTGGAGATTTGGACAAAGTATCTGTTGGGTTAAAACAGTGAAAACAGTTGTATCAAAATATAGTGGCTGGTTCTGTCATGGATTAAAATTTTGAAACTTCGGACTAGAAGAATGTTCTGGATATTTTCTTTCTGTTGATCTTACTAGAGATCTTTCCATCCAATTGCAGATAATCTTATCTCAGGAGAAGAACATCCAGAGACTCAAAGAACTCGTGCAAAATCTTCGAGAGCAGTTGGTCCAATGTAGGGGCAGTAATAATACTACAGATGGCATTTCAAACTCTCCAACTACTCATGTAATTGAGCTACAGAGGAAGCAGATTCTTGAAGACTGATCTATTTGGTTCTAGAAGACTAGAACCAAAACCATTCAGTAATTAGGTATCATATTAGTACTTGTTCTCAATGATGATGGAATAACTCTTGCTGTAAACTCTGCTGCGTGATTATTTTTATTAATAAATCCACGTTAGGATTACACCCTCCTAAAAAAGAAGAGAAAAGAAAAAAAAAAACCCCTTGTTTTCAGGCTTTGGTGTGCCATGTATCTTTGTTGCTATGTACAGCAGTTAGCTGCACTCCTAGGATCACTCTTAACATATTCATTTTATTGAAATATCCAACTAGATCTTTGATTCCTCATGTAAATAAATTTTTTGGTGGATGAGGGGCTGTTTGGATATGTGCACAATAAAATAGGTATAGATTTAAATACTGTTAAAATGAAATAGTATCAAGTAGAATAGTGTAACATTAAAATATTGCAATATTTCTCCTGTGCGGCAATTTCTGAAGGATGCAACAGATTTTAAATTGAGTTGTTTGGCAGTTATTGCAAATTGTAAGAGATGTTGAAAAAAAAAATGCAAGATTACTAAAACTCTTTAAAATTAAAAATCTGGGTAAGGTTCATTATTGAGTTAATCACACATAAAATTCGCTTCAAATCCATCAATGCTACTTTTGAAACCTAAACTACTCAATTTGGCTTCCCCACCTTGTTCTATCAAGCAAAACTTCACTGTAATTAGTCTTTAGCCCACCATAAGATTGATCATGTCTAACACATGATTAAAATAAGAAAAGACAAGTTCAATCACATGCTTTATGCATCATCGATATGATGATTAGGATAACTTTGATTAGAGTAAAACATTCATTGATGATATAACTTGGTGGGACACCATCATCATCACCACACCATTGCCATCATCACCACTACCACCTCCGTCATCATCATCACCCCTTTGGTTACACCCTCAAACTGACACTGCCACCATCATCAATATCAGCCCTTTAGCCACACCATCAACTTTCAATCACCACGACCACCACCACTATCATTGCCCTTGAGACACACTATCAAACATGATTCCAATGATTTCTTTCTCAGAACCTTAAACCTCATACTCAAACTAGCAAATACAGAGAAACGAAGAAAGAAGTCTCTAATTTCTATCCAGGTTTACAAAATCTCTTTGATTCCCTCCCACACCATCTCGTTACCTTTTTAGAGCACTTGAAATCTAGAACCCTCGACTCCTTGCCTTCAAACATGGATTGGGTAGAGAGGGGGTCACGAACAATCACAACTACTCTATGTGGCATTTGCAACCTTCTTTGCCTCAACCACCACAAACTCAAGAACATGGCCACTTGGGTACGATATGTCTCGAAAATGTTGCTATTGTTGTGGTGGCTTCACTTGAAGGGCGGGGAAGGGATAGAGGAGGAAGGGCTTGCTGATAAGGTGAACCACAAAGCTATTGTCATCCTAGTCAACACACTCTCTTTTGGGAAGGGCGAGAGGTGAGTGATTTTTAGAACTTATATTTTGAGATATTTTTATATTATAGGAAGTTTTATAGAGGGTAGAGCTGCACGTAAATATATTCAACTTTTTGAAAGAATTTTTTTCTTGGGTTTCCTAACAAGTAAAGCTTTTCAAGTTTAATGAAATTTACCATTCAAAAAAAAAAAAAAAAGCTTTTCAAGTTTAGGAAATGGAAGATTGTATTCTCTCTCATATTTTGGCTTTTTTGGATTCATAAAAAAGCATAAGAAATAATATATGAGAGAAGAAATCTTTTATTTGCCCAGAAAAGTAAGAAGAAAATATATTTTTTTCTTCAAAAAGTTAAATATTTTTACCTACAGCTCCCCTAGAAAATTTGCTATAATATAAAAGCATCTCAAAACATAGGTTTTAAAAAAGAATCACTCACCTGTCACCCTTTCTGAAGGAGATTATACGCTGCTTAGGACAACAAGGGCTATATGGTGATGGTGATGGTGGTGATGGTGATGGTGATGGTCGTAATGGTGGTGATGATGATGGTCGTGGTGGTGGTGATGACAGTGGCAGTGCTTGGTGGGTTTTGATGATGGTGGTCCTTGTTTTGAAAACCAAAATCATTAGATGGGTCAAATTGAATCAAATTGCGAATTGTAAGTTTTTTATTTTTTGTAAAATTGAAAAAAAATGCAAAAATAAGAAAAAATCAGTTATTAATAACCATGAATTTTGCATCCATAGAAGCATCAATATAGTGCCACGGACTATGATAGAATCATGTGAAGAACATCATTAACGCATATCATAATTGATATGTGCGAATGGTGGAATATGTTTGAGTTATTATTATTAATAGGAAAAACAAATAGTTACAAGTTTTGCCAACACAGTCGTTGCTAAGTGGTGTTGGCACCTTAGTATCACACACATCTCCAGTTTAAAGTATCACTCTTGACTAGTCCAACTAAGCAACCAAATCAAACCAAACCAAAACAAGCCTTTTCCCATTAGGTGGGGTCGGCTATATGGATTTGACGACGCCAATCAAATCTGTTTAGGGCCATGTCCTCCGTTAGATCCATGTAGGCAAGATCATGTTTAATAGTTTCTTTCCAACTTCTCTTGGGTCTCCCTCTCCCTCTCCTACTCTTGGCTAACTCCATGCTTTCACACCTTTTAACAGGTGCCTCTGTTGGACGCCTTCTAACATGGCCGAACCATCTCAGTCGATTTTCTCTCATTTTATCTCCAATCAGTACTATTCCTACTATGCCCCTAATCTCCTCATTCCTAATCCTATCTCTCCTTGTGATCCCGCACATCCATCTTAGCATTCTCATCTCCGCAACTTCCATCTTCTTGACATGATTATGCTTTACTGCCCAACACTCTGATCTATATAACAACGCTGGCCGTACCGCCACCTTATAATACTTTCCTTTAACCTTGAGGGGGACTTTCCGATCACACAAGACCCCCGAAGCACTCCTCCATTTGGTCCACCCGGCTTGAATCCTGTGACTTACATCAGTATCAATCCCTCCATCCTGTTGCACCATGGATCCAAGGTACCTAAAGTTTTCTTTTTCTACTATCTTTTGTGTGCCCAAACTTACTTCTATGTTACCAGGTGTCCTACTTTGACTAAACTTGCATTCCATATATTCCGTTTTGCATCGACTTAGCCTAAACCCTTTTGTCTCTAATGTTTTCCGCCACAATTCAAGTTTAGCATTTACTCCTTCTCTCGTCTCATCCACTAAAACAATGTCATCTGCAAATAGCATACACCACGGCACCTCATCCTGGATATGTCTTGTAATCTCATCCATAACTAGGGCAAACAAGTACGGGCTTAACGCTGAGCCTTGGTGTAGACCAATCGTGATAGGAAACTCCTTAGTTTCGCCGCCAGTCGTCCTTATAGATGTCACGACTCTATCATACATATCCTTTATCGCCTCAATATAAGCGACACAAACTCTTTTCTTTTCCAGAACTTTCCAAAGAATCTCCCTAGGAACCCGGTCATAGGCCTTCTCCAAGTCAATGAACACCATATGTAAATCTCTCTTACCTTCTCTATACTGTTCCATTAACCTCCTCAGGAGAAAGATAGCCTCCATGGTTGATCTCCCAGGCATGAAACCAAATTGATTCTCTGAAATATTTGTTGTTCTTCTTAGTCTTCTCTCAATAACTCTCTCCCATAATGTCATCGTATGGCTCATCAATTTAATCCCGCAGTAGTTCGCACAGTTCTGAATATCTCCTTTGTTCTTGTATATGGGTATAAGAATACTTTTCCTCCATGCATTAGGCATCTTCTTGCTCTTTAGCACTACATTAAAAAGCTTTGTCAACCAACTAATACCATCCTCCCCCAAGCACCTCCAGACCTCAATAGGGATACCATCTGGCCCAACCGCTTTCCCATTCTTCATTCTTTTCAATACTTCTTTAACTTCTTCCCTACTGATTCTCCTATAGAACATATGATTCGCTTCTTCTCTAGAAATTGTAAGCTGCCCCAATTGTATGTCACTACTACTGCTTTCGTTAAATAACTTGTAGAAGTAGCTCTTCCAATGCTCCTTTATCTCCTCTCCTTTACTAATACCTTTTCATCCTCATCCTTAATGCATTTAACTTGGTTTAAGTCCTTGGTCCGCCGAAGCAACCAAAAAAAAAGGAAGGAAAAAGAAAAAGAAAAAAGAAAAAATCATTGCAGGTTTCCCCATTCCACTTAAATCTCTAACTAATACATGGTTAGAATGTGTCTCCTGAAGTTAAAGAAGTGATTCATGGAGAAAAATCAGAAAAAAAAAAATAAAAGAAAAGAATTTATGACAAAACCTATATGTGTGGTCGAATGCTCCAATTACATGCCTATTCTTTATTTTGTCTCTTAACCCTTACGAAATTCGGTTGATTGAATTTTTTTAGGTTTTGTTAATCACTAGATAAACTCTAAAATGTGGAAACATTGAAAAATGAAAAAAAAAAAAAGAAAGTAAAAAATTACTAACATTAGCCGTTCAACTAGCATGAATTGTGAGATTCGATAAATCTATTATCAAATCATAAGTTTCACACATGAATCTTGAGATCTGCTGTAGATGGGATTCATTGTAAATATAGAAATCCTTTTCCCTAGGATTTGGCATATGAATCCTAGCATTTTAACAACAAATTGTGGTGGTGATGGTGGCCATGATGGTGGCAGTGATGATGATGTCCCACCTTGTTATCAAGGAAAGTTTTTCTCCAATCAAAGTTATTCCCACCATCAGATTGGTAATGTGTGAAGCATGTGATTTTATTTTTCTTTTCTTAGTTTAAGCATGTGGTTTAGATGTGCCAATCTTATGGTGGGGCATAAGACACAAATTTTCCTTAATGTTAGAACAAGGTGGCAAAGGGAATGAGTAGTTTGGATTTCAATCGTGGTCTCCGTTAATGGATTTGAAGTGACAAACTACGTACAAATAAAGTATTTTATAAGTGATTGATTTGATTGATCAAGAATTTCAGAATATTTTGCTTAATTTTTTTCAGCATATATTATAATCCGCAGTAAGTGCCAAACAACTTACTTTAAAACTTGTGGTATTCTTAAGAAATTGTCAAATTGAAAAATATTGCATATGTTGATACACATTCTATTCTATACTATTTTGTTATGATAGTATTTCTCTATAAATATTTTGTTGTGCACATATCCAAATGGGCCCATATTTTCTTCTGCTTTTATGTGCATCCATACAAGCTCTAAGTTCACTTCATTGATGGATGATACAGTAACCATTTGGATCATTCAAGATTCTTTTACTCATCTGAGCAAGACCCAATTTCTTCATAGAAGATCCTTGCAAAAAAGAATTGTAGCAGATGCTGATGCTAGAATTCTCTGTACCCAGTCAGTTTGGTTACAATGCAACCCTTAAATTTTGCAGCTTAGAAAATATGCTTCAAACATTTCAACATCATCAAATGGTTGAACACTCTATTTTTACCTTTTAACGTCACAGAAAAGTAGGACAAAGGAAAATAGGAATTAGAAAATTAAAGTTAACAAATTTCTCTAAAAAAAGTATGGAGAAATATCATGATCAAATTATGTTCCTCAAAGTTAGATCTGATGGGACAAGGATATTTAAACAAGAAAGTTCTCTAGTTGTTCTCTCGAAAACCAGTGAGTTTTCTTATATTCATTTATTCAGTGCATCACTTGAAATATTTACCATATCATTTTAGGAATTCATTTCTATATAATTGTGATGTTTTCTTATTCAATGATGTGAGTTTTGTGAGGACTGATGTAGCTTTTTGTATTGAAATAAAAGAACAGAACTTTACACAAAAACTACTTGCCTCATATTTGTCTATAGCAGCTTGTGTTTGGTTTGATTCAAGTAAAATGATAAAGTTTTATATAAAGGGAAAAAAACCTTCTATAAGCCATTGTTGGAGAGCTGGGGAAGATGGCATTCATCTGGAAAAGCGAGAGCGTCTCTCTCTCTCTCTCTCTCTCTCTCTCTCTCTCTGTGCGCGCGCGCGACCTTCTATAAGCCATTGTTGGAGAGCTGGGGAAGATGGTATTCATCTGGAAAGGCGAGAGCATATCTCTCTCTCTCTCTCTCTCTCTCTGCGCGCGTGCACGTGTCCACATGCGCGATCTTCCTTGAGATTTCAAGGCTGGAGCTACTTGCTTATTCCATCAAACATGAAAGGTATCGGATAAGTGTCGTAGGGTGGATAGATGAACAGGTAATTGCTATGGATTGGACTCGTTCATTTTGGCACAAAACCGGAGGCTGAGAGCAATACTAGATTTAAATGGTAGAAGCTCGAGAGGAAAGGGCACATTGGCTATGATGCATGGAGAGACCACAGGGATAATGTAAAGCGGAGCTGGGATGGAAGAAGTTGACCGGCAGGACAAGGGAAGGCTGCAGAAGACAGAGCATGGTAGGGAGAGTTACAATGGACAAATGGTGCAAGAGGTTTTGAAGAACGAAAGCAGTCATAGATGGTGAGAACAGGGGAACAGCAGGGCCGGCCCTAGGCCTAGGCCACTTAGTTGGCTGCCTAGGGCCCCCAATTTTTGCAAATTTTTGGAGCCCCCTGTTAAGAATTTTAGTTATGGGCAGGCATATATAGTTTGGATAGGCTGGTTTGAGACTTGAGAGGGCCCAAATTTTATTGATAGGTCCATTTTATTGATAGGCCCAAACTTACCTAGAAAATTGCTCACAGTTGTAGTCTAAGCTGTTAGACTTCTACAGCTGTAGATATGTGATGTGACAAACCATGAGAGACTGCTGCAGAAAAAGATGGATGCGTGTGTTTCAATTTTCACATAGCATTAAAATAGGTACTAAGAACACCTCTCTCTCTCTTTGAAGTTTGAATCTGAACAAAGAACACCTTTTTGTTGGAAGGCTTCCTTTTGTTGGAAGGCTGTTGCTACACAACTAAAATTCTGCCTTTTGCTCAAAGGTTGTTGCTACAAAAAGACCTTGCTACCAACAATACCGAAGAAGGTAGTGATTCAGGATAAGGAGCTGAGTGCCAACAATACCAGGTTGTGTTGTTCTTTAATTTTTATTTTAGTTTTAATTTAATTTTTATAAATTTTGTGTTATAATTTTTCATTGTAATCACTGCAAGTTATATAATTAGTATGTCTACTCGAAGTAAAAAGAAGAGAAAACAAGATGAATTTATTGAGCACTCGATAAATTTGTTATTAGTGATAAACCAACTACAATAGAAGATTCAAATGATGATTCAACGATTGAACTATTAGATAATATAGCAAAATCAACGGAATGCCAAAAAGATTTAAAAGAAAATGAAATTGGTAAAGAATGTGAACTTGTTAGTGAAGTAGAAAGTGATGAAGAATGTGAACATGTTAGAGAACTATTAGATTATGTTCCAATAAATATCTATGATCCAGAAAAATATTGACACAAAATTAAGAGACTTATTAGGTGAAAGAGGTCCTATTATGGAAAATGATTTAGACTTTCCTAATGATGAAAATAATAGACATTTTTCTATTACATATTACACTAAAAAATTGTCAAACGGAGAAAAGCATGATAGAAAATGGTTAATATATTCAAAAGATTTAGATAGAGTATATTGCTTTTGTTGTAAGTTGTTCAATTCAAAACCTAGCACAAGTCAATTAGTTAATGAAGGAACTAAAGATTGGAAAAATCTTAGTTATAAGCTCTTAACTCATGAAACAACTAATGAGCATATCACTAACATGAATTCATGGGTTGATTTAGAAATAAGATTGTCAAAAAATAAAACTGTTGATGAAAATATTCAAGAACAAATTAACAAAGAGAAAGAGTATTGGAAAAAAGTAATTGTAAGAATTTTAGCTGTAGTAAAAACTCTTGCTAAAAATAATTTGGCATTTCGTGGGAAGAATGAGAAAATATATCAAGACAACAATGGAAACTTTTTAAGTTTAATTGAAATGATTACGGAATTTGATCCAATAATGCAAGAGCATGTTCGACGAATTAAAGATGGTGAAATTCATAATCATTATCTCGAGCATAAGATACAAAATGAATTAATACTAATGTTAGCTTCTGAAATTAAAAGTGTAATCATTAATAAGATTAAAGAAGCAAAATATTTTTCAGTAATACTTGATTGTATTCCTGAGTCCTGATGCAAGTCATCAAGAAAAAATGACTCTTATACTGCGATGTGTAGATATTTCAACAAGTCCAATAAAAATAGAAGAATATTTTTTAGAATTTTTGGAAGTAGATGATACCTCTGGGAAAGGCCTTTTTGATGAACTTATAAATGTAATTAAAAAACTTGGACTTGATGTAAATGATGTAAGAGAACAAGGGTATGATAATGGATCTAATATGAAAGGAAAACACCATGGTGTACAAAAAAGACTACTAGATATAAATCCAAGAGCGTTTTACACACCATGTGGATGTCATAATCTTAACCTCGTACTTTGTGATATAGCTAACTCTTGTCCTAAAGCCATATCTTTTTTTGGAGTATTACAACGTATATACTCATTATTTTCTTCTTCAACTAAACGATGGAAAATTTTACAAGATAATATATCTATGTTAACTCTTAAATCATTATCTCAAACGCGATGGGAAAGTCGTATCGAAAGTGTTAAAGCAATCAAGTATCAGACTCCGAAAATACGAGATGCTTTAATTCAATTAGCAAAAATTAGTGAAGATCCTAAAATAAGGAGTGAAGCCACATGCTTAGCTACATATGAGATTGAAACCTTTGAATTTTTATTGGGTATGAATATTTGGTATGATATATTATTTGCTATTAACACGGTTAGTAAAAATTTACAATCCAAAAACATGTATATTGATGTTGCTATTGATCAATTAAAAGGACTTATTTCTTTTTTGGAATCATATAGAGAAAATGGATTTTACTCTGCTTTGATTTCATCAAAAGAGATTGCACTTGAAATGGAAATAGAACCAGTATTTCGAGAAAAACGCAAAATTTTTAGGAAAAAACAATTTGATGATACAATTGAGAATGCAGTAACACTATCAGCTGAAGAGTCATTTAGAATTGAGTATTTTTTATTTATAGTTAATCTAGCTATTTCTTCGATCAAGAGTAGATTTGAACAATTCAAAATATATGAAAATATTTTTGGTTTTCTATTTTGTTTTAAAAAATTAAAATCCTTAGATGATGATAGTTTGAAAAGTTATTGTCTTAACCTTGAAACTTTTTTGAAGCATGACTTATTTTCTGATATTATGGTTTAGATTTATTTCAAGAATTGACTGTATTAAGAAAAGTTCTACAATCTGAAATTAATACTCCAGCTGAAACCTTAACTTATATAAAATGATTAGATAGTTTTCCAAATACATGTATAGCTTTTAGAATATTGTTAACAATACCAGCGGAGAGAAGTTTTTTGAAACTTAAATTAATAAAATCTTATCTCCGATCAACTATGTCACAAGAAAGATTAAATGGATTAGCTATATTATCTATTGAAAAAAATATATTAACAAAACTTGAATATAAAAACTTAATCAATATTTTTGCATCTCAAAAAGCTAGAAAAATATCTTTTAAATGAATATATTTTAATAATTATTGCCTATTAATAAGGCCCACTTTCATATTCTCGCCTAGGGCCTCCGGATTTGTTGGGCCGCCCCTGGGGGAACTGAACATCATTGATTGTTGTCGTGCTTAGAGGTGGAGTTGGTTGATTGGCTACAAGATTCTGGTGCTTTGTGGCTGTGAAAGGATCCGAGGGATGGATTGATGCAAGATCCTCTTTAGCTTTGAAGTGGACAATGAAGCTCTAAGAATGATGCATGAAGCTTTGTTTGGTCATGCCAATCCTTTCGTCTCGATTGATGAAAGGAACGTTGTGTAATTTGTTTCTAGTATCTTGCTGAAATCAAGGACCAAGCGTTTGTTGAGTCCTGCCCTTGGAGAGGTGAAAGGGTGTAGAGGGATCTTCTCAGGAGGAGATTGGAACTACTTCTCAACTGGGTAAGAAAGGACAGGATCTCAACTTTTGAGGTCAAAACTTCTAAGATCATTGTTTTTTTTTGGTGCGGGCATGTTTGTTTACATTACTGGTAATGAAGTGAATGTCACATCAATGGGAAAGGTGAGATAATGTTTTTGGTGAACTAATGTTTGTATTTGGTTTGTATATGGTGAAGTAATGTGAGAAAGTGGTAAAGTAGGTACCTTTTGTCTTGGGTTTACTTTACCAAACATTACCTCATTTTTATGAGGTAAAGTGGGTGGTGGTTGGATGATTACTTTCCCACTCAATTTTGTCAACGAAACATGGTTGAGAGAAAATGGGTTGCGTCTAGGATTACTTTACCTCATTTTTTTAGTATACCACATGTAAACAAACATGCCCAGGATTAACCCTTTTTATCTTAGGGCATTTGGCTGTAGGTCCCTCAATAATACGTTTCATAGCCCGTGATCCAAGTCATTTTCTCATAGAGGTAGTGATCTCCTCTTAACATTAAATGAGTCAAAAAGACAAAAATGCCCTCTCTTTATATACTCTATACGTCACCAAACACGCACCGCTTTAAAATATTCCGTTATACACTCCGAAATCTAAGCAAAATAAAGATTCTGAAATTGAAGATGAAGGAAAATAAACTCATCAGTGACCTCGAACAACCGAATCATCTTGACTTAAACTTAATTGAGTTAGACATAAGTTTATCAAAGTTTTGGTTTGAATTTATCTGAGCTTGATATGAAATTATTTGACTTTGACTTGTATTTATCTAAAGCTTTATGTAAGGTTATCTTAGTCTATGATCAATTAAACATGACTTTAAATGAATTTATCTGTATATTAAATGATTTTTCTGAGTTTGATTTCAATTTAACTACGTTTGTTATCAATTAAACAATGTTTCAGATGAATTTATGTGACTTGGAAACGATTTTATCTGAGTTTTTACTGAGTTTATCTGAGTTTCTTATGAAATAATGAGTTTGGTATGAAATTAAGTGGATTTCACATGATTTTATTTGACTTTAAAATGTATTCAACTTGGTTTTAAATGAGTTTTTTTTTTTAGTTTGCTATGAATTTATCTAAGCTTTGTATGTGTTATCTGACTTTGGCATAATGTTATCTGACTTTGGCATGATGTTATCTGTGTTTGGTATGAATTTATCTAAGTTTGATATGAATTTATTTGTGTTTGCTTTGAATTAATCCGAGTTTGATACGAATTAAGTGAATTTATCTAAGTTTGCTGTGAATTTATCTAACATTTGATGTAAACTTATCTGACTTTGGCGTGAGTTTATATGAATTTATTTATGTTTGAAATCATAATCAGTTTGAAAACAAGTTATGTTACTTCGATATAAGATTATCTAACTAGATTTGGTTTGGTTTGACTAGATTTAGTTTGAATTTATCTAGCTTGATAAAAGTTTATCTTAATCTAATATGAAATTATCTGTATTTGAAGTGAATTTAAATAAATTTGTTATGATTTTATTTGACTTTGCTTTGGACATGGATGAGTTTGATATCAATTTATCTGAGTTGTATGTGTATGTAGATAGCCAAAAGCACCCAAAGGAGGAAAGATGATACAAAAAAAGCAGCACCAAGCAAGCCACGCTATGTAAAATTTCATCAGTTGTCTCGTTCCCTCCAATTTAAAACTTAAAATTTGATTGAAAAGTCATCTTATTACATTTAAATTGAAAAATAATCTGGGAAAGACAGTAAGTTGGAGCTAAAACTCAGATTTAAATTGCATGACACCCATTTAAATGGTTAGAAGGGCAAAGGAGTTATAAAAAATCTGTTGTCACATGCATAGGGACCATCGCCTAAATTAATCCTATGCGCAAGAGACTCTAGCCTTTAAATATTAATACGATGTACTAGAGACTTTATAACACGGTGGGATCCCCCCCGCGCGCGCGCACACATTCATTTTCTTCTTTTCTTTTCTTTCTCCTCCCCTTCACGCGCTTCGCATTTTCATGAAAATAACTGTTAAGGAAGGAAGGAAGGAAGGAAAGGAAAAAAAAAAGGTGGGGAGTGAAGGATCCTACTTAATCAAATTGTGTCCGTAGATCTCTCTCTCTCTCCTTGATTGTTTCAGGATTTGAATTGATGTGCTCTAATTCTTGAAAATACCTCATTTCAAATAGAATTCAAATCTATTACCAAAAAATAAATAAAATAGAATTCAACTATTCATGATACACAATGATCCCAGCCAAAGCGTCCTTGGCTTAATGATATAGCACCTGCTCATAACAACAGACCGTTGGTGTTAAAGCTTTTTACCAGCACAATTAAACAGTAGTTGTGAAAATATATTTAATTTTGGTTCATCAGAGATTACGCCTTCATTTTGATTAATGTTTTTGCGAAGTAACCAGAAATTTACTAAACTATAACTAAATCCTGTTTTTCTTTTTTATTTTCGTTCGAAAAATATATAACTCTTGAGATCCAATGGTCAAGATGGACAACTGTATTGAAGGATTGATCAACAAGTTGATATTTTGAGGTCTCTCTGAAGCAAGGGGTGTTTGATGTAGCTCATTAGGCCCTTATATCTGGGCTTGGGCTTGGGGCAAGTCATTTGCCATTTAGAAGCCCTATTTTAGCCAATATCGTTTAGGAAAAATGGTGGGTTTTATTCTATGCATAAGATATATTTAATTTTATACATATATGTAATTTAATTGGTTATTCATATAGCACTGAATATGTAAAATTGAGCAAAATATATATGTTTATATATGGCCAAGGCTCTCATAAGCTAAAGCTTAGAATAAAATTCCGTAAGCTCACGCTTGTGGGGCCACCCTTGGTCCATCCAAATGGAACAAACACACGACTCCCCTAAATTGCACATGTCCACCAACTTTTGATACGATCTGAATTTACTGGACCGTTGAATCGACTATGTACCGATCCAAATGAACTATTGACCATTAAACTTTTGGGGCTCAGATGGAGATGATAGAAACCACGATTGGGGCTGACTTTTTGCACAGAGGAGGGTCCCAAGGAGTCCTTGAAATTCCACCATCCCACCCCCATGTGGGCCTCACCACACACTTAAGCTAACCTTATCCTAAGCTGCAACTTAGGAGAGTTGCCCTCTTTATATATATGTGTGTGTGTGTGTGTGTGTGTGTGTGTGTGTGTGTGTGTGTGTGTGTGTGTGAGATATTTCTGTGAGAGCAACTCTTACGATACTATGAGATTAAGGGTAGGGGTCCTTACATTCATATTCAATGCTAACAACCTAAATGTGAGGGACCCTACCCCTTACTCTTACGGTATCGTGAGCATATGTATCACTCTCTCTGTCTCTCTCTTTCCCGCTCTCTATACACATATATATATATATATATGAGTAATATTCAGGTGGGAACTGTTCTCACATATTATGTGATGACTTTTTTATGGGGCCCAATTATGGGCCTCATTTGGGGATGGGACCAGGGGGGATGAAAAGATCTATGTGAGACCACCCCAAATATCAAGTTTGACCCTAAATCCATGCCCCTAACCCCTTCATCTGTGGCCCACAAGTTTAATGGCTTCATATTCAAAAAAATATTCAACCCTCTATCCAACGGTTCGGTCCATTCGGCTGTGTGCCAATCCTTAGGATTAGTGACTATCAGGAGATATATATATATATAGGAAAATATTCAAGTGAGAACTAGTTCTTACCTATTATATAAGAACTTTTTTTGTGGGGCCTAACTAGCAACCCATCCAAACTTAGCAACCAACAGGGAACCTCCTGATAGTGACTAATCCCAAGGAGTGGCACACATTCGAATGGACTGAACCGTTGGATTGAGGGTTTAATATTTTTTTAAATATGAAGCCATTAAACTTGTGGGCCACGGATGAAGGGGTTAGGGGCATGGGTTTGGGGTCAAACTTGATATTTGGGGTGGTCTCACATAATCTTTCCATCCCCCTGGTCTCATCCCCAAATAGGGCCCACAATTGGGCCTTATAAAAAAATTTCTCATATAATATATGAGAACTAGTTCTCACTTAAATATTACCGATATATATACATACCGCATAATATTCAGGTGGGAACTGTTCTCACATAATACGGAGAACTTTTTTTTGGCGCCCAATTATGGGCCCCATTTGGGGATGGGACTAGGGAGGATGGAAAGATCTATGTGAGACCACCCCCAGTATTAAGTTTGACCCCAAACCCATGCCCTTAACCCTTTCATCCTTGCGCCAAAAGTTTAATGACTTCATATTCAAAAAATATTTAACTTTCGATCCAATGGTTCAGTCCATTTGGATGTGTGCCAATCCTTAGGATTAGTGACTATCAGGGGGTTCCCTATTGATTGCTAGGTTTGGATGAATTGCTAGTTGGGCCCCGTAAAAAAGTTCTCATATAATAGTTGAGAACTAGTTCTCACTTGAATATTTTCCATACATCTATATAATAAGGGAGCTCAGTTTTTGAATCCCATATATTAGACCCTTGGATTTATGTACATAAATCCTAGGGATATTTTGGACCCTTGGATTTAAGAGGGGAATGAAAAAAAGGGGCTAAAAGTTGGAGAAATTTACAAGTTTTTGCTATCCCAATCAAAATCACGTTCACATCTTGGTTTGTACGGCGCAAAAAGGGGCAGCAAGTTTAAGTTATTTACAGGTATTGCCATCCCTTCTTCATTTAAAAGAAAAGCAAGATTGTTTACTTTCTTATTGTTCTGCCATTGATAAAAAATGTGTCAAAGCAAAAAAGAAAAACCTTCTTTTGAAAGAGAGCTCAGTTTTTGAATTCCCCATATTTTGGACCCTTGGATTTATGTACATAAATCCTAGGGCTAAGATTAATAGGAAAGGGGATGAGGGATTTAAGGGGGTTTGAGAGTCCAGAGATCTGGGACACTATTTTTCCAGATCCCTGGACTCTTTCTCCCTTATCCGGGCGATGGGTCAAGGAGTTTGGGCCAGGTCTGAGATTACGTTCAGGTTAGATGGGTTTTGGTTGGATTTGGGTTCGGATTGATTTGGGTAGAGTTTGATGGGTTGGATTGGGTCAGGTTCAGGTCAGGTCTGACGGGTTTAGTTAAGCGCCCAATCGGGGTCTGGATCAGAGGTTTGGGGCCTAAAAGGTGGGCTGCGGTGGGGTCAGGTCTGGGCAATAATCACATCCGCCCGTCGGATCAATAGGTATTTGATATCGGGTTAGGATGGTAGATGCGGAAAGCATACTTTGAGAAAAAGATGCCCATATATTGTTTTGAAAGTTGTTTTCGGCACATCTTTCTCTCTGACCCTTAACTGATTGTAGCATGGCCTTAGATCTGTCTTAAAAAAGTGATCATGCCTTGTAATTGGTTGAACAATTCATTTATTATCTACAGAGGGTACTTGTTCTTGATCGTTACTTGATTCAACTGCATGTAATCTATACGCATTCTCAATGAACAATCCTTCTTGATGAAAAGAATCGGTGTGCTCCCCACGGTGAAATGATCAACAGCCCTAAGTGCAAGGCTGTGATGTAGTGATAACCAGGTGAGTCCGGGGTCAATCTATGGGGAGCGAAAATTAAAGAAACAAACTCACTCTTACTTGTCCTATGAAAAATCTAAAACTAACTGAAATAAAATCTATACAAACTCAATCTAATATACTTAAATTTAAATTAAATTACACCAGTTATAGTCTATTAAAAAAACCTAAGCTAAAAATCCGAAACTAATAAACTCATCACTATAAGAAGAGTTAGAAAAACCAATTGCATAAAAAATATCAGAAAATCGGTAATTAAATAAATAAACATTAGAATGTGAATCATGTGGTTCAAGAGTCCGGATCAATTGTTTTTTATATTAAAAATACGTACGGTGTCAATTCAAGTTCCTCCCGTTAGGATGAGCCAAGGTGTGTGTTTAAATTGTTAATTGATGAAAGATTTCACATGACTCAAGGCTCCAATCAAGTATTTTTATTACTATAAGCCCCTAAGCATTTGCTATATATAGAAAAAATAACAAATTACAGAAACATTAGATAATGAAAAAATAAAATTAACAATAAGAACAACACACCTTTTACTGAAATTAGCTATCCATTGGTTTAATGAAATATACAACTTCCCTTCTTCTTGAATTACAATGATGAGATCACCCCTCCATGTTCATCTTCTATTCTTAAAAAAAAAAAAAAAAATCAAATTTAAGCCTCACAAGAAGAGAGAGACAGAGAGAAGAGAGAAGTGGAAAGAAAGTGGGAAGAGAGAGTGAGTGTGGGATGTGTAGGATTTTTGGGACGGGATGGTATAGGTGTGCAACCCCTTGGACACCCTTTTATTATGTCTTAAATTTCTTGCTTCGCAAGAATTTGAATTTGGGAAGGTTCCTTTCTTTTATTCTAAGTTGTAGTGTTTTTAGGAAATTTATCTTTGAAATTTTGAATTTGCTTCTACCTTTGGTTTTTTGACTCACTCCTTCTAGTTTTAGGACTCTTCCTTGCTTGCAAATCTCCACACTTGGGCCGCTTGATTTCTTGAAAAATTCCCAAAATCAGAATTCTTAAAATATTACAAGGAAGCTGGGACCCACTTGGGTGTGCAACACATGGGAGAACCCATGCTGGACATCCCTTCCATCTTGGAGTTATTTCTTGCTTACTTTCTTTTCTTTCTCCTCTCTTTCCTTCTCTAACTTTCCTTGCTTCTCAAGTATTTTGGATTCCTTTCCTTCTTTATCTTCAATTCGAGTTTTGAGATTTCAAAAATCTTCAAATAAGGAAGAAATTTTGAACTTTTGAAAAAATGGGACCCATCATAAAGTTTCAGGGTCATCCTGATTTTTAATTAGGCTCATTAGTCCTAATTGTCATGTTTAGCCTAATTAATCTTGATTAGTCATTTTATTTGAGATTTTTTTATTTTGAATGACCCATTTGTGATTTCTAGTTTTCAGGTGACTTGCTAGTATTTTGAATAAACCATAGGGGGCTTTGTCCAAATTTTGCATAAACTTCACCTCTTAAGTGAAGTTCCAGCAGATTCTCCCCTCTCTTTATCTCTTCCGTCTCTCTCTGGCTCTCTCCCAAACGATCGACCAGGCCAACCTCTCCCGCTCCAGCTCTCTTCCTCTCATCAGCTATCATCATCAGTCCACCATCATCACCATCTTCTTTTTCATCTCCTTGTTCTTCTTTCTTGTTGGAGCTTTTGGGAGGGCTTTGTCGAGTGGGTTTGAAGGAAATCAGTAATAATCAGCTTAGCTCAGTTTTGAGGCAAGTTTCTGATATGTTAAACATGAATATATATTTTGAATTAAAAAATTTATACTGAATCTCAGATTATTTCCATTAATTCCCAAATTTTAACTCAGACGATGATTTAGTAGATTTAATTAGAAATTAAATGTTTTTCTTAGATTAAATGATGATTTAGATACTAGAATATGTATCCCAGTGGTTCTAAGAAGGATGAACTGGAACAAACCTAAAATAGAGAAATCCTAAAACTGGAATTCTTGAAATCCCACTGTTCCCGGTCGACCGGCCACACATGATTCGCAGTCAGTTGCAGTTTCTGCAACTGTAACCCTTTTATATGTGTTTTTCGGCCTAGAATCGTATCAAATGAATTGCAAACCAAGAGACCAAGTAGTAATACCCCGAAACGCCTAAGAATCATCCAACACGTGTTTTTATCCAAATATAGGCGATTGATTACACGAGTTATGGTTTTCAGAGGTAAATAGGGCTGAATCTCACGCGATTAGTTCTTCTGCCTAATTCGCCTAAAACCCTTTTTAAAGTAAAAAAATAATCGTAGTACTTTCCAGAGCGCATATTTCAACCACGAGTTGCCTGAGACGTGGTTTACAACCTACATTTTTCGAGAGCCGCCTAAATACAAACTTTCAGAAGGACGGGTTTCAGTCTTAAAAAGCCATGAATTCCACGCATTTCTTTCCTAACCCTAGCATCACGTGAAACTCATTTTAAAGCAAAACGTAGCTCTGAATATCTCAAAATGTGTATTTTAGCCTAGAAACGTATTAAATGTATTTCAAACCAAAAGTGTCAACACCCCCCCCCCCCCCGGAAATGCCCTAGAATCATCTATGATGCATTTTAATCAAAATATAGGCTATTGATTGGAAGAAATATGGTTTTCATTAGAAAACGGTTCAGAACACTACGAGATTAGTTCTTAAGCCTGAATTCGCCTGAATCCCGTCTTAAAGGGAAAAGGATTCCCATAAATTCCTAGAGTGCTTCCTTCAACCGTGGACTTCGTGAAATGCGATTTGGAGCTAGTGTTTTCCAAAACTCACTAAAGCGAGGTTTCGTAATGAAATAGATTAGGAACTACTCGAAGCACGTGTCTCAGACCTAAACAATCCTGAAGCCCACGTAATGCGTTTCTTACCCTTAAATCGCCTAAAACTCTTTTTAAAGCGAAAAGTATCTCAGATTATCTTGAAATCAGCATTTCGGCATAGAATCGTTAAAACATATTTCGAAGCAAAAAGACCGGACCATAATACCCTGATATGACCTAAAGTCATCCGGCACGCGCTTTTATCTAAATACGGGCTATTGATTGCCCGAGATTCTGTTGTCAATTAGAAATGTGGCAGAACACCACGACATTAGCTCTTTAGCCCTATTTTTCCTGAAACTCATTTTAAAGTAAAAGGCATCAAAGAATTTTCCAAAGCACGTCTCCAAATTATGAATTGCGTGAAATGAGGTTTACAACCTAGAGTTTCGCAGATCTGCCTAGAATGACGAACGAATTGCCCAGAAACACGGGTTTCGGTCTTAAAACAACCTTGAAACCCCAGCATTGCGTTCCTAACCCAGAATCACTCGAAACACATTTGTAACCAAAATGTGTCTCAGAATATCCTAAAATGTGTTTTTCGGCATTGAATCGTATCAAACGAATTGCAAACCAAGAGACCAAGTAGTAATACCCCGAAACACCCAAGAATCATCCAACACGTGTTTTTATCCAAATATAGGCGATTGATTGCACGAGTTACGATTTTCAGCGGTAAACAGGGTTGAATCCCATGAGATTAGTTCTTTTGCCTAATTTCCCCGAAACCCTTTTTAAAATAAAAAAATAATCACAGTATTTTCCAGAGCGCATCTTTCAATCGCGAGTTGCGTGAGACGCGATTTACAACCTACATTTTCCGAGAGCCGCCTAAAATTCCGTACAAACTGTCCGAAGGATAAGTTTCAGTCTTAAAAAACCTTGAATCCCACGCATATCTTGTCACGCCCCAAAACTGGGATCCTGCAGTGATCCGATCTCGAGAAGCGTAATTTTGGAAGTAATTAAAACATTTTGCTTTCCCCAGGATCCGCGTGTGAGGATTACAAATTGCCATCACAACCTGAGGATTTCGCAGAAGCTTACATGGCGTTGCGTCCCGGAGTCCGTGGCCATCGGATTCCGTGTTGCACTCAACCGTCAACATAAAGCCGTCAAATACAGGCTCATAACAGACTGGTACAAATCATGAATCATAAAATACTGAGCTGACAAAACAGGACAATTCATTCCCTACATATGTTCAAGTTACAATTTATAAAAGTATTTTCATTAAAATCCAAGAGGAAAAAGGCTAATAAAAGCCATCCAAACATAACCAACTAAACAAATACCATCCCCAATTATGTTACGAACTCCGGCACCAAACTTGACATCTAGATGATATCAATGGGCAGCCACTCACGTCCAGCCGGTGGCTCAACCACCTCCTTCGCTCAAACCATCTAAAGGATAAAGAAGTCGAGATCCGGCACAAACAAAAAGGGTCAGACACGATGGTCTGGCAAGCAAATAAACAGATAATAGGATGATAGGAATTTATAAAACATTATGAAATAATTGTAAATACATTTCAAGTTCTAAACAATAGTAGCGATGAAATAAAGGAACAATTTCTAAAAACATTAGCCATTTCAAAGGATAATAAATCAAATAAAACGATAACAATCGAGTAAGAGCAATGGCATATCTCAATGAAATATGACGAAGCGAATAAAACAATGGCAATCTATTAAAACATTAGTAATCAAATAAATCAATGGCTACCCGGGAACGGGGCCAATCCTCTTCTTAAATATTTGGCACCTCCCCCTTTTATTTTCTTTATTTTAGTTATTTTACTTGGATATACTATGATTAAGCTGTATGAGGATTAACCCTTATTTTGGACTTTAACTCATGACTCTAAATTGACCCTATATTAAAGAGACCCAAAGAGATCCAAATTAACGTGACAGGACAACCGTTGTGTTGCCGGCAGCACATTAGACGAGAGGAAGAACCCACCCACTTATTTTCTCCCCACATTTCTTCGACTTTCGTCGAAGAATGGTGTTACGACCGTTACCGTAGCTGGCGATCATGATCTATTGATTTTTAGGGTAGTCGGAATCCTCATTTTCGATGTAAAACTTAAATAACATATATATATATATATATATATATGAACGGAGATTCCCCACGCAAAATGTCTTTTCCTCGTGTGGGGGGGGGGGGGGGTTCGAAATTCACATATGACAGCTGGGTCAAGAGCATTTTTTTGAACAGCCTCTTGGTCTTCTTCATCATCAGACTAGGATCCTTGTGGCTATAAGGGGTTATACCAGATTACTGGCATACTATGAGTTTCAGAAATCCATTCTTCATCGGAAGGGTATTCTTTTGTTTCAAGTGATTCCTTCCGCTCGTCGATGTCACTGGACTCGTATCCATTCATGGAGAATCCAACCACCGAATGGTAAGAGTATGATGCCTCCTATGTGGTTTCTTTTCTAAATTGTGGTGGCATAAAATCACTGAGAGTGAAATTTCTTACCTCCTTTAAAGTCTTTGGAAGGGACTTTTCTGTTGCCCCTAGTGAAGCGGTAGAGGAGGTCTCTGCCTTTTCATGGACTTCTTATTTTGGCTGGGTCTTCTCTTGTCATTTGAGCTTGAGGAGATGTCTCCTAGCATGCCTTCGTTGTTGAGCTGTCGGCTTTGTTTTGACAACCTCCCAGTCTTCATCTTCCAAGAGATTGGGATGCACCCATATGGGTTGCCCATCTGGTGTTGGGTAGGAACTAGCTGGTGGGATGCTTGAATTCTTATTATAACCTTGAAGGAAGTAGTGATCTTCTTTTTTGGTGATTTTGATGTTTGTCCACATGACACCATGTTGACGGACGCAGACCCGTAGTTTTGGTCAAAGGTGATGACTCTATTTTTCCACGTCTCGTTTATCTTCTCTCTTACAACGAAGCATTGATTGAGAGGATGCGGGATCATTTGGGGGTATGGACAGTACCGAGGATTGTTGGTTTTCCCAACATCTCCAAGTCTTTTGGGATCATGCAAGGTGAGCTTGCCATTTGCCATGAGAGCTCCGAAGATTTCATCAACATCTTCATCGAACGGGTATTTCTTTTCTACTCGCTCTTTGAAGGCATCAGAGAGTTCCAGTCTCTTACCTGCAGCTTTGTTTTCAGCTTTTTTTTTTTGTGGCTGAGGAGCTGACTTGGTTTGCACATCGATGACCTCTTTTTTATTTGGTTTTGAGGTTGCAATGGCGGTTGGTTCCTTCATTGATGATTTCTGATTGTTGAGGTCTTTGATCACCATTTCAGCCTCCATAGAAGCTTCTAGGAGTTCTCCCAGGTTTTTTGATTTGTTGCAGATGATCATTGAGCAAATCCTTGCTCTCATGTTGTTTCGGTAGAGGTCGACTAGCGATTCTTGTGGCAGTATATCTGAACATTTGTACGTCATTGCTTTCCACTTGTGAATGAAAATGTATGTTGACTCATTCTCCCCTTGTTTTAGGCTGCAGAGTTGAACCATAGTAGCGGGATGGTCCTCACCTTTGAAATGAGTCAGGAAGTGTGTCTGTAGCATGACCCAGTTTTGGATGGAATCCTCTGGCAGAGTGGAGTACCAGTCAAAGGCCGTACCTTTTAGGGTACTTGCAAAGAGATGGATCTTAAGGGCATCTTGATTTGTGAAGCTTCCATTAGGATTTTGAAGTGGATGACGTGCTGCCTGGCTGATCCTTTCTCCGTATATGTTTGGAGAGTATGATACTTGAATTTTATAGGGAACGGTACAGAGTCCATCCATAAGGGATATGGTGGCTTGATACCATGTTCCTTGAGTGTATCATCTTCTCTTGCTTTGGCGAGGATGTCGTCCACGTCCTTTTTTGGTAAGGGCGTGTGACTCATTGTCTTCTCCATTTGCCTCAACATCTTGAAGATTCAGAGGAGGTTCATTTTTTTCATGACGCTGAAAGGTGAGGAGAAGGTTTTCTATCAGAGCCTCAATCTTGTACTAACCTTGCTCCAATTATTGGATGCGTGCGTCGCATCATCTTGAGGTAGATTTCGAGGTTGCTCAGAGTTTGTAACCAGGATGTTCATCCCTTGGGATTCAAACGAAGAAATCGTCTTGGTGACTAAGCTGTGGCTCATTCTTTTTTATGAAGAGCTTGAGAAAGGATTACTCCGCTGTCCTTGGCTTGAAGGAGCAGGGGATTCTTTCGGATGTCTCGTGTCCGAGAGACGCTACGTGTCACCGGACGTCGGACATAGATTTTGGTTGCTGACTTCTGGCGTCTTCTGGTTTTTCCAACCATATGGACAGCAGCAACTTAGTCGAGTTTTTCTTTTTCGACCCATTTATGAGAGACTTGAAGTGTAGGATGCTGAGTGCTCTGCTTCTCTAGTCTCTTTTATTGATACGACGGCACACGACGAGCAGTTTGAGCTTCAGTCAGCTCTGGCTGGGCTTTGGCAATGAAGGATGTGCTCCTTTGAGCGCAGTAGCCGAGCCTATCTTCTTTGAGGCTAGGCATAAATAGGATCCGGACCCGGTCCTTTGTCTATCGCAGCGAAGCTTTGAATTTCTCAAGTTCTCCCCCTGTATAGATGAAGGGTCGAACGGAAGGAATGTAGGCCTTGGCAGGTGATTGCAGAGGCCTTATGATGCATGATTTGATTTTGGGCTTGTAGGAACAAGCCGGCTCGTGTTGGGTTGACTTCTTTGTCAGGTGGGAGACGGGTCTCTCCTCTTTCATGTAGGCAAGAGGGTAGAACCGATTCTCCTTGAGTGGGGCCAGGTATGCTAGCTTTGTGGATACTTGGCACATTCTTTGTTTTGGCCAAGGTTTTGGGGACCAAGTCTTGGATAGACCTGGCTGTTTGTAGGTTGAGGCTTCACGGGATTATCGCGTGCTTCTGGTTTCTTGGCGCTCGCCTTTGGTGTCACGGTAGTGATACGTTGAGAGGTGATTTTCTGCTTTTTAGCAGGCGCGGTTTCTTCTACGGGAAGTGGGAATGGTCCTAGTGTCCCGAAGACGATGGTCCGGGGAGTCAAGGTCGACCCAGAGTTCAGAGAGTTGCCAAGAGAGATCACGCTACGGCAGCTGGCAGGGCGCTTGTGAGTGCGCGTGTTTTACTTTTGTTGAAGCATGAGTTGTACTTGCTTTCGTCGAAAGTAATGGTTAAAGAAGTTTCCATTGTTAGTTTCAAAAATTATTTGAAAGTAGACCACATCCATTAGTAATCACAAGAATATAATGATAAAAAATGATAAAACTATGGTTTTGTCTTTTCAAATCGCTCGAAGAACATGGTCCAACTCAAGCGACATGAAGAAGGCAAAACATAAAAGGTACAATTATTCTGATTGCAAGTATGGTGGGCCCAGAATGAGCGTTCCAGTGACTGCTAGAAGCAATTGTAAACATTTCAACTTATCGAGAAGCAAGGCTTGCTTGAGGTAAGACGAATATAAGGTTGGAGTTTCAAATGTGTCGGTCGCGAATACAATAGACCCGACAAGGCGTACTAGTACCGTTAGACACAAATGTTGGAGAGAATAAGTGTGTCGGTCGTGAATACAGTAGACCAAAAAAGGGTGTACTAGCACCGCTAGGCACAAATGTTGGAAATTGCATCCATGAAATGGACACAAGATCGAGTTTTTTGAAAGGACAAGATTGGGTTCATCGGAAAGAGCAAATGGTATTCCGATCCGGAGAACGACTCAAACATTTCTGCGAGCTGCGAGCTTAGTTCTGAAAGGGAAGGGACCAAGATTTCTTGAATCTGAACCGAAAAGTGATGGAGGCTTTTGAAAGGTCAAAATTAGATTCACAAAGAGAGCAAAAGGTATTCTGATTTGAAAGCCGACTCAGACATTTTTGCGAGTGTCGGATGTGAATTTTGATCCCCCCCCGGAGAGGGAAATCGCCATTCAACTATATAAGATATTAAAAAGTTTACATCGAAAATGAGGATTCCGACTAGCCTCAAAATTGACGGATCACGATCGCCAGCTACGGAAACGGCCGTAACACTGTTCTTCGACAAAAGCCGAAAGAAAGCGGGAGAAAATGGGATAGGTTCTTCCTCTCGTCTAATGTGCTGCCGGCAATACACGACGGTTGTCCTGTCACTTAATTTGGATCTTTTAATTTGGGTCAAATTTGGGTCGAATAATAGGGTCATGTGAGCTAAGCAGGGGAAATCAACATTTATGGGCATCCGGGCTAATTGAAATTAAATCCAAGTATTCTAAGATATAAATGAAATAAAATAGAAATAAATAAGGAAAATAAGGGGGGAAGGTGCCAAATATTTAGAAGGGGATCAGCCCCGTTCCCGGGTACCCCCCTCGGTGTCCTTTGACAACCTAGGGTTTGAAAGGATGATTTTTCGAATCAAAAGAACGATGCAAGCGAGACTTCGAGTTGTGATTTCTGTGGGTTTGTGTGCGATACACAAGTGATAAAAGTGAGTGGCCAACAATGGGCCGAGATAAACTAAAAGTGGCCGATAATGGGCCGAGATTGATTAAAAGAGGCAAATGATGGGCCGAAAGCAAATAGATTGATATTGGGGCGTGTGAAATCACTCGTCTCATCTTATTATTCTCATTAGTTTGGATCTTTGGAATCAGCCTTCTTTCCCTTTAATATTTGAGTTCAAATGAGTATCTCGCACCGGAGGTGGAGGAAAAGAGAAGAAAATATTTTTGAGTTTAATTTGTTGGTTTTATGTTTTTTTTTTGGATTTTAATAATTGGGGCTAGAAGGGTCTAACTAGGGGATTTTCCTACTTGGATTTAACTTAACTAATCAATTTCCCTAATGGATCTCTACCCTATCCTGGGTCCTGACCACCCTCATCCACTCTCCCGGTCCCTTAGCGGGGCCCGGAGAGAGAGTAGGACCTAACTTATTAAGATGAGATAAACTAAAAGTAGTCTAGCCTGGCTAGGGGGAGACCTAGATCTGGGTCTGGGGTCTGACCTGGTCATCCTAAACCACTATTTAATTTCTAACTTTATTATTTTTAGATTTTTAATATCTTTTACTTTTTTTTGGTCTTTTTGGGTTTTATTATTTTTATTTTGTTTTTTGGTCTATTTATAAAGCCTAAAATCTCCTAAACTAATTTTTTAATTCTAATGAAAGGGGGTGAGAAGAAGGAAATGAATTACTAATTTTTATTTATTAATTGACGGAAATGACGCTAGCATCGCTCTACGTCTCTTTCTTGTCCACGTCCTCAATGATGAACCAGGGAAATAAAACATCACTCGATTACACTCTGTTTTTTCTTAAATCCACCTCACTGCAGAACACTTTCCTATGTACTCCACTTTTTTTCCAGAATGCACTCTTTCTTCTCACTCTTAACTTCACTATCCCATGCACTCTCTAAATGGCATGAGGTCTCATCTGTTTATATATAACTCATCCTTTGATGGGCGGTGGAAAAGTGTGGCTGGCAGTGGGCCACACTGCCTCATCAAATACCACTCATTTGAATCGGCTGAGGGGCATTGTGTAGGCGGCGTGTTGCTTATGACCAGATGAGATAAAGGTTCAGCATGTCATGTGATTGAATCAGCTACAGATGATGGGAGATGAGACGTAAGTGTTGCCTTCCATGCTATTAGCAACTTGATGGAGATGAAATGTGGTGCCATGTGATTGAGTCTGCTAGACCAATTGATGATGCAGATTGAAAAACATTTAGGAGTTCTCGATTTCTAGATTGGTCTACTCAAATAATCAGATAAAAGTGTGCAAATAATAAAAATTATACAGCGGAAATAAAACTCAAGTACACACCACAAGGACACCAAATTTTTAGGTGGAAAACCCTAACCGGGTAAAAAACCACCGATCCAACCTGGATCAATAATCAAGCACTATGAATCTCGCAATTGCAAGAAACTCAGATTTCCTCCCCAGATATCCCCTGCCTAAGGACTGAAATTACCTTGTATCGCTTCACGCTTCAACGACTTCACACCGCTAATTGCAACAGACTCAATCTAGCACTTGACTCCTCAAATCTTCTACGCAGGAAGACAATCTTCTACAAAGGATGCAGAAGACTTTGGCTCTAGAGAACTAGTCAGCACAACTTCTTAATAAATCTCTAGAAAAGAATTCTCTCAATCAAATCTCTAACTCAGCACTTTGAGAGGTGAGGTGTATCTTTGGAATATCCCTTGAGTCCTTTAAATAGCCCTTGGTTCGTGCTTAATATTCCCTAATTTGATTAGGATTAAAACCATCAGTTTGAGCATAATTAAAATACCATCATCTTAATTTCCCGGACTCCCTGCGCCATGTCCTCTCGAACGGACCCTACATCCGCTTGAGCGGATGAGATACTGTCTCCGCCGAACGTAACTTTGTCAGATGTCTTGGCAGTGTGTCCTGAAACCACTTTCATATTAATACCGAAATCTTTGCTTGTTGCTTGACACCTATTAAGAGTACAGCAGCCTTCTTTGACTTTTCATTCATTGAATATTCTAACAATCCCATATGATGTCATTATCTTCAAAAGGTGTCAAGAGTTCACAACGTGTCATGGTATGGAATGGTGACTCTTGTGTATGGTAGTCCTCATGAGTTCACAAAAGGAAGCTCCGTATAAATCCTGAAGTCATCTTTCTTGGAGAGTCCCCTTTGGTCTTCCATCTTCAGAGTCCTTTTCTAAATAAAGGTTACAACTCAAAAGACCCAGAGTTTTGTCCAACCCATGAATTTAGCCAACACTTAAAATCCTAACAATCTCCCCCTTTGGCAATTCATGGACAAAACTCCCTAAGACAATACAAAAATGATCTACCAAAAAGAAACCATACATTGAATAAAAAAATGGCAATCAGAACATGTAGATCTTCAATGTCTTTCAATGTCTCTGACTCTTCTGAACTTCTTGTTCTCCCCCGTAATCTGTCACCGTTTCTCCCCCTTTTTGTCCATAATTGACAAAGCTAAAGATAAAAATAGCAGCTGTCTTGTCAATTAGGATCAATGGCTCCCCCTCAAGTTCAACTCCCCATGAAAATATCTTCGTAGTAACGCTGGGGGTGTGAGCTTGATCTCATTGATTAGGGCTTTTTATATGTAGTCACCCACACTTGTGTAGTTTGATCTTTCAGCAGAGTGTGAGCAAACTCATTAGGCAAATCAGATTTTCTAACCCATATTTGAGTTGTCTTGGGTGGAGAAAAATTCATCCGCCATTGCTTGGTCTTAGGTAGACTTTGCAGCTTCTTGCAAAGGGGATGAATGTGTCATTTCTTTCCACAATGGTGACAAGTGGATGTGCGTGCAGAGTGCGACACATTATTTTTCTTAAAACTACTCGACATATTATGTATATGTGCAGTATGTGGAGTACTTGAAACAAAAATTGTTTTACCTTTAACATTTGAAGTGGATGCACCATGATCATAACCGAGATCGCTTCTATCAAGCTGAGACTTCTGACTGCACAAGATATTTGTAAGAGTTTTCGAACCAGTGTTCATCTTGTTTAGTGAAGCTTTTTTCACTTCTAGCTCAGACAAAGTGATCTTCAATCTTCCTTGCAAATCTTCTTTTTCAGATTTAACAGTCTGCAACTCCGTCTTCATATTCTCAATCTCTTGTTCAGCCTTTTCAAGTTTTTGACTATCAGTGGTCAAATTTTCAGCCATGCAAATTTTTTGACTTTCCAAGAGATGAACCTTTTCAAGTGCTTGCTCTAATTCAATTTTCAATACATAATTTTCTTCTTGAGCAGCTTTAAACTTGATAGAGATCTTGTAGCCATACTTGGACATCTTAACACAATCAGCATATATTTTATAATACAACGTTTCATAATCTTTCTCTTGATCTGACATCTCATCATCATGATCTTCATCGGTATCATTGTCAGAGAGAGACTTAGTTATGAAAGCCACAAACTTGCCATTCACAGTTTCAGAAGTTTCAATTGAAGGATCTTGTTCTTCTTCTGATGACTGTTCCTCCCAAGTTGTGTTGAGAGCCTTTTTCATTGCACCCTTTTTCTTGTTGGCACACTCACTAGCATAGTGACCATAGCCATGGCACTCAAAACACTTAGTTCCTTTTGCATAATCTTTTTTCGCAAATTTAGAACTCTTCCACTTGACTTGTTTTGACTTCATGTACTCCTTGAAGCAATTGAACATTTCAGTCAAATCATCTTCAGCCTCAGATTCAGAATCAGACGTAATTTTCTTTTCAGGTTTCTTTCTTGATTCTGAGTTGGCTTTCAAAGCAATACCTTTCTCTTTTGATTTTCCTTTATCCAAATGGTTTGCTTCAAAAGTTTGAAGATCTCCAACTTACTGGTTTACCTTGAGGGTATCAAGATTCTTGTTTTCTTCAATAGCATCAACTTTAGAATCGAACTTCGAAGGTAGAGACCGCAATATTTTCTTGACAATCTTGTTTTCTTGAATTTCCTTACCCAGATTGAAAACAGAATTAACAATATCATTCAGTTTTGCATAAAATTGATCAAAGGTCTCATCTTCTTCCATTACGATGGTTTCAAATTCTTTAGTCAGCCTTTGCAATTTAGATTGCTTCACCGTGTCTGTACCCTCATACATTGTCTGTAAGACTTCCTACGCTTCTTTTGCAGTTTTACAAGTGGAAAGCCTACGAAACTCTTCAGCAGACACTCCATTGTATATACTATTCACTGCCTTGTTATTACAATTGAAGGCATGCTTCTCATCCTTAGTCCATTCAGCTTTAGGTTTAGGAACAGTTTGTCCACTAACCACAATTGTTGGTCTGGAGTAGCCCTCCTCAACAATATCCCAAACATCATCATCAATGGACTTAAGGAAACCAATCATCCTTTGCTTCCAATATGCATAATTAGAACCATCTAGCAAAGGGGGCTTAGAAGTTGATGTCCCTTCTCGATTGAACACCATTCTAGAAATCTCTTTAGATCAAACACAATAAATTAGTGTAACCCGCTCTGATACCAATTGAAAAATATTTAGGGGTTCCCGATTTCTAGATTGGTCTACTCAAATAATCAAACAAAAGTGTGCAAATAATAAAAATTATACAGCGGAAATAAAACTCAAGTACTCACCACAAGGACACCAAATTTTTAGGTGGAAAACCCTAACCGGGTAAAAAACCACAGATCCAACCTGGATTAATAATCAAGCACTATGAATCTTGCAATTGCAAGAAACTCAGATTTCCTCCCCAGATATACCCTGCCTAAGGACTGAAATTACCTTGTATCGCTTCACGCTTCAACGACTTCACACCGCTGATTGCAATAGACTCAATCCAGCACTTGACTCCTCAAATCTTCTACGCAGGAAGACAATCTTCTACAAAGGATGTAGAAGACTTTGGCTCTAGAGAACTAGTCAGCACAACTTCTTAATAAATCTCTAGAAAAGAATTCTCTCAATCAAATCTCTAACTCAGCACTTTGAGAGGTGAGGTGTATCTTTGGAATAGCCCTTGAGTCCTTTAAATAGCCCTTGGTTCGTGCTTAATATTCCCTAATTTGATTTTGATTAAAACCATCAGTTTGAGCATAATTAAAATACCATCATCTTAATTTCCCGGACTCCCGCGCCATGTCCGCTCGAGCGGACCCTACATCCGCTCGAGCGGACCCTACATCCGCTCGAGCGGATGAGATACTGTCTCCGCCGAACGTAACTCTGTCAGATGTCTTGGCAGTGTGTCCTGAAACCACTTTCATATTAATACCGAAATTTTTGCTTGTTGCTTGACACCTATTAAGAGTACAGCAGCCTTCTTTGACTTTTCATTCATTGAATATTCTAACAATCCCATATGATGTCATTATCTTCAAAAGGTGTCAAGAGTTCACAACGTGTCATGGTATGGAATGGTGACTCTTGTGTATGGTAGTCCTCATGAGTTCACAAAAGGAAGCTCCGTATAAATCCTGAAGCCATCTTTCTTGGAGAGTCCCCTTTGGTCTTCCATCTTCAGAGTCCTTTTCTAAATAAAGATTACAACTCAAAAGACCCAGAGTTTTGTCCAACCCATGAATTTAGCCAACACTTAAAATCCTAACACAGGTTGGACGCGGGAGTCACATGATTGAGTCAGTGTTGACAACATTTTTAGGGGGCTTCCCCGATCTAGCAGGGAGAGCTATCCTCTTTTAGATTTTTAGGGGTGACGCTATCATCGTTAAGTCAAAAGTAAATACAAAAATAAAAGAATGGCGGGAGGACTGAAACTGTGTTGCCCTAACTACAGAGTCCTTTCCTGTGAGTGGGACATTAATTTTGTAATTATGTGGAGCGAGAGAACGAAGATGGAGGAGTAGGTTCCAGTTTTATAATCTAAGATGATGGGACTATGCTATGTACTTCTTTGACTGATTCTGCGCCTATTAAATCCATTAAAGGTATTTTTCTCAAGTTATTTGGTCTATTTTCTTAAGTTCCTTTGATGTTTTGTCTTCCCTGGATACATAGCATGCTCAGGGACCACTAAATTCTAAAAATAATTGTTAGAGCCTAGACGAGGGTGAAGTTTCTCAAATACTAAATAATTATGAATTTATCTTGGCTCATATCTTGACTCATCCTTATGGGAGGGTTGCGAATGACCTTACTCGAATTTTCAGTGCTTAGAATGCTTGTCAAAACCTGATATCTAGATTGCAAGTTTCCATATCATTGATTCTGTTCTTCTAATTCTCTTTATTACTAACTTTTATCTATTTTGCTGAATTTCTGCATTCAATTGGTGAACTGGTGAATCTTATGGTGGATGCAGATTACGAAGTTTTCAGTTAGGGATTTTATTGGATTGTAAAATACTGTAATTAATTTATTTTTCAGTAAAAGTAGGATTTTTGGTTGTATAAATTGATTGGGTTAGTATTAGCTTTTCTTTAGGACAGATTTCAAGAAAGTGCCTGATAGCTCCTTGTGGATCGACCTTGGGCTCATTGGGATTTTACTGCTTCGTAATCTTACATTTAGGGGTGAAGAACAATAAGAAACGATAATTTTTGATCAATCTCAATGTGAGAATTGAGTAGGCTCCATTGTTGTATATATACTGTTCTGTTGATTGGGTCAAAGAATTTTATACAATGTATACACCCACGCAATGAGATTTTCTTGATAGAAATGAATTTTGGATCTTGTGTGACAAGGATTTTTACCTGATACCCGATCTGGTTGAAATATTGAGAAGATACAAATCCTTGTCTCTGGAGAACCTAAGATGTACACCTATTATAGTGTCATACCTCATATGTGGTTAGCTGGATGTGTGCCTCTCAACCTCCTCTTGAATTCAGACATCATGTGCAATTTGACGGTCCCATGTTGTTGATTTCTCCTATAAATTGAAAGAGGCAAATTTAACATTAATCACATGTAAGAAAATAAAGATGAATCATGCATGGGATCCTACATGCCTAATGATGCACCGAAATGACAAATTTTTCAAAAATAGCACATGGTGCCAAAAATAGCAAGTATGCATTGATGAAGCCAAAAAGCTAATTTTGGGCGATGAATGAAATGAAAACAAAACCTAATTTCATAAATGTCATGCAATGTGATGAATCTTGACCTATTTTAATTTGACCATGTTTCCAAAAACAACCCCAAATGAATGAAATCATGAAAATGAGTGTAAATCTATGCAATTAAACCTAATTAAGTCTACAAATGCTCATGAAATGATGACCTAATGACCTAAGTTTGTGGACTTAGCATACTCACAGATCCCTTTTCCAGAAAAATCGCCGACCTAAGGACTGTAGTTGTTCTTCCACAACTCCCCGTTGCCACGACTCCCCGCCGTGCATCGTTTTCTGTACTTGATCCAGCAACACCTTGAAAACCAAGATGATTAAATCTTTTACAAGAAAGTAGAAGCAACAAGCTCTCTAGAATAGCTCTTCAGCACAGTCTCTCTATGATGGCTCTAGAGAATAAAGAATCTCTCTAAGGGTTTCCTCACCTCAGAACAACAAGAGAATAACTTCTTCTCTCTTCACTTAGGGTTAGAGAGAACACCCTTTAAATAGCCTATAACTTGTGCCTTAGGGTTAGAGCACTAATATGACTAAACTTGGAAATTCCAGGTGAAAAAGGAAACAAATTTGCGTAGCCCGTCTGGAAATTTTCTACCATCCGATCGATCGGGTAAGGGGTCCAATTGACCGGACATGCCTCTGTCTCCCAAAACTTGTTTCATTTAACCTGTTAACTGAGAGGCTCACAACATCCGATCGATCCGATCCTTATCCAATCGATCAGGTTCGTGTCTTCCGAATTTCTTTTATTTTTCTTTTTTTCTTCGCTTTAGATCTTTCGGTGACACAACCATAGTCCATCCTAAAATAAATAAAAAATTACAACTCAATGAGAATTTTGCCCAACCCATGAATTATCCAACATATGAAAATCCTAACAATCTCCCCCTTTGACAATTCATGGACAATTTACAATTTGATCTACTAAAAAAAAAACATAGTGTTTTTTACCACAATATTTTTTTGCAGAACCTGTAGATCGTTCACTATCTTTGCTTGAACTTCTTCCCCTAGCTTCTCCCCCTTTTTGTCCAAAATTGACAAACAAGAATCATCATGCAACTTCTGTTAATCTGGAACCAGCAGCTCCCCCTTAGTTTTGACTCCCCCTAAATATCATATTCTTTTCAGCACTGGGGTTGGTGGCTTGATTATGCAGATAAGGAGTGATGAATCTTAGATACACACACTTGTAAATTTAGACATTTTAGTAAAGTGTGTACCAAAATAGAAGGCATGTTCATCTTTTTTGACATAGATACCTCTTGTATTAATCTTCTTCCCAGTCTTCTGCTTCTTCTATGCATTTGTTTTGGTGAACTTTGTAGTTTATTGCAATAAGGTCGAATGTGTCCTTTAATTCTATAGTGATGGCAAGTGAGAATACGTGCAGGACGAGACATATTCTTCTTCTTAGCAGCTGGGGTGGGGGGGGGGGGGGTGGAACATCAACAACAGAATTAGTAATGACTGAAATTTTAACAAGAAAATTTTTACCTTTGACATTTGATGTGGATGCACCATCTATGTAGCCAATACCATGCTTGTTTGTTTTTGCCTTTTGACTGCTCAGAATGTCATTAAGCTTTCTCGATATGGCTGTTAGGGATTTTATATATTACAATTTGATGGATGCATTATTCATTTTAATCATCATTTCAATTTTCACACATGCATTGTTTTAGAAACCTTAAAATCTTGATTTATACATGCATTGTTTTAAATCTTGTAAATCTTATGTTTCATGCATATTTTGGTTTTAAACTTGGATGCATTTGAAAGTCCGGGATCCTAACCCTAGAGGGGGGAGGGGGGGGGGGTTGAATAGGGTGATCTATAATTAATGGCCAATTTTAATTCCTTTTCAATTCTCCTTTAACTAGTGATGATTATGTGACAAAGTGCGGAAGATAAACCAATCAATCACCACAAGTAGTTCACCATTGCACAATGATTTATAGTGGTTCGGCCTCAATGCCTACATCCACTACCGGCTTGTGCTCAACACCCCACCAGGATTTCCACTATTTATGCTTTTGCAATAGGCTAAGCAATAACCTTTACAAAGTTGTTTTTCTAGGCTAAACAACAACCTTTACACTATGCTTTTCGTAGGCTTAGCAATAACCTGTACAACAGTCTTCTTTCTCAAGAAAGTGTCTACACACTAGGAGAGAAATAGATTAAGCTCTGATTGGGTGCCTCTTAATTAGGCAAATATGAAAGTGAAAATAAACTCACACAACACAATGAATGCTCATGCTATGTGTGTGTGGAAGCTTCAATCAAGTTTAAAACATAAGCTCAATTAATATATGCTTAATGTATTTGAAGGTTTAAAGCACTCAAATATATGATTGAAGTCAATATGCAAATCACATGTATAAAAGTTAACTTGATGATGATATGAAACTCAAGATCTCACAAGTTGTATGAACCTAAATATTTCTAAACATGTGATGCATATTCTATGTTGTTTTCAAAGCAAGGTTTAACTAAAGTTTAAATGAATGAAAACAACGAAGAAAGATTCAAACAAGTTAATGTATCATGTTGTAAAGAAATCAAGGATTTTGGCTAAGCATGATTAACAAAGTTTAAAACAAAACTTGGTTTGAAATCAAGTGTTGAAATCCAAAACATGTGAATCAAAGATTAAATGGAAAATGGATTCCACACAACATAGTTAGCATGCTTGAAAACATTTTCCAAAAGTTTATACCCAAGCATGATACATATGAACAAGGAAATTAAAGCTTACTAGAATTTAAATTCTTGAAATCAAGCTTTAGCTTTTCCTTTGGACCAAACAAGCTTTCTTAGTTCATTCCCTTTGCTTGGGCATCAAAAACACCAAAAATGGCCTCTATTCTCGTCACTCTTTTTCTTGGAATGAACTTGCTTTTTATAGAAAAAGTGGTCCAACGGATGCCTGTCGGTCAACCGATAACTAGCCGTCGGTTGACCGATGGCTCAACGGTCATATGCAACGGTCATATTTTTTACAGTTCTCCTGACCCTTTTGCATTCGTCGGTTGACCGTCCTTCATCGGTTGACTGATGCGGAACCGATAGCCGAGCCGATAGCACAACAATCATGGAAAAGGTGCCGTCTGTTTTTGGAACCGACGAGTCTCGGTCTGGGATTTCATGCACTATCGGTGGACCGTTAGGAACCGATAGGCTGACCGATGGGAACCGATGGAGTCATCGGTTAGCCGTGATTCACTTGTGGGTTGACCGATGGGGACCGATGACTTGACCGACAGACTGGTCAGGTCAATTTTCTGAACATCTGAAGTTTTGAAAAATGAACCTTTTGAAATCATTTAAAAACTCAGATTTAAAGGGTGTCTTTATGCATTGTTTCATCAAGAAAAACATGATTAAAATCAAGGTTCAAATCAACCAAAAAAGAGTTTAAATCAAAACATGAGTAGGTTGAGTTAAAAGATGATTTTCAAGAAGAAACATGTGAACTGAAAATGAACCTAATGAGATGACTATTATGCAAATGCAAGACATCAAATTGCAAACAACTTAGGGTCTAACAATCTCCCCCTTTGCAATTTAATGGAAAATAACACTCAACCACCCATTAAAACTTTCAACTCATCACCATTTGTCCAATCCACTTCTTCTTACTTCAATTCCCCCAATGTCCTTGCTCTCCCCCATTGTTCATAATCTGCTCCTTCTCTTTTCTCCCCCAATGTCCTTGCTCTCCCCCATTGTTCTAGCAATGGTCTCTTTGCTTCAACTCCTCTTTATCTTCTTTAGTCTTCATCTCCCACTCAGTCTTTATGTTTCTTCTTCTTCTCCCCCATTGACATCAAATTGCTAAATGGTCTGCAAACAATACTCATGCAAACATATACCTTTCTCATAGCATAACTTTGATATCTTCAATGTAAAGGAAAGAAAAAACATTTATGTAGATGGCAAATAGATCGAAAAGATGTCATTTACTATATAAGGATATTAAGAAGAAGTGTTACATTTTGAAAATGACATAAACATGACCATCCATAAACTGAAAGTAGAAGTTTTAAATAACAAAATCCAGCCTTCTTCCAATACAAAATACACCACCAATAATACACCAATCTAAACACAAAATGTGGTGACATGGAAAGTTAGATCCTAATCAGACTCTGGAGATGGAGGGGATGGAGATGGTGATCTAGCAACGTCATCTCTTCTGTAGCTCTTTGAGATCCTGGAGAGATATTTGAACAGCTTGTTGATGGTCTTCGATTGTTTCTTCTGTTTTCTTTTTAAGTAGGCTATATCTCTCTCCACAGATGCTTGCCAGTCAGAGGATGTGCCAGGGGTAGAAGGACCAGCTGTTTGCGTTGAAGATGAAGCACGAGCAGGAGGAGGTGGAGATCTAGGTATCTCCTGTCTCAAGGGAGGCTCTTGTGCCAATGGAGGATCATTTGCTATAGGAATATGAGGATTTGGAATGAGATTCATTTGATTCAGATTGGTTATTGAGAATGGAGCTTTGAAAATGGAGCTTTCTCCAGTGGGTATAGGAATACGAAACTGAAGAGCAATCTGAGTCATCAAGTATCCATACGGAATGGCATTCTTTTGTGCCGATGAGTTTCGAAACTTGATAATTGTATGGCAGATGAGTGAGGGTAGACAGATGGGAGTGCCAGTTACTACCTTGGATAGGATACTAACCATGAAAGCTGTAAGCTCAGTCCTATTTCCACCTCTAGGATATACATTGTAAGTGAAAAGATTGTGAATAATCCTATTGATTGGAATTAGGGAACTAATGGTTAGATGATGTTTCTTTTGATCCCATGGACAGTTGAAGCCACATATGTCTATGGTGGCTTTGATCCTCTCATCCTCCGAAGGAGTATCAGTTACATACGTTACTCCCGTAGGAGCACAAGGAATCCCCATTATCAGTCCTATTCTTTGGGGTGTGAACACTTCATCTCTATCCATAAAGGAAATGGTAAAAGAACAAGCATTGATAGAGTCATTTGTGCTTGTGATAGATGCATACAAGAATTTGACTATAGAAGGGTATGCAATATCACCCCAAAGAAGTATCCTCTCCCAACCCACTTGACCAAGCACATTGCTCAAGTCGAAACCCATGGAAGTAATCTTTTCCACGATAGTCCTCCTTTCTACTATAACATTCCTCCTTTGAAGACTTTGTAAGATATTTGAGTCAAGTCTCAAATTGGTTGAAGGAGGAGGGGGTGACGGAGATGAGCTTTCATTCCCACTATCTTCTATTGGTCTGCTAGAAGAGGCTGTGGCCTTTCCCATCTTTATAGGGCGCCTAGGAGTAGCCTTCTTGGTTCTAGGAGGCATTTTCACAGATACTTGGTGTGCACAGTGGGGATATGATCGAAAGATTTGAAATTTTAGAGAATGATTGTGGACTAAGATGTAGGAAGATTGAATTCAATGTTTACCTGAATCAAACTTGGAAAGGGAACAAGAACAGATGATCAAATCTGAATGTGGCACATGAGGTTTGGTTTCTCAAAATAGCCCATTGCAGTCGACTGTGAACATCAAATGGTTTGGAGATCTTGACTTGATGATGGCTTAAAGGCTTATTTTGACAATGATTTCTCAAATCACATAGAACTTGCAGAGAGTCTTCAAACTACTAAACCAACTCCCAGATGGACTGTTGCCGAACCAACCAAGAACCGGCGATGTACAGATGAAGCAATGCCAATAGAGTTTTGCTTGGAGATGGATTTTTCGAAAATCATTGTCAGTAATGGTCTTGATCTTCAGTCTTGAAGGAAACTTGCAAGCAGGGAGAAGTTGAAAAAGCCCTAGGTTCGTTGATGAAGGGAAGAACAGAACAGACGAAGGAGATTCTGCGCGCAGTGTTTTTAACGAGCCACTGCTTCATCGGTCCACCGATGACTTAAGTATCGGTCGACCGATAGATGTAGAAAAGTGGACTAATCCACTGAATTAGCCTTCTTAGCTAATGATCATTGCTTAGAGTGTTTTATGATTGATTTAACTTATGAAGAACAATTTTTAGATCATAAAAATTTTAGATTCAAATTGATCAAACACATGCATTTTAATATCAAGTACCTTTTGGGTACAAAAATGCATTTTCAAAAATTAATTTACAAACAATTTGAAATTCTAAACATATAGATAATACCTAGAACGTTTGAACCATTTAGACTTGGACCAACTAGACATATAACTTATGAGAATGGGTTGGTCTAATCTAATTACTAGGTCTTAGTATTTGTCTAATAGCCTAACCTTAGGTATCCATCTAAGGTCTTGAGCCTTTGAGCCTATGGTTGAGATTTCACCAACTATAGGAGATAAATATAGATTTCTTTTAGACTTGACATCATATCTTTGAGGTTTGACCACTTTATGATTAGATTGATGATTAGTCCTTGGTAGTTGGTGTTCAACTTTCTTTTTATTCTTCTCATTTCCCTCTTTTTGTCTTTTGGATTTTAATTTTAACCTTTCAACCTTTTTCAAGAGTTCTTTTATTTCCAAGGCTAATGGAGGGAAGGTGAGAAGTTTCTTATTGATAGATTTGTTTTGACCATATTTTACTTGTTTAGTCTTTTTAAAATCTATCTTAGAAGACTCTTGTTGAAATGGTTTGACTTGTTTGAACTTTCTAGAGTCTTCCTTTGATTTAGATGCCTTAACCATCATAGAATTAGATTTTCCATTTTTGGGTTCATAGATGGGTTTGGACAAATGACTTTTTCTTAGTTTGCACTCAAATTTGAAATGCCCTTCATTACCACAATAATGACATTTTGTTTTGGGCAATGGGGATTGAGTGCATGAGAATGAGGACTCACCTTTCACAAATGTGTTGGTGAAATTTTGGTCATGTGTAATACACTTATTGAATCCAAGACCCATCCTATCTCCTTGTGATTTACCCAATCTAAATAATTTTTCAAATTTCTCTTCTCCTTGGGTAAATTTGCACTCATACTTTTGTTTGTGAGTTTCAAGTTGAGTGACTTGATTTTTAAGAATTGAATTTTCAAGTTTAACTTTTGTAAGTTCAATTCCAATTCCATTAAACTTGTTTACCTTTTCATAAGCAAGTTTTAATTCAAGTTTGAGTTCATTAACATTAGATCCAAGTTGTAAAGTTTTTATATTACTTTGAGCATTGGATGAATTTTCTTTGGTGGTTATTAACTTGGATTCAATGTTGACAATATCTTTAACTTGATTTTTTATATGATCACTTAGAGTTGAATTTTCTTTGGTTAGTCCTTCACAACTTATCTTAGATACATTTAATTCATCTTGAAGATTTGACAAATTATCTTTAGAAATTTTCAATTTGGATTCTAAATGGATAATGTTCTCATCTTGTCTTTTTAATGTATCTCTTAGATTTATATTTTCTTTATTTAGCTCATTATGACTTAATTTCCTTTCATTTAGTTCATTTTGAGCATTTGATAGGTTGTGCAAGGTGATCATGAACTTAGAGTCTAGGCATTGAATTAATTCTTCTTTCTCTCTAAGTTCATCTTTTGAAATGTCAATTTCCTTGTTTAATCTTTTAGATTCTTCTTTTAAACTTTTGTTGTTCTTATCAAGCTTTAGGAACAATGTATATAGTTCATTATAAGCATGTTGAAGGTCATCTTCATATTCACTTTCTTCTTCTTTTAATTCATCTTGGGATTCATTAATTCCAATATTTGTATCTCCAATAGATGGAAGAAATGGTGGTCTAGAAGAATCTACAAGGGAATGTACAATATCTAACTTAGTGGAATCCATTTTTATGATTTTCATGAAAAGCACACTAGGGTTTAAACTCTAGGTTTTTACACCTAATCAAGAGTTTTAAACACTTGATCCTAATATTAGAGCACGAGGCTCTGATACCAATTGAAAGTCCAGGATCCTAACCCTAGGGGAGGGGGGGGGGGGTGAATAGGGTGATCTATAATTAATGGCCAATTTTAATTCCTTTTCAATTCTCCTTTAACTAGTGATGATTATGTGAGAAAGTGCGGAAGATAAACCAATCAATCACCACAAGTAGTTCACCATTGCACAATGATTTATAGTGGTTCGGCCTCAATGCCTACATCCACTACCGGCTGTGCTCAACACCCCACCAGATTTCCACTATTTATGCTTTTGCAATAGGCTAAGCAATAACCTTTACAAAGTTGTTTTTCTAGGCTAAACAACAACCTTTACACTATGCTTTTCGTAGGCTTAGCAATAACCTGTACAACAGTCTTCTTTCTCAAGAAAGTGTCTACACACTAGGAGAGAAATAGATTAAGCTCTGATTGGGTGCCTCTTAATTAGGCAAATATGAAAGTGAAAATAAACTCACACAACACAATGAATGCTCATGCTATGTGTGTGTGGAAGCTTCAATCAAGTTTAAAACATAAGCTCAATTAATATATGCTTAATGTATTTGAAGGTTTAAAGCACTCAAATATATGATTGAAGTCAATATGCAAATCACATGTATAAAAGTTAACTTGATGATGATATGAAACTCAAGATCTCACAAGTTGTATGAACCTAAATATTTCTAAACATGTGATGCATATTCTATGTTGTTTTCAAAGCAAGGTTTAACTAAAGTTTAAATGAATGAAAACAACGAAGAAAGATTCAAACAAGTTAATGTATCATGTTGTAAAGAAATCAAGGATTTTGGCTAAGCATGATTAACAAAGTTTAAAACAAAACTTGGTTTGAAATCAAGTGTTGAAATCCAAAACATGTGAATCAAAGATTAAATGGAAAATGGATTCCACACAACATAGTTAGCATGCTTGAAAACATTTTCCAAAAGTTTATACCCAAGCATGATACATATGAACAAGGAAATTAAAGCTTACTAGAATTTAAATTCTTGAAATCAAGCTTTAGCTTTTCCTTTGGACCAAACAAGCTTTCTTAGTTCATTCCCTTTGCTTGGGCATCAAAAACACCAAAAATGGCCTCTATTCTCGTCACTCTTTTTCTTGGAATGAACTTGCTTTTTATAGAAAAAGTGGTCCAACGGATGCCTGTCGGTCAACCGATAACTAGCCGTCGGTTGACCGATGGCTCAACGGTCATATGCAACGGTCATATTTTTTACAGTTCTCCTGACCCTTTTGCATTCGTCGGTTGACCGTCCTTCATCGGTTGACCGATGCGGAACCGATAGCCGAGCCGATAGCACAACAATCATGGAAAAAGGTGCCGTCTGTTTTTGGAACCGACGAGTCTCGGTCTGGGATTTCATGCACCATCGGTGGACCGTTAGGAACCGATAGGAACCGATAGGCTGACCGATGGGAACCGATGGAGTCATCGGTTAGCCTTGATTCACTTGTGGGTTGACCGATGGGGACCGATGACTTGACCGACAGACTGGTCAGGTCAATTTTCTGAACATCTGAAGTTTTGAAAAATGAACCTTTTGAAATCATTTAAAAACTCAGATTTGAAGGGTGTCTTTATGCATTGTTTCATCAAGAAAAACATGATTAAAATCAAGATTCGAATCAACCAAAAAAGAGTTTAAATCAAAACATGAGTAGGTTGAGTTAAAAGATGATTTTCAAGAAGAAACATGTGAACTGAAAATGAACCTAATGAGATGACTATTATGCAAATGCAAGACATCAAATTGCAAACAACTTAGGGTCTAACAGCATTTAGTTTGAAAAAGATTTTTTATAAATCAAGCTAGCCATTGGTTTTAAAGTTTCAAATCATATTTGGCTTTTTATGATTCATGATTTTTAAAACAATTAGATTGATTTAAATCATGTTTCCATGCTTGGTTTATTGGCCCAAAGATCCCCACTAGAAAATACTTTGAAATGTGCTATAGTTGGGATTTTGTCACAGGCTGTCGGTCAGCCCATCGGTTAGGTGTCGGCTAACCGACCATGGGCCGAACCTCCTTCGGTCAGCTGTCGGTTCGAATTCCAGAGAGCTTAAATCCTAGATCTTAGGCCATCGGTTAAGGTGTCGGTCACCCATCGGCTAATCGACAAGTCCAGTTCGGTTAACCGACAGTGCATTTCGGTCAACAATATTTCAAAAATATGACCGTTGGCTAGTGACCGTTGGGGTGCCGGTTAACCGACCCCTGGATGTCGGCTAACCGACAGGTAGCCGTTGGCCAGCTTTTTCTATAAAAGCAAGTTCATTCCAAGGCCAAATTTGATGGTTCAAGAGGCCATTCTTGAGGTGAATGAAGCCCAAACAAAGGGGAATGAACTAAGGAAGGCTAAAGGGTCATTTGGAAGGCTAAAGCTTGGATTAATGAAGTTAAATCATCAAGTAAGCTTTGCCTTTTCATAATGATATGTTTTCATGCTTTGCTTTTATTATTGGTAAATCTTTTCTAGCATGTTAAACTATGATTTGTTGTGTCCTTAACATGTATGCGTTTTGAATTAATTTATTATTTTAGATGCATCACCTTAATTCAAACCAAGTAGTACTTAAATTGGTATATCTAAGTAAATCATGTTTTGAAAACATCTTTGAAATTATATGTAACATGATTCCTATACTTGGTTGAATCTTTGGTTGTTGTTTTTCATCATAAGAAAATCACTTTCAAATCTATCTTATGTTTTGGATTCAACAACTTTATAAATCACATGTATTTGGTTTTAAAGTTTCACAACTTGTTTAAGCTTTGATTGGTATATCATTTTCAAGTTGTATTTTTAATTACATGAGATTTGACCCTTAATTTCAATCAAATCTATTTTGTGTTTTACACTTTCAAAATGCTTTTAGCATACATATATTGAGCTTCATTTTTAATTTGATTGAAATCCTTAAGCATCACATGTTTTGTTCTTAGAATTTCACGACTTGTTTAGAATACATAGGTATCTCTTTTATAAGTTATTTCTAACATATGATTAGCTTTCTTTCCTCAATCATAAATGTTTTTATGAACTAAAACTTTTAAAAGCCTTTGGCATATATTTATGAGCTTTGATTTTCAAATTGATGGAGGACATCATGCATACACATTGAGCATACATCTTTGCATTCATATAGTTTTTGTATGAGTTAGATTTTCACTTTTATATCCGCCTATTTAGAGGCATTGTATTGAGCTAGAAATGTATCTCCATCAAGTGTATTTTAGACACTACTTAGAGAGAGAACCAACCCTATGGTTGTAAAGTTATTGCTTAGCCTTGAAAAGCATAGTGTAAAGGTTATTGCTTAGCCTTGAAAAGCATAATATAGAGGTTATTGCTTAGCCTTGGAAAGCATATTGTAAAGGTTATTGCTTAGCCTATTGAAAGCATACATAGTGAAAATCCAGTGGGGAGTAGGAACACATGCCGGTAGTGGATGTAGGCATTGAGGCCGAACCACTATAAAAGATTGTGTTATGGTGATTGCTTTGTGGTGATTATTTTTATTTAGATTCCGCATTTAATTCTATAATCATCATATGTGACTAGTTGTTTTAAAAAAGTTTAAACTTTGTCATAATTGGTCACTAAGTTGTAGCTCACCCTATTCACCCCCCTATAGGGTAAGAATCCAGGACTTTCAATTGGTGTCAGAGCAAGGTTACTCCATTTAGGGCTTAAACCCCCGGAGTTGATCCTTATTAGCTAATATCTAGATTTGAACCTTAGAATTGTGTTTTATTGCATATCATTAGAATGATTTCCACTATGGTCGAAAATGAAAATTTTCCTTCCTAGCTCTCTTTTTCCCCTAGGAATCAATCTCACCACTCTAAAACTTTTTTGAGTTAAAACTCCAAGAGTTGGTGGGACTTCAAAGTGAACCCTCAAAGACATCCTTATCAAGACCTTAGGTGAATCTTCAAAGGTAGACAATTGGACTAACCTTAAGGCCTTGAACCTTACTAGACCAACCTATTCTTTTTAGTCATATCTAATTGTTGGTCATGTTACTTTTGCATTTTGTTTCTACTTAGTCACATCTCATTTAATGCAATGTTTCTTTGTGATTATTTGATTTTGTCTCCATGAACTTTCTTAGTTATATCTTTGGTTTTCAAAATCTTTTGATTGCAATAACATCATATAGATTTGCATTTTGTTCTCATATAGTTACATCACTTGTAGTGCGTGCATTTCTATTTGATGATCATCAATTGATTGTGATTACAAAAGCTTTCTTAGCTAGATTTTTCATGATCAATTGATGTTGGAAAATCATTTGTTTGGATATCATAGGAAGATCTTTTTGGAAAAAAATAAATGATTTGAATTAATTTGAACTTTCCATGTATTTCTAAGTCATACCTTCTAATGGAAAATTATTGTTTTACAAAATAAACTTGTATTTGTTCCAAGTAGTTACAACTTTTGAAATACAAGTTTTAAAAATTGTTTTGGTGGATATTGAGGATTGGAATATGTAAATTAAAATGATTTTCATCTTGCACTTTTTTATTTAAGTTTCCTTTAAATGAAAATCAATTTTCTTGGGGTATTGTGCAAATGACTACATATGGTAAGAGCTCAATTAATTGATAAGAAATTTAATAAATTGTGATCGATTAATTTGAGTAAAGCATGTTGAATTCTATGTCATTGTTGATAATTTGCCCCTATATTTCCCATTTTATTTTCCATGAACTTACAAGTTATATCTTTTGGTATGGAAAATATATGTCCAATTTGTACGAGTGCCTATTGTCATATTTAGGATACAAATTGAAAATTTGGTATTAGTTCACTTCATGGTTTTCAAAATCAATTGATCATAATTTTATAAATTTTTCATTGTTGGATTTTGAATGTTGGAGTGAATTAAGGATCTTTGGAAAATGTTCCACGCTTTATTAGTTATATTTTTAGAAGCATTTTCCTTGAGTTTATTTCCTTGTGCTTATGATTATATCATTTAGAAGGAAATACTTTTTACAAGCAATTTGCATGTTTTCTCAACAAATTTATATTCTTTCAAATGCAAATTGATTTTGATGTTATGTCTTACTTTGTGTGGTTGGGTATGGTGTCATTGATTTGCATATTTTTGCCTAACTTTGTATATCTTTTTATTAATGCAAATGGATGTTGTTTATGCTTTATAGTAAAATCTTTTGTTTCATTATCATTTGAGCTTCTTAAGTACATATGTGATTTTGTGTGCTAAGCTTATTTGGTATGATCCTCATATCCATTTTTCATCTCATTGTAAGCATAGTACATTTGCTAGAGTGGAGATTTTAGATGAGAGATTGATGGATCTTTTTAGATGAATTGGAATTAAACCATTGTTCTTCATAGGTATACTCATATATGAGATCCGTTTTAATCTATATGTGATCCATGATATCCTTCTAACTTCATGCCTTCTTGTGCATGTATAGTTATATTCTTTTTTGATGATATGGTATCAGTTAGATCTTGATTGTGATTGATTCTCTCTATGTAAATGTCAAATAATTCCTTGTATGGTTGTGCTCTTAACTTACATTTGTAGAAACCTTACTAGAACTCTCAAATCCATCCTTTATGCTTTCTAGTTATTATTTGATATGGATGGTAATGATGTTGATCAATGTGTTTTTTCATAGTAATGACATCTTTATACATGTTTCAACTTCATAGTAGTGTTCTTAATTATATGAATCTCTTTAAAATCCATTCCTTGTATTTCATAGTTATATGCATTGCTTGATGGATCTTATAGATGTTGAATTCATATGATTTGACACTTTTAAAATTGCATGTTTTTCAAAGCTATATCCTTTTATGTAATTTAATATGTTTATCTCTATGCTCATTAGTTATATCTTTAAAAGTGATGAATATTCATTTATGTTGATTCATGGAATTTTGTATTTGTCACATCCTTGCTCTTGAACATGTTCCATATTCAATTGGTGTCAATTAGTATCATCTTCAATTCTTGTTATATCCAATTGATCTCATATCTTGAGAATGTGATAGACCTTGTGTACATTGGTTTGAACTTAATAGTAATATGTCTTTATTCCATGTCACATTCCATTAGCATCATATTTTTCTTAGTTGCCACCTCTCTTGCGCTTATTGGTAAATCTCATGACCACCATATCTGTGTGTTCATATTCTTGGTTGGTTCTTGGTTGAGGTTGGCTTCATATTTTTGAACTTGATTTCACTCATCGTGCACATGATAGTCATATCTAATGATTGAATGACATGATTTCAAATTGTTCATAGCATATGATTTTCATAGTTATATTGATTGATGCTATGTTTAGTAAACCCCATAACATCATGGATAGCTCTAATTTGGATTAATCCTAATAGTTATATTCTTTTTATCTCCATTTTAGAGTGATTAAATTAATAGTCAAATCCTTAAATCTCAATTGGTATTTTTATTTCAATTGATATCCATGATTGCTTTTCCCATGGCCTTGCTCTTTATATTGGTAATGATCATTTTGAGCTTTATAGTCTATTATTATTATCAATTGGTATCTAATCCTTCCCTTGAAGTTAACCCTCAATTGGTTAAGCAATCTTCTTCTTGCATTAAATAGTTAAATTCTTATCAAAAGTTTAACAAAAGGAGATTATGGATTGAGGGGGAGTGTAAATCTTTTAAGGAAGTATTAGCATTGATCAAATTCACCCTTGCATTAGCTCTATACCCTTATATCTTACTACCCATAAATGATACCCTGTTAAATATTTTATTCTCAAATTCTTTTGTTAACAAATGCTACTAAAAGATATTTTTCCTTATTTCATGTGTGTAAGTACTACTTGAAGAAATTCCTAACCCTCTTCAATTGATACCTTTGCAATTTAATGTCAAAGGGGGGGGGGGGGGGGGGGGAGGGGGGGGGAATTGAGAGAGTAAGGGGGAGAGAATACTCAAGTTGAATGTCAAAGAGGGAGTTGCATGTCAAAGGGGGAGATTGTGTATTATCTTCTAAAGGGGGAGAGATGAAAGAAGAAAGCTTGGGAGCTGAAGAAGATGCTTGACTAAAGAAGAAAAGAAAACTTAAAGAATGATCAAGCTCCAAGCATCAAGAAGAATGAAGAAAAAGACCTAGACCCCAAGCCAAGTCAAAGGAGCATCCAAGAAGATTTCAAGCCTTGTCCAGCTAAGGAGGAGCTGAAGACTTTGTGTGAAGTTTTAGTGTTGAGTAAGGTTTGGCATCAAATTGCAAAGTGGGAGATTGTTATGGATTTTGTGTATTGCAATTTGATGGATGCATTATTCATTTTATTCATCACTTCACTTGTCACACATGCATTGTTTTAGAAACCTTGAAATCTTCATTTATACATGCATTGTTTTAAATCTTGTAAATCTTATGTTTCATGCATATTTTGGTTTTAAACTTAGATGCATTTAGTTCGAAAAAGATTTTTTATAAATCAAGCTAGCCATTGGTTTTAAAGTTTCAAGTCAAATTTGGCTTTTTATGATTCATGATTTTTAAAACACTTAGATTGATTTAAATCATGTTTCCATGCTTGGTTTATTGGCCCAAAGATCCCCCTAGAAAATACTTTGAAATGTGCTATAGTTGGGATTTTGTCACAGGCTGTCGGTCAAGTGTCGGCTAACTGACCATGGACCAAACCTCCATCGGTGAGCTGTCGGTTCGAATTTTAGAGAGCTTAAATCCTGGATTTTTGGCTGTCGATTAAGGTGTCGGTCACCTATCGGCTAACCGACAAGTCCAGTTTGGTTAACCGACAATGCATTTCGGTCAGAAATCTTTCAAAAATATGACCGTTGGCTAGTGACCGATGGGGTGTCGGTTAACCAATCCCTAGATGTCAGCTAACCGACAGGTAGCCGTTGGCAAGCTTTTTCTATAAAAGTAAGTTCATTCCAAGGCCAAACTTGATGGTTCAAGAGGCCATTCTTGAGGTGAATGAAGCCCAAACAAAGGGAAATGAACTAAGGAAGGCTAAATGGTCATTTGGAAAGCTAAAACTTGGATTAATGAAGTTAAATCATTAAGTAAGCTTTTCCTTTTCATAATGATATGTTTTCATGCTTTGCTTTTATTATTGGTAAATCTTTTCTAGCATGTTAAACTATGATTTGTTGTGTCCTTAACATGCATACGTTTTGAATTAATTTATTATTTTGGATGCATCACCTTAATTCAAACCAAGTAGTACTTAAATTGGTATATCTAAGTAAATCATGTTTTGAAAACATCTTTGAAATTATATGTAACATGATTCCTATACTTGGTTGAATCTTTGGTTGTTGTTTTTCATCATAAGAAAATCACTTTCAAATCTATCTTATGTTTTGGATTCAACAACTTTATAAATCACATGTATTTGGTTTTAAAGTTTCACAACTTGTTTAAGCTTTGATTGGTATATCATTTTCAAGTTGTATTTTTAATTACATGAGATTTGACCCTTAATTTCAATCAAATCTATTTTTGTGTTTTACACTTTCAAAATGCTTTTAGCATACATATATTGAGCTTCATTTTTAATTTGATTGAAATCCTTAAGCATCACATGTTTTGTTCTTAGAATTTCACAACTTGTTTAGAATACATAGGTATTTCTTTTACAAGTTATTTTTAACATATGATTAGCTTTCTTTCCTCAATCATAAATGTTTTTATGAACTAAAACTTTTAAAAGCCTTTGGCATATATTTATGCTTTGTTTTTCAAATTGATGGAGGACATCATGCATACATCTTTGCATTCATATAGTTTTTGTATGAGTTAGATTTTCACTTTTATATCCGCCTATTTAGAGGCATTGTATTGAGCTAAAAATGTATCTCCATCAAGTGTATTTTAGACACTACTTAGAGAGAGAACCAACCCTATGGTTGTAAAGTTATTGCTTAGCCTTGAAAAGCATAGTGTAAAGGTTATTGCTTAGCCTTGAAAAGCATAATATAGAGGTTATTGCTTAGCCTTGGAAAGCATAATGTAAAGGTTATTGCTTAGCCTATTGAAAAGCATACATAGTGAAAATCCGGTGGGGTGTAGGAACACATGCTGGTAGTGTTAGATATCGCGATCACTGAGAGGGGGGGTGAATCAGTGATTCCTTAAAAACAGGTCCAATTTAACAACAAAAGCAAATCAAATCACACAAGGACACCAGATTTAACGTGGTTCACCGAAAGGCTACGTCCACGGTTCAAAGACTGTCCGAACACCAATCCGAAATAGATCTGAATCTATTTAGTCGCACCAACGACAAAGAGCACCAACCCTTAGATTCAGATAGCACCAACTATCTAGGAAGCACCTACTCCCTTGAGTTTCAGATAGCACCAACTATCTAGGAAGCACCGACTCCCTTTACAATTTATCTGCACCAACAGATAGGATCACCAAACCCCAGACACCAAGCACCAACTTGATGTTCTACAGAAAAAGTAGAAACCTTTTTCTACAGCCCTTCCCCTCTACAATCTCTCTCTCTCAATCCCTTACAAATTGAAATTAAAGCATAAACAGAGAGACACTTATCTTATGGACGAAACACCATCTTCAAGAGCACATCCTCGTCCACACTTGCTGTAGAAACTTGTAACAAGATTGCACACAGCAACAGCACTCTCTTCTCTCCAAAACTCTCTCTCTTTTCTCTTCTCTTCTTTCTCTCTTATGTCTTTTCTTGTATATCATTAAAAACGAACCAAACATGCCTTTATATAGGTTATGGTAACCCTTAAGAGTGTTCAAAATAGGCTACAATTCGTTTAGAAAGAGTCCCAAACGAAATAGATGAGAATCCTGAATTTTCGTGCAAGACTTCTGTTTCTGCGCAACTCTGATTCCCGTGCTAGGTCGACATCCTGGCTTGCTCGGTCGACATCATACACAGTCTGGAAACAGACAACTTTCGTGCTCGGTCGACATCCTGGGGTCCCGGTCGACCGACGACACACTGTGTCACGGAAATAACTGGGAGCTACCTGAAACTTTTTTCTGCAGGTTTCTCTTTCTCGGTCGACCGCATGGGGTGCCCGGTCGACCGCACACTCTGCTTCAGGAATTCTGAATTCCTGAACTGTTTCAACTCTGATTTTACTTTTAAGCTCTATCAACACCAACCTATTAACATCATGCTTGTGACATTATGTTGACAATAATTCCAACTCAAAACAATGCTTGAGATACTAATCACTTCAATTCTTCATAAAGCTTCTCAAGTCATCTCAAATTCCAACAGGTAGTGGATGTAGGCATTGAGGCCGAACCACTATAAAAGATTGTGTTATGGTGATTGCTTTGTGGTGATTGTTTTTATTTAGATTCCGCATTTAATTCTATAATCATCACATGTGACTAGTTGTTTTAAAGAAGTTTAAACTTTGTCATAATTGGTCACTAAGTTGTAGCTCACCCTATTCACCCCCCCTCTAAGGTAAGGATCCAGGACTTTCACCAACGTTCATTCTATTTATTGAAGCCTTGGCAATATCCAAGATAAATGTCCCCTTCTATTGTGCCGCCCATCGTCCCCCTCTCCACTGCGAGTGCTTTAGCCCCAGTCACCCACCCCCCCAAAAAAAAATTGGCCTAGCCCCATCAGAGATTTGTGCAAACGATTGGTTCAGACGACTACGACTGTTTTTCTCCTTCTCCTTGCCACGCAGATTCGAGATTGGGTCTTCACTACTGCTGGCTCCCCTACTCTTCTTTCCATTTTAGAGGAGTGATAAAGTGCGATGAATTTCTTGTGCGATGGGTACGATAACGTATCCCGCTCTTATTTTTTTCCGTAAGAAAATACGAGCAATGGAACATCGAATTCAAAAAACAGAGCTATTTTTCTCTTTGTTTCTATTATTAGGACAACTGATGATAAATTGTTGGATCCTGCTCACATCTCCCATAGAACCCACATCATTTACCATTGCAGTTAAGAGTCATGAATGACGTGTCGCTATTGCTCTTGAATTTGATTCATTACAATACAATGGAACATGGTCCCTTGTTCCAGCAAAGCCTAATATGAACATTGTAGGCAGTGAGTGGGTGTATAAATTGGAACATCGGCCTAGTGGATCTATTGAGCATTATAAAGTGATGGACCGTGCTCCTGCTCGGTTCCTACCGAGGGTCGGCGGACGTGGGAGTGCGTCGGGTCCGACCCTTTCATAACCAGGGGGCAGGGGCATGCATCAACATTTCTTTTTTTGTGTGGGTGTGCCAGATTTTCTATTTTACTTGGAATTGCAAGTGGTGATCTGGAGATCAACCTTCGCAAGTAAAAAGGAAATCAACTTCTTTCAAGTTTTCCATTGCACATATATTTAAGAAAAGAGACATTTTTCTTGGTTTGCCGTGAAAGGCGATTTTTTTGGCATTTATAGCCGATTTTGGCATTTATAGCCGATTTTTGGCGTTTATAGCCGATTTTGGCGTTTATAGCCGATTTACAATCCTTATCAATAATGAAAGACAAGAGTTGTGATTTTTGTCTCTTTTGAAAAAATACAAACTACAATGAAAAGCAAGAAAAGGAGGATCTAACTTCTCAGGAGATTGTGGGGGACTCGTTTAGATTGACGGTCGCAAGCCATATGTGGGCTTCGCCATCATCCATGCAGATGAGAACAGAGGATGCTATTGATTCGCTTGGCTTGGCTATAACCTCAGGTTTTTAGAGGACAAAGACCAAAAGGAGGTCCTATGTCCAATAAAAAGCCGAGTAGACGGACTGAAAAGCCACATCTAAGCCATTGGAGGCAGGAGGAGAAGGCAATGACCTTGGGGGGGGGGGTACCCCCCAAGGGACTTTTGTCACCTTGTAGCGATGGCCGGTGTAGAACTTCCGCAGAGTTTTCTCTCTTTTCCTTCTCTGAATTTCTGTGCTTCTGTCTGTGATTTTCGTTGTCTGTCCTTTCTTCTTGGAGAGCTCTCCTATTTATAGGCTTTTAGGTAGTCATTTAGGAGGGTTTATGAGCCTTGATTGTCATAAAGCTACATAAAGGGAGGAGTTACAAAATTGAATTCTTTATTTTGTAACTCCTTTTTCTTGGCTTCTGATTGGCCGGAGGAGATTGAGGGCATTTAATCGCCTTTAATCGCCATGATGGGAGGAGTTTCATGGGTTAAATGCCATGAATCTCTTGACTTGTAACTCCCGGATACTTGCTTCTGATTGGTCCGTCCAAAGAAATGGATTAATGACTGTAATAAAGCTAGTCAATTAATCGCATTAAGTGGTCGCCTGAGCAGCTGAAGAGTCGCGGGCCATGCCGCGTCTTTTGGGATTCTTCTGTCGATGATCATCGATGGATCTTCATGTAGATCGACATCAGACGACCATGTAATTTCAGGTGTTTGTTGCCAACAGCGGGTCGGTGCCATCTGTCCTGTCGATTTCTCGATCGGTCGGGTAGAAAGCACACTTTTTTTGGTTGACCGGGTGGCGATCAATATTGTTTTCGATACTCTTGATGATTAACCCGTGTTTTGGACGGATATCAGAGGATTTGGTGTCTCAAAAAGCATGAATTTTGGAAAGTACCAGAGGCTGGGCGCTTTGAATCGCGAAGAAACGGCGAAAACCGGGGTTTCCGGGGCCTTCCCGGCGACCCCGGGCTCCAAGGTCGCCGGCGACCCTGGCTCAGGGTCGCAGGGGCCTGCGACCCTGGGGGGTTTTCCCCCCTTTTTGTCCCATTTTGTGTCCGTTTTTGCTGTTTTTCGATTCTTTTTTCTCCTGTACTTTTCCTTGACATTTTGACCATTTATTGGCCTGATTTCTTTGTAGGAAACCTGATGAGAATCCTTGCATTTTATTTTGCAAAGTTTCCAATTTCCTGAGAAAGCCGAAGACTTTGTCGCGCAGAGCTGCCGATTTTCCGTCAGAAGCTGAAACTGGGTCAAACGATGTCGGAATGACCTAAAATTTGGTGTGAAGCCTGCTGAGCAATAAATAAGACCAACCATAGGATTTTGTTTGAGTTTTGAAGCCGTTTGGGGTCCTATCACCAGTAGACTTGCTTTTGTCGCGATGAAGATGTCGCGGTTTGATGTGCGGTCAACCGATGTCCGATTGACTTGAAATTTGACAGGGAACCTATTGGAGTCATTTTAAGATGATCCATAGGCTCTGTCTTGGAAACCATGGTCCCGGAGGGCTTTGCCGTCGAGAGGCCTGATTTGGCTTCCGAGCGTCAAACTATGGTCAAATGTTGTCGAAATGACCTGAAATTTGACGTGTAGCCCTTTATAAGCATTTTGAAGCCGTCCATGTGCTCTATCTGATGAGTAATGGCCTCGGTGGTTCTCGCCGCCGAGAGGCTTGATTTAGCTGTTCGAGGGTTGATGTAGGGTCCAACGTTGTCGGTTTGACTAGGAACTTGACGTGGAGCCTTTTGGATGTATTTTGAGACCATCGCTCTGATCGAAGATTTGGTGTCTCCGATGCTTTTGCCGCCGAGAGCTCCTTTTCGGCTGTCGGAGAAGCGAAGTTAGGCCAAATGATTTTGAAATGGCCCGAAACTTCTTGTGTACTCCTCTTTTGGCTGTCTTGATGGATCTTGCAGTTTTTGTTTGATTCTGACAAGATTTGATTTTTTGGAAGTAGCATTGCCTATTTATGGCAGGTTGCGACTTCATGTAGCTCTTTGGATTTTGAGGAGGCAAAGTGACATTTTTGGTGTCAACAAATGCCCCCTCGAGGTACAGCGACGAGTTGCTTAACTTTTGTAGTCGATGTGCCTCGAAGAGATTTTTGAAGGAGAGCCTGTGACTTGACCAAGAGTCTTTGAGCAGTCTTTTTTTTTTTTTTTGGTATTTGTAGCCTTTTGAGCTTCCAGGGGAATTTTATGGCAGTGAAAGGGATCACGTACCATCTCGAGGTAAAGTTTTGAAGATGACATCAGGGATGTGGATTTGGGTTTTGACCTTGTGACCTAAAAGGCTGTATGTGGCAGGTTAGGGGGTCGGGTTTGGTTTTGATCGTGTGACCCAACAAGCTGTTTGTGGAATGTTGGGGGATCAGGTTTTGGTTTTTGGTTTTGGTCTTGTGACCTAACAAGCTGTATGTGGCAAGTTAGGGGACCAGGATTTGGTTTGTTTTTTGTGGAATGTCAATTTCAAGATTTTGGCTCAATTTGGTATATGAGGCTGGATGGTTTGATTTTTGGAAGCTCATGGGGCTTGGAATTCTCTTTGTATGGTCCAATCAACTCAAAAGAGGCATGGAACCATTTTTGTATGCTCTTGGTAAGAGGGATTTCTCTTTGACTAAAAGCACAATTTTTTTTTTAAGTGCCTAGGTGGTCAAACCTGGCTCATATGGGCTAACCCATGGGACCTTAAGCTTTTGAAATGGCTTAGATCTCATATGGTGTCATTTTTGTAAAGAATATCCAAAAATATCTCATTTGGATAGAGAATATCTAAGAATATCTTTACTTGGAGAGAATCTCTCATATTCCCTTTATTTTGGGATAGGATATCTCAAGATATCTTTCTTTTGGGAAAGAATCCTTCATCGATTTCTTCTTGGGAGAAAATCCTTCAAGATATCTTTCTTTTGGGAAAGAATCTTTCTAATCTCTTTCTTTTGGTAAGGTTACTAATTAGTAACACTTACCTTTTTCTTCTTTCCTTCTTTGGTTTGCTCTCCTCTATAAAAGCAAGGAGGAGGTTGGATCTCTTGCTCTTATTACTTTCTTTTTGCAATAATCTCAAGAGGGTTTCAAGACCAAGAGTTCTTCTTCTTCAAGATCTTCAAGACTTTTCTTCTTCTTCTCCATCAATGGCTTCAAGTAAGTTCCCTTTTTCAAGAAAACTCCATTGTAGGATAAAAAGTTCTTCTTTCTTTTTTTTTGTTTCTTCTTTTCTCTTTTTTTTTCACGTGTTTTCCCTTTTTTTTTCACACGTTTTTTTTCTTTTCTTTTCTTCTTTTTTTTTTCATGTTGTTTTTTTTTTTGTGTGGGCCGTACGGACAGATTCGTACGGATCTGGCCGTACGGCCACGTGGCCAGTGGGCCACGGCCTGTGGGCCAGCCCCTTTTTTCTTCTTTTCTGTTTTTTTTTTTTGTTTTCTTTCCCCTTTTTTTTTGAGAAAGTTTCTTTTCTTTTTCTTCTTCTTTTTTTTTGCTCATCATGATAATGCCCCTTTTTTTTTTTGGCAAACCTAGATGTTCATGCATGCATTCAATTGTAAATTAAATTTGTAGCATGATGTGATAGCATACCTGAAAGTTTTCGCGATTTTTGGGAATTTGGAGCTCGCAGCGATGTTGAGCCCTTCCTGATTTTGCGGAGACTTTGAGGTTTCGAAAGTTTGGAGTTTCGGAGCTCGCAGCGATGTTGAGCCCATCTTCAAGCTTTCTTATTTCTTTCGGGATAGTTCCTTTTCTTCGGAATTGCCCCGTCATCATGTCAAAATTTCGCCAGATTTTTTTTAGCGAGATTCTGTCATTTTGATGTTTGATCTTTTTCTTTTCCATCCTTTTCAGGTGGTTTCTCCAGAACGAACAAGGGTAAAGAGCCTGCTACAAGCGTACCTCGTCGATCTTCTAGATCTTCTAATCCGGCCGTTCAACAGGCTTTTGAGAAGGTCCAGTATGTAGAGAGAAATCTGGAAGAGTGCGACTCCCTCAACAGAGATGAGATGAGGCAGCGACTGATCGCTCTCAAGGGAGAGGAATTCTATAAGATCATGGTAAGCAGTCGTCCATGGGTGATGGAAGATCAGAGCGTTTTGCCCAAGCCTACCTTCTTCTTTGGTGATGCAGTCCCTGATGACATGACATACCAGAGGAGATGTTTTCAATTTTCTTTCACAGCAGATGGTGAGAAGAAGACTGTTGCTACCCGGTCGACGTTTGATCACACCGTCTCGATTCTGAGCCTTGCCCCCACGTGCCTAAGAGGGAAGATCCTCCAAGCTGGGTGAGAAGGACAAATGTAATCAAGACCGGGGCTTTTATTGGCGGTTCTCCTGGATATACAGAGAGGTCGCCTGTTGATATGGACCTGTTGATGCCATCCAGCGGCTACCAGGGCTCTGATTATCCGTCGGTCGATTTGAGACCGGTGGGCCTTGGTATTTTCAGCGGTGATGGCAGCAATTGGATCAAGCCTTTCCGACTTCGTGGCCGCTTCAATGCTGACTCCGAGTGGAAGTCGTGGACTGATCGCGTCCTGCTGATTGGTGGCGCCGTTTTGAAGGAAGCCGGGATTTTTGATGCGGTCCGCGCTTTTAGGGAGACCGTGATCTTTTCCGACGAGGCCTTCATGGCTATGCTGGAGTCATTCCTCCCCCAAACCAATACCTTCGTTGTGACGAATGGTGAGATTGGTTTTTCTTTGAAGGAGCTGAGCGCCATTACTGGATTGCCTATCCTCGGGAAACTCTGTGAGTAGTTTATGCCGATTGACAGCATCCTTGAGGGGCAGTCTGAGGAGTTCAGGCTTCTGTACTTTCAGCTCGTCGCCTTCTATGATTTTTTGAAGGAGAAGGAGGGTTTGAAAGTTAGATCCAGCACCCCAACTTTTTTGATAGCAAGGAGTCTTCTGATAGCGTGACCCAAGAAGCCGGAGCTCAGGATCCAAGTTCAAAGAAGATCTTGGCCATACAAGAAGAGTTGAGAGATTTCTGTGCAAGTACAAACGCCATATGTCCTGACATTGCACTGCGGAGAGATCTTGCTATTTACCTCACTTATTGGCTTGGTGAGGCTATTTTTGCTGGAGGAGATGGAACGCACATCAGGCCGCATTGTATTTTTCCGGCTTGTCAGATGGCGTTTGGAGAGCAGCTTGCTTTGGTGCCAGCTCTTTACTCCTACCTGTGTACCGAACTGTAGGCTGCTGCTTTTTTGGTTCGGCTTGGGCTTCCCATGAATAGGGTATTTTCAGCCCATATCTTTTATTCGTGGTATGTATACCACTGTCCTGGCTTCCACCGGCTGGGTGCTGCACAGGTTGATGATCCTCTGATGATTCGACTGGCTAAGGGCAAAGCCGTGTCCGAATCACTTTTGTTTGCCCGTATGAGGATCCGACGGTTCAGGGACGTCGAGATGGGGCAGTCTTCAGTGAAGCTTTCTCCGGAGTTGCGGAAGAAGGCTTTTGATTTTGGTGCCTCCCGAAACTCTACCAGGGCGGGGTCGGGAAGGCATTATTCCTTGACGAATGCAGAGAGAGTGGCTTTTCAGCATACGTGTCGGCACGATGGTGTACCGTCGACATCTTTTCGTCGACATCCAGCCGTATGTACCCTCTCGCTTTGCTTTGCAGCTGGGCTTTTCTCAAGGCGTTGTTGGAGCGCCTTCAAGCATGGTGAAGCACTTTGGAGGCTTACAGGATAGGAGAAATGCATGGGCTTTCTATAGTGCTGAAGACACTACAACCATGATTTCTTATCCTGTGTTGCTGACTTCCCGGACTGCCGGCTTTGCGAAGTGGTTTGCGGAGAGCTTTTCGTCATATCGGGGGCTTTCCAAGAAGGAGCTTGATGTGAAGCTGGCATCTGGAAAGGGCCTTGGAAAGTCGGATGGCGTCCGGCGAGAGGAAGTTTGGGCCTTCCTTTCTAGAGAGAAGCACAAGATAGGCTTTCTCGGTGACCAGGGCGTCATTGGTTCTGAAGCTGTTCGAGAAATACCTGATGAGGCTTTAGAGCAGCTAGAACAGGAGGAAGCCGAACTTGGCGCTTGGATGCAAGCGGCATAGAGGCAAGCTTCCGTAGAGTCTACTGGCAAGAGTAGACCATCCAGTGAGGAGTCAAGTGGGAAACCTGACTCTGACAGTGGGGCAGGTTCCTCTAAGAAGCGAGCCCGCCGGGGTAAGAGGGGGAGGAGTCATCATCGCAGCAAGGGGCAGCATGAGGACTCTCCTGACTTGGAAGTTCCTCTTACTATTAATGAGGATGTGCCAGTGGATGCTGACGAGCCTCCAGAGAAGAGAAGTCGAGAAGAAGAGACCGTCGGTGAAGGTATGATTCTTCCTTTTTCTCTTTCCATTTCTTTTCATGGGATTTTTTCCATGTTATGATTTGCTTCTTGTTTCTGCTTTTCTCTTCTTTTTTTTAGCAGAGGAAGACTTGATGATGCCCGAGGTTCCGGTCGATGAGGTGGTGACGGATCCTGTCGAGGTACCTGAAGAAGAACCGAGGGACTCTGGAGTGATTCCAGAGTCTCCAATTGGTATGACTTCTCTTGCTTTTTTTTTCTTTTTTTTTTCTGTCTGTGACTCGGTTTGCTAACATTTTTCTTGCCAGCTGACTTGCCACAGGATTCCGATGACTTTGAACCATCGATGGACGCAAATGTTGATGATGCTTCCGATGAGTTCATGGAGGAAGAAAGTGTTCCGCCAGTCGTCGAAGAAGGTATTTTGTAGTTATAACCCTGATAATGATTTTCAAACAGGATCATATTCATACCTTTTTGTGTTTCTTTGGCAGGTTTTGAAGTGACAGAGGAGGATCCGTCGCTTCCAGAGCAAGGGATGCCAGAGGTTGATCCAGAGGTAGAGACTCTTGGGACCAGCTCTGACAATGTTGAGGAGATTCCTCGTGCTGAGATTCCTTCCCGAGCAGGAGCAGCTTCAACTGGAAAGAGTTCTTTTGTTACTCTTCCAACAGATGATGACATGAGCAGCCGACCAACGGAGTTGGGCGAATCTTCAGCTGGGCCATCTCTTCTTTTTGCGAAGAAGGTGGTGGTGCGAGTTCTGAGCTCTTGGATTGAGACTCTCTTTTCTGGGCACTTGGAAGCTGGATTTGGCATGATCTAGCATGTGCAGGAGATTCTCAGTGATGCCGAAGAGGCTGGTCTGGATGTCACAGGTGCCAGGGTGATCGTTAATAGGATCATTGAGCTGGGTGACAAGTGGTTTGAGAACATGGGTTTTCCTGACGATCAGTTCTTCAAGGAGATGTTCTTGGACCCTGCGGATAAGGCTCAATCTAACCTGGATGAGGCTACAGAAAGCAGGAAGCAGGCAGTCCGAGAGAGGAACTTAGAAGAGCTAACCATCATTGGGCTGACACATGACCTTAACATCCTTGATAGGGAGGTCGATGAGGCCAGGAAACGTCTTGAGCAATTGCAGGTACAAGTCGCTGCCAAGTGGGCTGAAATAACAGAGGCTCGTGAAAGGGAGACTGCTCTGATTCACCGAGTTGCGGATGCCGATCGAGTTCTCAAAAGGAAGTCTGATGAGAACAGACAATGGAAAACCGCTCGAGGGAAGCTTCCCAGTGCAAAAGAAGGGTTACAGCCCACCCCAGCATCTCATGGCAGGTTCCTGAAGAAGCGTGCCTTGGAATCCTTGACGGATGAGGCCAAAAGCTTGCTTAAGGAGCTGAACTCTTGGCTGGAGACCATTTTTGATTGAGCTCCTGTATTATTATTTTTTTTTACAGAAACCATTCTTCTCTCTTTTTTTGGTACCACTTGTATTTTTTTGGTACTTTTCTTTTTTGTAGTGCTTGTGAACACTTTCTCTTTTTTTGGTACCACATGTATTTTTTTTTGGTACTCTTTTTTTTTTGTTATCCCTACGCTCACTTGAATCTTTTTGTGATAAAAGTAATTGCTAAATGGGATTTGATCAAAAGGTTGTCATTTTGTGAAAATCTTTTGTCAAATGATTGTTTTGGCATGAAAGCCAGATTTTTGTTTGTGGCATGGAAGCCAATTTTGGCATGAGAGCCAGCTTTTCTTGTGGCATTGATAGCCGAGTTTTTTTTTTTGTGGCATCTATAGCCAGTTTTGGTGGCATTGATAGCCGGTTTGTTTTGTGGCATCTATAGCCGGTTTTTGGTGGCATTGATAGCCGGTTTTTTGAAATCCAAGTTTTTGTTTGTGGCATTGATAGCCGGTTTGGTTTTCAAAAAATGCAAGTATCGACTAAAAGTCGCCTCCCTGCTGAATGTTCTTGCAAGTATCGATGGAATGTCGCATCCTTGCTCATTCGGTTGCGAGTATCAATGGAATGTCGCTTCCTCGCGGATTTGGGTGCAAGTATCGATGGAATGTCGCATCCTTGCTTTTCAAAAATTTTGGTTTTGCGGGTACTGACTTGATGTCGTTTCCCCACGATTTTTGAAATTTGTGGTTTTTTCGAACCTTTGGGTTATGGATATCAACTGAAATGTTGCGTCTCCATGGTTTTTTTAGGTTTTTTCGAACCTTTGAAATTTGCGTTGTGGATATCAACTGAAATGTTGCGTCTCCACAGTTTTGGATTTTGCAAGTATCGACGAAATGTCACTTTCCTGCGATTTTGGAAGTGTCGAACATGGTTCATATGCTTCCGATTTGTGCAAGTATCGACTAAGCGTCGCTTCCTCGCGGTTTTTGAAAAACCATTTTTTTTTGTTTAAAGACACGAGGGTCATAAGTTTTGACCTAAAACCATTTTGGCGGTAAAAGGCAGGGTGGACTAGGGTGGAAATCCCTGAATCCGGATTTTATTTCAAACCATGAATTTTGGGTTCAAGGGTTGAAAATTTTGGTCAAGTTAGGGAAAGGTTCCTAAACTTGGATATATATTTTTTTTGAACAATGAAACGATGAAAGTAAGCATTGTTTTAAATTTCTAGAAATTTCAACATTTGATATGAAAATTCTAAAAAAAAGGGTGGGTTTAGCGAGCGTGTACCTGGAAACCGGTTTTGGCCATACAGGCATTGCTCTTACCCAGTTGGGTAAGTCTTCAAGGGTAGTACCGCTTTAAGAACTTGCCGTTGATGGGCAGCATACATCTGTCGCCTTCCATGTTTAGGAGTGCGTATGCGCCGTTGGAGAAAACCTTGTCGATGACGTTGGGTCCCTCCCATTTTGGCTCAAATTTTCCTTTGGACTTGTGAGCGAAGACCATTGGTCTTTTTACCGCAAGAACCAAGTCACTCTTTTTGTAGGCGCGTTGCCTGACCTTTTTATCGAAAGATCCTGCCATGCGTGCTTGGTAAAGTTCAATGCTTTGTTGAGCTTCGAGCCGTCTCTCATCGAGATTGTCCAGCTCATGGAGTCGCAATTTGACATTGCTTTCTTGAGTCATGTCATTTTGCAAGGATACCCTCAAGGAAGGAATTTGTACTTCCAAAGGTACGACAGCTTCGCATCCATAGACCAAGGAGAATGGTGTGCTATGGGTTGGTCCTCGAACGGTGGTTCGATAGGCCCACAAAGCTTCAGACATTTTGTCGCTCCAGTCTCTTTAGTGACTAGAGACCATTTTTTTGAGGATTTTGCAGAGTGTCTTGTTGAAAGCTTCTGCTAACCCGTTTGCTGCCGGATTGTATGGAGTCGAAGGACAGCTTTGGATTTTGTATTTGTCGCAGAACCTGTAGAATCGATGATCCCGGAATTGTGGTCCGTTATCATGGATGAATCTTTTGGGTATGCCGAAACGACAAATGATGTTGGTGCGCAGGAAGTGAAGGACTGATGAGGTCTTCATTTCGTTAAACGCAAATGCTTCTGACCACTTGGCGAAATAATCCGTAGCGGCGAAGATGAAGCGATGACCTTTACTCGAAGGGGGAGAAATAGGACCTATGATGTCCATACCCCAGGCTTCGAAAGGCCATGAGATCGCTGTAGGATGCAGCCATTCTGGAGGCATGTGAATGTAATCTCCATGAACTTGGCATTGTTGGCAGCGCTTAGCAAATTGCATTGCGTCAGCTACCATGGTAGGCCAGTAATATCCTAACCTTTTTATCTGATCATAGAGCTTAGGTCCGGCCTGATGAGCTCCGCAAAGACCAGCATGAACTTCTTTGAGTATTTCTTCAGCCTCTTGTTGTGACAAGCAGCGTAGAAGTACTCCGTTGAAGGATTTCCTGTAAAGGATTTTTGAAGGAATATCCAAATGAAAGCTTGGGGTTCGCCTTTGGATGCTTACCCGTTCTTTTGGATCTTCAGGTAGGATTCCGAACATAATGTAATCAATGAACGGATCCCTCCAGTCGCCGATTGAAGTTTGAAGGATTGAAATCCGACTTCCGACCACTTGGTGGCATTCAGCAACTGCTTGGTGTGTGTTAAGAGGAGGAAGGATTCTCCTTTCGCACACTGTGATTTGCTTGTTTTCCCCTTCCTGGATTGCCATGGATGCGGCAAGTCCGGCTAGGGCATCTGCACGTATGTTTTCACCTCTACGAATGTGGGTGATGTGACAGATGTCAAACTTTTGCAGAAGTGATTGTGCCTTGTTGTAGTAAGGCAACAAATCTGGCTTCCTAACTTCAAATTTCCGATTCATCTGGTTGACGATCAGTTGAGAGTCTCCAAAGACTTCCAGTATGGTGATACCGGATTCGATGGCAAGTTCCAATCCTAAGATCAGAGCTTGATATTCAGCTGCATTGTTTGTGCATGGTTCCAGTAGCGAGAAAGCGTGTGGAATCATGTATTTGTCGGGGCTAACAAAGAGGATGCCAACTCTCGAGATCAGCTGTCTTTTTTCATTTGTCCTGGTTGCACCGTCAAAGTACATATCCCAGGAGGCACTTTGTGAGAAAGTCTCCACATTGTAGACTGGTTCGTCTGGGAGATCATCTCTAAGCGGAGAATCTTTAGGCAATGGATGCTCTGCGAGGAAGTCCACTAGAGCTTGCCCTTTGATTGCTTTTTGTGGTACATACCTAATATCAAATTGTGACAGAAGGATGGACCATTTTGCCAGTCGAGCATTGAGAGAACCTGCCTTTGTGACAAGGACCTTCAAGAGGTTGACCCTTGAGACCAGGTAGACTGTGTTGGAAAGCAAGTAGTGACGCAGCTTTTGTACGACGAACATCACTGCAAGGCATTCTTTTTCGACTGGAGAGTAGCGATGCTCTGCACCTACTAGCATGCGGCTGAGGTAGTATAGAGCAGCTTCTTTTCTCTGATCATTTTCTTGCGCAAGCAGAGCTCCCAAAGAGTGATCAAGGGCTCTTGTATACAAGATGAATGGTTTTCCAGTGGTAGGAGCAGCTAAAATTGGAGGTTTTATCAGGTATGACTTGATGTCTTGGAAAGCAGCTTCACAGTCAGCATCCCAGACAAAGTTTACACCTTTTTTCATCAACCGGGAGAATGGACGGCATTTCCCCGAAAGATTGGAGATGAACCGTCTGATGTAGGCCAATCTCCCTTGAAGCCCTTTGAGTTCTCTCAAGGTTCTTGGAGAGGGCATTTCTAGAATGGCTTTGACTTTTATGGGGTCAAGCTCTATTCTAGCTTTCCGAACTAAGAATCCAAGGAACTTACCCGACGAGACGCCGAAGAAGCATTTCAAAGGATTCATTCGCAGTTTGTGTTTGCGAAGCCGGAGGAAGACTTCTCGAAGGTCTTCGAGATGATCTTCTTTTCTTTTGCTTTTGACGGCGAGGTCATCAACGTAACATTCAACCGTCTTGTGCTGCATATCTTGGAATATTTTCATCATAGCCCTCTGATATGTGGCACCAGCATTTTTCAAACCAAATGGCATGACAGTGTAGCAATACACGCCAAATGGGGTCCGAAAAGATGTATGTTTTTCATCTTCGGGATGCATCTTTATCTGATTGTAGCCAGAGAAACCATCCATGAATGTCATTCGCTCGAATCCACAGGTATTATCAATCATTACCTCTGGTATGGGGAGCGGAAATTCATCTTTTGGGCATGCGCCATTCAGGTCTCTATAGTCAATACAGACCCTGATCTGCCCGTTCTTCTTTGTCACGGGGACAATGTTGGCCAACCATTCAGGATGTTATTCCTCACGGATGAAGCCGACGCTTTTGAGTTTTTGAACTTCTTGTTCAATTTTATCCATCACATCTGGACGGAATCTTCTTTGGCCTTGCTTGACAGGCTTGATGTCTTCTTGAAGATTGAGTTTGTGAACTGCTATTTTGGGGTCTAAGCCTGGCATTTCAGCGTAAGACCATGCAAAGCAATCAACGAACTCACGAAGAAAGGTGATATACTCGGGTAACTCATCATCCTTTATATTCTTGCTTATGAATACAGGACGTGGGTTATCTGGTGTTCCCAAGTCTATCTTTTGAACAGGATCTTCTGTTGGAAGGTTCGAAGGTGGTTCCTCCACAATATTTTCGGAGGCTTCCAGCTCAACGAAACCTTCTGGATTTTCAAAGGCATTTCCAGACCAATGTTTTGTTCCTTTCCACGGGTCTTCTTGATCGGTAATTTTCCCAAGGCTTGCTATGAGATGATCCCAATGGCCTGTTGAAACCGGGTCGAAGTAGGCTACTTCTTTTGGAGATGAGGGTTCTTCTGGGTCAGAAGACCACATGTCTGTGCCATCGGACAACTCCTCTTCATTTTCGGAGAAATCGTGCCAATTGGATGAGCTTCCTGGATCTTTGTCAGGTGACTCATCAAAGAGATATCCAGGGAGATCGATGTCTTCATGGACTTGAGATGTTGAGGCTTGGTCAGTATATTGACTTTTAAGCCTTTGTGTCAACTGTCTCAAGGGAGTGTCAGGATCATACCCTAACCCGTGTGAAGACTTTTCTACATAGCCGTAGAGTCTCCAATCTTCCAGCTGGCTTTTGGTCATGACGGGCCCCAATGGCGTGAGAATACCGCGTCCTTCTCCCAAACCGACTGGGTTTTGAGCGTCATAGCCCATTTTCTTCATAATAGCTTGTGCCACAGAACTGTATAAGGATAGTTGAGGCATACCTTCATTTTGGAAAGGTTCAAGCATGGAGTTTGATGAAGAAGCATCCGATCTATGGAAGAAGATCGGCTTTTCCTTTGCTGAAGTTGCTGGAACAACGAAGGAAGCTGACGTAGGATCTTCTATGTCAGAAGTTATCTCCATTGGAGTGAGAGCAGGCTGAACTTGCTGAGTGTCAGCTTGGCTTGACGATGCGTCGTCTTCCGGCTCTGAATCCGAGTCCGTGTCTTGCATGATAGATACGAAAGAGACAACAAATTTGCCCCCAGGCTTTTGTTTTGCCTTCTTCACTTTAGTTGTGATGACTAAAGGCTTTGAAGATTTGAGGGAGATGATGAAGGGAGTTTGCATGCTCTCTTCAGATTTACCGGATGGTTTGTTTTCCTCCGGTGATTGTTGAGGAGCTTTGCCTTTATCTTTCTGGAGATTTTCGGCAAAGGATGCTGTGTGCTTCTCCTCTTCTTCTTTTTCACCTTCATACATCTGTGAGTCTGCGAAGTGGACTTCTTTACCTTTGGAGGGTTTACTGTCCGCAAAGACTCGATGTATCATGCCGTCGTCGCCAACAAACTTGATGCATTGATGTAGAGTTGAAGGGACAACACCATTCTCGTGGATCCAAGGGCGTCCGAGAAGGATGTTGTAGCATGAAGGGGTCTTTATTGCATACACTGTGACCTCAGAGATAAGATCACCGATTTGCAACTTGAACCTGATTTTACCGATAGGCCTTTGAGTACTCCCATCGTATCCAAAGATAGATACAGATGTGTGGCTCAGTTTGCTGGGTGGGATGCCCAACTCTTCAAGAGCCGATGTGGAGATGAGGTTGAGTGCAGAACCTGGGTCGATCTGAACTCTATGCATAGGCATTTCCTTGATATACCCTGTGAAGTACAGGGGTCGGTTATGCCTGGTTTCTCCAAGTAGGAGGTCATCCTTTGTGAAGGCGATGGTTGCACTGGCTGCTTTTTTAACCGAGAGGCATTCAATGCATGATCCCTCAGTTTTCTTCTTTTCTCCCTTTGAGGAGGCTTCTGAGTTTTTGACCCGGTAATCCATTTCAATTTCGAGGACTTGCGGGGCATATTTGTCGACATCCTCATTCAGCTTTTGTAATTCCGAAATGAGATTATCACGAGTGTGCGGAGACATTCGCAACAAATCTAGGATGTGCAGACGTGCAGGTATGTGCTTGAAGTGTTCAATTAAGTCGTACTTGAAAGCCTCCTTAGGGCCTGCATGTTCATCATTGTTGCCACTAGGGGCGCTTACAACATCTTTTCCCGAAGGATTTACATATGTAAAGGAAGATTGGTTGTAATTTTTGTGGTAGTCCCGGCCAGAGCGAGTGCCTTTACCAACTTCGAGAGCTTCTTGAGAAGGGTCTTCGTTTGGAAGATTGTCTTCAGGATCAAGAGGCTGTCATTTTTCATTTGCTGAGGATGAATCAGCAGCAGAGTTGCCATCCTCAGTGATCGTGTTGCACGGGGCATTTTCCGGGAACAAGTCCTAAACAGCATCCAGCAACTTTTCTTCTTCGTTGACTAATTCATCATCCCAAGCATCAATGGCTGGGAATTCTTCAGTCAGGAAGGGTGTGAACTTTGAAGTCACAGTCTCAGGAGAAGAAACCTGAGAGGGTGTCATCTCAGTGAAAGTCACGTGAGACGAGGTGGCTTCAGAAGATACATTGCTAGGCGTCGCCGGAGTGTAAGTGCTCTCATCAGACGATGCTTCGGAAGAGCTATAATCCCGAATTATCACATTACAGGAAGCTCTGACGGGAGACGTTGCCTGATCGGAGTCAGACTCATCCTCGGATGTAAGAGGATCGTCTATCCAGCAATTTTCTCCATTTTCAGGAGTTAAGGGAGAATGTACCTGGTGGTCTTCAGGGACTTCAGGCTCTGGGTTGCGAGGAGGCTCGTTGACGCATTCTTGCTCTTGTTCTAGAGCGAGTCGCTGCATGATCCTTGCATATTCTTCAAGATCAGGCATGGGAGCCGGATCTTCTTCTTCATCAACTCTTTGTGGCTCAACATGGTTGATTTCCACTGGAGTAATGGGAGGTGCTGGGTCAGCAGCATTTTCTTCTACAGCTTCTTGGTCTTCTTCATCATCAGACCAGGATCCTTGTGGCTGTAGGGGGTTATACCAGATTACTGGCATAAGATGAGACTCAGGAACCCATTTCTCATCGGAGAGATATTCTCCTGTTTCAAGGGACTCCTCCCACTCATCTGTGTAGTTGGATTCGAATCCATCATCGGCGTCGCTGGACTCGTATCCATCAATGGAGAATCCAACTACCGAATTGCAAGAGTATGATGCCTCCTGCATGGCTTCTTTGAATTGAGGTGGCATGAAATCATTGAGAGTGAATTTTCTTACCCCCTTTGAAGTCTCTGGAAGGGATGTTTTTGTTACCTCCAGTGAAGCGGTAGAGGAAGCCTCTGCCTTTTCTTTGACCTCTAGTTTCGGCTGGGTCTTCTCTTGCCGTTTAAGCTTGAGGAGATGTTTCCTAGCCTGCCTTCGCTGTTGAGCTGTAGGCTTTGTTTTCACGACCTCCCAATTTTCATCTTCCAGGAGATCGGGATGTACCCATATCGGTTGTCCGTCTGGTGTCGGGTAAGGAACCAGTTGCTCGGACGCTTGGATTGAGTTTATCACCTTGAAGGAAGTAGTGATCTTCTTCTTCGGTGATTTTGATGTTTGTCCATATGTCACCATGCTGACGGAGGCAGACCCATAGTTTTTGTCAAAGGTGATGACTCCGTTTTTCCACATCTCGTTTATTCTCTCTCTCACAACGAAGCATTGATTGAGAGGATGCGAGATCATCTGGTGGTATGGACAGTACCGAGGATCGTTGGTTTTGCCAACATCACCCGGTCTTTTTGGTTCAGGCAAGGTGAGCTTGCCGTTTGCCACAAGAGCCCCGAAGATTTCATCAACGTCTTCATCAAACGGGTATTTCTTTTCTACTCGTTCTTTGAAGGCATCTGAGAGTTCAGGTGTCTTACCCGCAACTTTGTTTTCAGCTTTCTTTGGTGGCTGAGGAGCTGACTTGGTCTGCACATTGAGGACTTCTTTTTTCTTTGGTTTAGAGGTTGCAATGGCGGTTGGCTCTTTTCTTGATGATTTCTGACTGTTGAGGTCTTTAATCACCGTTTCAGCTTCCATGGAAGCTTCTAGGAGTTCTCCCAGGTTTTTTGATCTGTTGCCGATGATCATGGAGCGGATTCTGGCTCTCATGTTGTTTCGACAGATGTCGACTAGCGACGCTTGTGGCAATACATCAGAGCATTTGTATGCCATTGCTTTCCACTTGTGAATGAAGTCATATGTTGATTCATTCTCCCCCTGTTTTAGGCTGCACAACTGAGCCATAGTAGCGGGATGATCTTCACCTTTGAAGTGAGTCAGGAAGCGTGTCTCTAGCATGGCCCAGTTTTGGATCGAGTCCTCCGGCAGAGTGGAGTACCAATCGAAGGCCGTACCTTTTAGGGTACTTGCAAAGAGGCGGATCTTGAGTGCATCTTGATCCGCGATAGCTCCCGTCAGGATCTTGAAGTGGATGACGTGCTGTCTGGCTGATCCTTTCCCCGTATATGTTTGGAGAGTAGGATGCTTGAATTTGGTGGGGAACGGGACCGAGTCCATCCATAAGGGATATGGTGGCTTGATCCCATGCTCCTTGAGTATATCCTCTTCTTTTGCTTTGGCAAGGATACTGTCTACGTCCTTTTTGGTAAGGGCGCGTGACTCTTTTTCTTCTCCATTTACCTCGTCGTTTTGATGATTCGGAGGAGGTTCATTGTTCGCCTGATTTTGGAAGGCGAGGAGAAGGTTTTCCATCAGAGTTTCAATCCTCTGCTGGCCCTGTTCCAACTGCTGGATGCGGGTGATCGCATCTTCTGGAGGTGGATTGCGGGGTGGTGGCTCAGAATTTGTAGCCAAGACGTTCATCCTTCGTGACTCGAACGAAGAAACTATCCTGGTGACTGAGTTGGGGCTCATTCTTTTTGAAGAAGAGCTTGAGGAAGGATCACTCTGCTGTCCTTTGCTTGAAGGAGCAGGGGATTCTTCTGAATGTCTTCTTGTCTTTGAGACGCTGCGGGTCATCGGACGTCGGACATGGATTTTTATTGCTGATTTTTGGTGCCTTCTGGTTTTTCCAACCATATGGACGGCAGCAACTTGGTTGGGTCTTTCTTTTTCGACCCATTTGGGAGAGACTTGAAGTGTAGGAGGCTGGGTCCTTTGCTTCTCTAGTCTCTTTTGTCTATACGACGCGCGGCGGCGTATGCGACGAGCAATTTGAGCTTCGGTCAGCTCTGGCTGGGCTTTGGCGATGAAGGATGTGCTCCCTCGGGCGCAGCAGCCGAGCCTGTCTTCTTTGCAGCTGGGCAAGGACAGGATGCGAACCCTGTCCTTCGCCTGTTGCAGCGAAGCTTTGAATTTTTGAAGTTCGGCCCCTGTAGAGATGAAGGGTCGAACTGCAGGTTTGTAGGCCTTAGCAGGTGCTTGCAGAGGCCTTGTGATGCATGACTTGATTTTGGGCTTGTAGGAACAAGCCGGCTTATGCTGGGATGACTTGGAAGTCAGGTTGGAGATGGGTCTCTCCTCTTTCATGTAGGCAAGAGGGTAGAACTGGTTCTCCTTGAGTGGGGCCAGGAATGCTGGCTTGGTGGATGTTTGGGACCTTCTTTGCTTTGGTGAAGGTCTTGGGGACCAAGTCTTGGGATAGACCTGGTGGTTTGCTGGTCGAGGCTTCGTGGGGCTGCCACGGGCTTCAGGCCTTCTGGTGCTCGCCTTTGGTGTCACGGCAGTGACACGTTGAGAGGCGAGTTTCTGCTTCTTGGAGGGAGCAGTTTGTTCCTCAGGAAGTGGGAATGGTCCCAGCGTCCCAAAGATGATAGTCCGGGGAGTCGAGGTCGACCCGGAGTTCAGAGAGTTGCCGAGGGAGTTGATGCTTCGGCAGCTGATGGGGCGCTTGTAAGTGCGCGAGGTTTGCTTCTGTTGAAGCATAAGTTGGTGCTTGTTTTCATCGAAAGTAATGGTTAGTGAAGCTGCCATTGTTAGTTTTTCAAAAATTTCTGAAACAAGACCACATCCATTAGTAATCACAAGAATATAATGATCATAAATGGGAAGTTCTATGGTTTCGTCTTTTCAAATTGCTCGAGGGAGATGACCCAAGCAATATGAGGAAGGCAAAACGCCATAGAGGGTACAATTGTTCTGATCGCAGGTATGGTAAGCCCAGAATGGGTATCCCAGTGATTGCTAGAAGCAATTGTGAACTTAAATTCGACTTATCGAGAAGCAGAGCTTGCTCGAGGTAAGAAGAATATAAAGTTGGAGTTACAGATGTGCCGGTCGCAATACAGTATACCCTGAAAGGGCGTACTAGTACCGCTAGACACAAATGTTTGAGACCGCATCTATGAGATGAGATTCTCTGTTTTGAAAGGTCAAAATTGGATTCATCAAAGAGAGCCGATGGTATTCCAATCTAAACACGGGCTCAGCGATTTCCGCGAGCGCCAGTGCTCAGAAAGAAATGAACCATAATTTCTCGGATCTGAATCTAAAAATGACGAGTTTTTTTTTTGAAAGGCCAATATCGGGTTCATCAAAGAGAGCAAAAGGCACTCCAATCTGAACACGGGCTCAACGATTTCCGCGAGCGCCAGTGCTCAGAAAGGAGAAGACCAAGATTTCTCCAATCTAAACCCAAAATGATGGAAGTTTTTTTTTTGAAGATTTTGAAGATTTTTTTTTTTAAAAAAATCTTTTTTATTTTATTTTATTTATTTTTTATTTTTTTTATTTTAAGAATTTTTTTGATTTTTTTTAATTTTTTATTTTTTATTTTAAAATTTTTATTTAAAAAAAAGATTTTATTATATATATATTTTTTATTTATTTAAAAGACGAGAGAGTACACATAGGCCTCCTAACCCGGTCTTATGAAATCTTGATTGATAGAATTGCCCCCAGGTAAGGGTAGGATTACTTAATGAACCCGTTTAAAGGACCCTTGCCTAGAACAGTCAAGCTGTCTCCACACTCTGGACAATGCTTTTATTTGAATCAACCATGATCAAAGAACACAGTTGGTTTAACCTTAGTGGTCTATGTCTTTTTTTTTTAATTTTTATATATATATATATTTTTGATTTTTAATGAACTCATCGAAGAGAAACGATGGCCCAAAACCTTAGTCGAACAGGCTCAACATTTCTGCAAGCGCGATGAACGATAGGAACGGATCAAGGTTTCTCAATTTTGAATCCAAAATGAGAAATCTAAAAATATATATATATATATATTTTTTACATTTTTTTAGATCTTTAATGAACTCATCGAAGAGAAACGATGGCCCAATCCCCGATCCGAACACGGTCTCAGCGATTTCCGTGAGCGCCAGTGCCCAGAAGGGAGAGGATCAAAGTTTCTCAATTTTGAATCCAAACTGAAAAAATCTGATTTTTTTTTGTTTTTTTTTTGAAAAGAGAAAGATTGAAAATAAATTCAAAGAATTAGAAATTTCCAAACAAAAAATCTCATCTCATTTTTTTTTTGCGGAATCCAACATAGGCCACCAATTATAAAGTAGCCAAGGAATCGAGAAAAGAAATATAAGCATAGAGCAAAATATATGATATGCAAATATTTCATTTCTAGCATCGTGTTCTCAAATAAACGAGTCCCACCAGGTGTGCTGGCTTGATGGACCGCGCTCTTGCTCGGTTCCTACCGAGGGTCGGCGGACGTGGGAGTCCGTCGGGTCCGACCCTTTCGTAACCAGGGGGCAGGGGCGTGCATCAACATTTCTTTTTTTTTTGTGTGGGTGTGCCAGATTTTCTATTTTACTTGGAATTGCAAGTGGTGATCCGGAGATCAACCTTCGCAAGTAAAAAGGAAATCAACTTCTTTCAAGTTTTCCATTGCACATATATTTAAGAAAAGAGACATTTTTCTTGGTTTGCCGTGAAAGGCGATTTTTTTGGCATTTATAGCCGATTTTGGCGTTTATAGCCTGATTTTGGCGCTTATAGCCGATTTACAATCCTTATCAATAATGAAAGACAAGAGTTGTGATTTTTGTCTCTTTTGAAAAAATACAAACTACAATGAAAAGCAAGAAAAGGAGGATCTAACTTCTCAGGAGATTGTGGGGGACTCGTTTAGATTGACGGTCGCAAGCCATATGTGGGCTTCGCCATCATCCATGCAGATGAGAACAGAGGATGCTATTGATTCGCTTGGCTTGGCTATAACCTCAGGTTTTTAGAGGACAAAGACCAAAAGGAGGTCCTATGTCCAATAAAAAGCCGAGTAGACGGATTGAAAAGCCACATCTAAGCCATTGGAGGCAGGAGGAGAAGGCAAGGACCTTGGGGAGGGGTACCCCCCAAGGGACTTTTGTCACCTTGTAGCGGTGGCCGGTGTAGAACTTCCGCAGAGTTTTCTCTCTTTCCTTCTCTGAATTTCTGTGCTTCTGTCTGTGATTTTCGTTGTCTGTCCTTTCTTCTTAGAGAGCTCTCCTATTTATAGGCTTTTAGGTAGCCATTTAGGAGGGTTTATGAGCCTTGATTGTTATAAAGCTACATAAAGGGAAGAGTTACAAAATTGAATTCTTTATTTTGTAACTCCTTTTTCTTGGCTTCTGATTGGCCGGAGGAGATTGAGGGCATTTAATCGCCATGATGGGAGGAGTTTCATGGGTTAAATGCCATTAATCTCTTGACTTGTAACTCCCGGATACTTGCTTCTGATTGGTCCGTCCAAAGAAATGGATTACTGACTGTAATAAAGCTAGTCAATTAATCGCATTAAGTGGTCGCCGGGCAGCTGAAGAGTCGCGGGCCGTGCCGCGTCTTTTGGGATTCTTCTGTCGATGATCATCGATGGATCTTCATTGTAGATCGACATCAGACGACCATGTGATTTCAGGTGTTTGTTGCAACAGCGGGTCGGTGGCCATCTGTCCTGTCGATTTCTTTGATCGGTCGGGTAGAAAGCACACTTTTTTTTGTTGACCGGGTGGCGATCAATATTGTTTTCCGATACTCTTGATGAATTAACCCGTGTTTTGGACGGATATCAGAGGATTTGGTGTCTCAAAAGCATGAATTTTGGAAAGTACCAGAGGCTGGGCGCTCGAATCTTGAAAAAATGGCAAAAACCGGGGTTTCCGGTGGCCTTCCCGCGTACCCCGGGCTCCAATTTCCTGAGAAAGCTGAAGACTTTGTCGCGCAGAGCTGCCGATTTTCCGTCAGAAGCTGAAACTGGGTCAAACGATGTCGGAATGACCTGAAATTTGGTATGAAGCCTGCTGAGCAATAAATAAGACCAACCATAGGCTTTTGTTTTTGAGTTTTGAAGCCGTTTGGGGTCCTATGACCAGTAGACTTGCTTTTGTCGCGATGAAGATGTCGCGGTTTGATGTGCGTTCAACCGATGTCCGATTGACTTGAAATTTGACAGAGAACCTATTGGAGTCATTTTATGATGATCCATAGGCTCTGTCTTGGAAACCATGGTCCCGGAGGGCTTTGCCGCCGAGAGGCCTGATTTGGCTTCCGAGCGTCAAACTATGGTCAAATGTTGTCGAAATGACCTGAAATTTGACGTGTAGCCCTTTATAAGCATTTTGAAGCCGTCCATGTGCTCTATCTGATGAGTAATGGCCTCGGTGGTTCTCGCCGCCGAGAGGCTTGATTTAGCTGTTCGAGGGTTGATGTAGGGTCAAACGTTGTCGGTTTGACTCGGAACTTGACGTGGAGCCTTTTGGATGTATTTTGAGACCATCCATCGACTTTGATCGAAGATTTGGTGTCTCCGATGCTTTTGCTGCCGAGAGCTCCTTTTCGGCTGTCGGAGAAGCGAAGTTAGGCCAAATGATTTTGAAATGGCCCGAAACTTCTTGTGTACTCCTCTTTTGGCTGTCTTGAAGGATCTTGCAGTTTTTGTTTGATTCTGACAAGATTTGATTTTTTGGAAGTAGCATTGCCTATTTATGGCAGGTTGCGACTTCATGTAGCTCTTTGGATCTTGAAGAGGCAAAGTGACATTTTTGGTGTCAACATAAAGCACGTTTGGTTGCCAAAGGTTTCCATCAACTAGAGGGTATTGACTTTACTGAGACAGTTAGTCCCGTAGCCAAGCCCACTACGATATGCATTGTTCTCTCTTTTACTGTTCAGTTTGATTGGCCAATCAGACAGCTTTATGTAAACAATGTATTTCTCAATGGAGAACTTAAAGAGGAAGTTTATATGCTGCAACCTCAAGGGTTTCTTGACAAGAAACATCCGAGCTTTGTGTGCCATCTCCATAAATCTCAATGGGTTCAAACAGGCTCCACGGGCCTGGTTTGAAAGACTTACTACCTATTTAAGCTTTCTTGGCTTTCTTGCATCTTCGGCAGATCCTTCATTATTTATGTGGAAATATGAGAAGAATCTTATTATATTATTACTATATGTTGACGACATCATCATCACCAGCGACATCATCATCACTGGCAATGATGCTTATTCTATAAAAAGTTTGATTCAACAGTTGGCCAAGGAATTTTCCATGAAAGACATTGGTCCATTACATTATTTTTTAGGCCTAGAGGTCTATTGGTCAAGAGACACATTGTTTCTTTCCCAAACAAAATATCTTGTTGATTTATTACGTAAGTTCAAAATGGATGGTGCTAAGCCATTTTCATCGCCGGTGATTAATGGAAGCAAACTAAGCTTATTGGATGAAGATCCACTTCCTAATCCCTTTGAGTATCGAAGTGCGGTTGGTGCTCTACAATATCTTGTTGGACCGAATGTTGTGGCCCACATGATCATACAAAAGGATCGGTTGTCCCACATTGAGGATTTCTTTAATGGGTTTTTGACTACTTTGATTTTCCTTTTATAACTGCCATCATGTTAATATGAGGGTTAAAAGGTATTTATTCTCTTCTTGATGGAAGGAGAGATTTAGGGCCTATAAAACGCTACCCGGGTAACTCTCTTGGCTATGAACGTATCTCTGCAACCATCACTACCAAAGAAGAAAGGCAAATGACAAGAGAGTTGTGATTCCCCATTAAAGACCAACCTTCTGTTGGATCGGAATTTCAACATGCCACAATCAGGTACCATTTCTACTCTAATTGTTTAGATTTGATGTTTATACTATTATTGGATTGATTCCAGAGAGGGTTTAAAACCCATGATTTTCTAACATTTGGTATCAGAGTCGGCTGGTTTCAATCCAATGATCCATTATCATTTTATCGGGACTTCCTGGTTTTTCCGGAAATAAAAAAACCCCAAATAACCAAAGTAAAGAAATTTTGGGTATTTGATAAAGGGTATTCAATTTATTAGATAATAATAGCCTCATAAATGAGGGTTACAATGCCCAACCCAGTCCAAAATAGATGGGAATGAAAGATTTATTTTTCTGTAATTTAATTTTTTTTACTTAAGAATTACATAAGAGGTTTTAACCTCATGTTCGTTTTGGGCATGCCAGTAGCTTGATAATGATAACGTGATGAGTGTTAGAAAGAATAATAATAGAGATGATTGAATTTCTCTTTTCTTATTTGTACTTTTATAATGAATTTTATTTCATTATTATTAAAGAATAAAGGAAAGTTTATGCACTGTCCTTTGCGTGTCCTGTGCGCAAGACAGCGCACAGAATGATTCTTACACCCATCTTGCGCCTCCTCCTTTTTGGGAGGCTGGGCCAGGCCAGACAGACTCGACCTTACAAGCCCAGCCTGGCTACCCAAGCTGAATGGGCTGGGTCAGGATCTGGTTCAGCCCGACCCGACCCGTTCTGTCCATTCCCGAGTTTTGGACTGGGTCAGGTTTTGGTTTGGGCCTGTTTCTGGGCCAATTATGGGTTGCGCTTGACCCGTTAAGGGCCCAGTAAGCCCATTTCAGTTTTGGAAAATTTTTTTCCAGTTGGACCCACTTATTAGATGGTACATATTTGTGTATTCAATTGACCGAAATAAGATTCAGAGGTGACCCAAATTAAAGTTTAGAAGTTGACCCTGAACTTTGAAATTGTAAGTTATAGTGTGATCGATGGTTCTAATTATTTTGATGATATCTTTTTACCATCAAATCATTCTATCATATATTAATAGGGTCTAATTGAATTCTGAAATTTTTTTATTGACCATTGATTGGTCAAGATCAAGTGTGATTCATCATTAAAATCTAATTTTAATTATTCTCATATATTATTTATTCAATCCGATCAGAGTCCTTAAAGTGATTTTGCTGGCCATAAATAACATTCTGAATTCATTGATTAATTTCAGAGTTGAACAGATTGGTCAATAAGAAATGGTCCAAATCTTATTTTGATCATAAAAGACGCATTTGGACATGGATCAACGATCCGTTTTCTTCTGTGTATTGATGGCATTGAGATCTATCATCTGGACAGACCTAATGGACTGATTAATCACTCTAAATTAGAGAATATTGTATTTTAATATTATATTTAACTCCTAGCTTTTTGCTACTTCCGCTGCTAATCTTACTTATTTAGCAAAATCAGAGTTCTATTTTATTGTTAATATTCAAATATGCTCACTATGATTTAATATTTAGGGCCTGTTTGGATGTTTACAGAATAAAATATTTACAAATTTAAATATTACAAGAATAAAATAGTATAGAATGCAATAATGTAATATTATAAGAGTATAATATTTTTACTGTTTGGCAATTTTTTAAGAATATTACAGATTTTAAATTGAACTGTTTGGAAGGTGCTATGATTAAAGTAAATTACATTATTAGAATAATTTTTTTATTAAATATTTTAATTTATATGTAATTTACCATGTCTGGAGAAAAAAGTAATGTGATAAAGTAAAATTCAATTGTCATGTTTTTACCATAAGTTACTTTTCGTTTATCACATTAAATCATGGTAAAGTATAGTAAAGTCAATAAAAAAACTACTTTATGACTCTCTCCCCCACTTTGCTTTACCACATACTTCATCTGACCTTACTTTACCTCACCTTACTTTACCTCACATTTTACCATGATATGATATTAATCTTTAGTTTACTTTACCACACCTGTAAACAAGTCACTTTTTATTAAACATATAAAACTATGATAAAATGTGATAAAATAAAGTAAAAAAAAAGAAACTACTTTTCCATTCCTTCCACTTTACTTCACCATATACTTTATCCCACCTTTACTTTACCCCACATTTACCGACCTGTGACATTTACTTTTATTTTACTTTACCATATATATAAACAAATACATCATGATGGATTTGGTGAAATAAAGTCTTTACTTTATTCTACCACTTTGCAATCGTCATTTTGAAAGATTCTTATCTTATAGAAAGTCGATCTTCTATATGGGGGAGCTGTAAGAGAAAATATTGAGCTTTTTGAAAGAAAATAATATTTTCTTCAAATTTTTCTTGGGTTACCAAATACACAAGATTTTCTTCTTCAGAAAATGAAAGATTATATTCTATAAAATATTATTTTATTATATTTTCTTGTGCATCCAAACAGGCCCTTAGAGTTATTTATTTCTTGGATTGGATGGATGTATGCTTATGGTGAATCAATTAAAGATATTAGGTGTTGATCAATGGTCAATTAATGATTATTTTGACCATTGATCTATGAAATGATGCCTAATCAACTTAAATGTGATATAATAAAGTTATTCGGAAATTATATAATGATGCTTATGGACCAATATTTTTTTTATTGATTAGTTCATCACACTTGATGACCGAATGAACTAACTTTATCAATTAAGTGTTGTTATCAATTTAAAGAATTCAACAATTTCTTAACTTGGTAGCCGCCAAAGCGACCCAATTACAGATAATTGTTTAGTTATCTAAATTGAGTTAAGGAAGTACAAACTCTATTTTTGAATATGACAACACTTAAAATTGTAATTTCATAAAGGAAATTGTTCAATCAAGCCCAAAGGCACGATTGTCCATAATTTGAAATTGGAATATGACATGGTTAATAAATGTGTTTTGCTTGTATATGATTTATACCCAAAGGAATATATTCAATACAAAATCACATCACATATTATAAACATGGTCATATTAATAAAAAAAAGTAATATTCTTACATATTATTTTTCCAATCCAAAGGTGGCTTTACAATATTGTACATATCACTTTTAAAGTTTAGTATATTGCGTAGAGAAACTCAAAGCATTACATAACTTATTGTTACTTGTTTGTTTTTTCTTCAGTTTTAAATTCCATAGCATCACTTTCGACTATAAGGAATATACCCATGTTAGATATTGGATCAAACTTTATTGAATGGTTGGACATGTTATCGTTAGCTATTACTTACTTAGACCTTGATATGGCTTTGGATGAGCCTAAGCCAACAATACCCATGGATGCGAGCTCAGTTGATGAAAGGGCTAACTATAATAAATGGATTAAGGCTAATAGGTTATGATAAAAAAATATTATAAACTCAATTTCGAGGACCATTAGAGTTTTCATCGAAGCAAAAGAAAATGCAAAGGACCTACTAGAAGCTATAAAAGGTCAGTTTCAAATAACTAATAAAGCTCTAGGTACATCCTTGATTAGCCGTCTTACAAGCATAAAATATAATGGAACGTTGGGAGTAAGAGAACACATATTTACAATGATAAATATTGCTTCTAAATTTTTGATATGACCGTGTCAGAAAAATATTTGGTGTAATTCATTTTCAATTCTTTTCCTCCTGAGTTTGGCCCATTTAAAGTAGCACACAACCAGGGCTCAACTCCGTGGTCATTGAATGAGTTGATCACAAAAGCTGATCAAGAAGAAAGGAGGCTTAAGGCCGAGGGACAATTAATTGTTAATTTTATCTCTCAAAATAAGTCAAAGGGAAAAGGAAAAGACAAAAGGAAAGTCAATGTTCAGGAAGCAAAGCCGAATAGGAAAGAGAATTGGGCACATAAGAAATATTTTTTCTGTGGGAAGAACGGGCATTTTAAGAATGATTGTCTAAAGCGTAAAAGTTGGTTTGAAAAGAGAGCTAAAAAGCTATCTTTTGAATGTCAAGAAACCAACAAAGCTAATATCCCATCAAATTCTTGGTGAGTCGACTCTGGAGAAACCATTCATATATCTGGTTGTGTGCAAGGATTCCTTTCAAGGCGGAATCCAAATAATAGCAAGAAAATCATTAGATGGGGAATAAAAAGGAATTAAGGGTCGAAGCTGTAGGTACTTATAGGCTGGTGCTTAGCACTGGACATGTCCTGGATTTAGATAACACTTTATTAGTTCATGATATTTCTAGAAATTTGATTTCAGTTTCCAGACTTGATTATAATGGATTTAATTTCAATTTTGGACATGGCATTATGCATGTTTTTAGCAGTAATATTTTGATTGGGAATAGTTTATATAGATTAAAGCTATATTCAATATATGAACAAACTTTACACACACCTCACATTAATATTGGATTACACGTAGGCATGAAAAGAGAGCCACTAAATGAGAACTCATCAAGGCTATGGCACAAAAGATTAGAGCATATCTCTGAACAGAGAATGAAAATATTGGTGACTGATGGTTTATTGCCCAATCTTGATTTCACCGATTGTGGTGTTTGTATTGATTGTATAAAAAGAAAACAAATCAACACAAACAAGAAAAACGCCATAAGTAGTTCTGCACCCTTATAAATTATTCATACAGATATATGTAGTAAAATTCATGTTCCATCTTTTACCGAAGAGCAATACTGCATCACTTTTATAAATGATTTTGCATGGTATGGTTATGTCTATTTGATTAAAAAAAATATGATGCTTTGAATGTTTTCAAAACATTCAAAGCAGAAGTAGAAAAACAATTAGAAATAAAAATTAAAGTGGTGAGATTTGATAAAGGTGGTGAGTATTATGGTAGATACACTGAATCGGGTCGTAACCCGGGCTAGTTTGCTAGATTTCTATAAATGGAAGGTATTGTAGCACTGTATACAATGCCGGGCACACCTCAACAAAATGGTGTAGCCGAAAGAAGGAATAGATAGTTAATGGATATGGTAAGGAGTATGGTTAGTAAAAACCAATTTGCCCGATTCAATGTGGGGAGAGGGACTAAAGATGGCAATGTACGTATTGAATCGTGTTCCTACGAAAGCAGTTCCCAAAACTCCTTTCAAGTTGTGGACCGGTAGGAAGCTCAGCTTAAATCATTTTCGAGTCTGGGGTTGTACATCTGAAGTGTGGATTTTTAACCCACAAGAAAGGAAATTAGACCCTAAAACAATCAGTGGATATTTCATTGGTTATCCAGAAAGGTCTAAAGGGTATGGGTTTTATTATTTAGGTTTTACTAGTCGAACCCATACAACTAGGATTGTTGAATCTGGAAATGCCAAATTTTTAGAGGATCTTGAAAATAGTGGGAGTGAATATAATAGAAATGTGAGCTACAAAGAAGTTAGGGAGTAACTTGAGTTGCTTGTTGAACAAACTAGAGTTGTTGTTTCACTTGATATCGTGATAAATAACTATCAAGAGGAACAACAACCACAAAACATTCAAAATTAACCTGACATTGAGCAACATATCTATGATATACTCCCTGAACAAGATAATGATCCACTTCCAAGTACACGACAAAATATCATTGAACCCGATCCGAAAATGTTAAGAAGGTCAACTTGAATGAGAAAACCTGCTATTCTGGAGGACTATGTGGTGTATTTGGAAGAATCTAACATTGGCATTAAAGAAGACCCTAAGATGTTTAAGGAAGCCATTGAAAATGATAATTTTCATAAATGGTTAGATGTCACGAATGATGAGTTAGAATCAATGGCCACAAATGAAGTTTGGAATATCATTGAACTTACCCAAGGGTTCCAAGGCCGTTAGCTGTAAATGGGTCTTGAAGACCAAAATGGATTCCAAATGAAAAGTTGAACAGTTCAAGGGCCGACTCGTGGCTAAAGGTTTTACTCAGATGAAAAGTATTGAATATCATGAAACCTACTCTCCGGCGTCTAAAAAGGACTCATTTAGAACTGTTATGGCAATTGTAGCTCATTTCAACTTAGAGTTACATCAAATGGGCGTCAAAATAACATTCTTAAATGGAGATCTAGAAGAAGAAGTGTATAAGGAACAACCTGAAGGTCTCGTGAAAGAGAATGAAAATAAACTAGTTTATAAATTAAAAAAATCGATATATGGTCTTAAACAGGCTTCCAGTCAATCGCATTATTACATCTTTTGGTTTTATTGAAAATATCGTTGATCATTGTATATATCTCAAGGTTAGTGGGAGCCGATTTATTATTTTAGTCATATATGTCGATGACATTTTATTGGCTAGTAATGATCTTGGAATGATTTACGAAACTAAGGAATATCTTAAGAACAATTTGATATGAAAGATATGGGTGAAACGACCTTTGTAATCGGAAACAAGATTTATCGAGATAGATCTCGAGGATTACTTCGGTTATCACAGGAAGCCTATATTAAAAATGTACTTTAAGAGATTTCGTATGGAATAGTGTAAGGCACAAAATGTACCTATGACAAAAGGTGACAGGTTGTACCTATGACAAAAGGTAACAGGTTTAGTAAAGAACAATGTCCAAGAAACAAAATTGAAAGGCAACAGATGGAAACTTATCCTTATGCAATTGCAATCAGATGTTTAATGAAAGGATGTTTAATGTATGCACAAATATGCACTAGACCTGATATCAGTTTTACAGTTGGCATGCTTAGTAGATATCAAAGTGATCTGAAAATGACACATTGGGTAGGAGTTAAGAAAGTTTTACGATACCTTAGTGGCACAAGAAATTACATACTCTTTTACAAAAAAGTCCGATCACTTAGAAGTGGTCGGTTATTTGGATGCTAACTTCATTGGTTGCCTCGATACAAGAAAGTCGACTTCATGATACATCTTCATGTTAGCTGGCGGGGCAGTTTCATGGAGAAGCGTAAAACAAACTTTAGTGACTCCATCCACATTTGATGCTGAATACGAGGCATGCTTTGAAGCCACGAGTCATGCTTTATGGATGCGTGATTTTATCTCGGGATTACGTATTATGGACACAATTTCTGAGCCCTTGAAGATTTATGGTGATAATGACGCTGCAAGAAGATTTGCTCATAATGAAAATGTTTCCAGTAAATCAAAATTTCTGGAAGTCAAATAACTTGTACAAAAAAAAAGTACATGATAAGTTAGTGTTGTTGGAATACCGACAAGCCTCATGATAGCAGATCCTTGACAAAGGCAGTGGCAGCAAAGGTCCATAAAGAGCATGTTAAAAATATGAGCCTAATAGAATTGCTTTAATGAGGACATGTAAAGACATTGTAACTATTTATCATTGAAATAAAATTTCATATTTTCTTACTTTATTGAGATTGTTTTAATATATGATCAAAGTGTATAAAGTGAGAATAAAAAAGATTGGCATTATGGTACCCATCAAATAAGATCGCCATATAAAATATCCTATTTTACCCTTATAAAGGATTGTGTTAAGTTAGAATGTTAGTGTAGTAATTATGAAAGGAAGCACGTCATTTAAAGCATGCAACCGCCATAGTTCTCATTGGAAAACTGACTTAATTACAAATTAAAGATTGAGATAAAGGTTGAGATAGCAATTGTTATTTTAAATTGGTGATCACCCGTCAAAGTCATTTTCGAACTTAGTTTTTCGATTTTGTTTTAATATTTTGTGGTCATATTGACCAAGTGGGAGAATGTTGGCCCACATGACCATACAAAAGGATCGATTATCCCACATTGAGGATTTCTTTAATGGATTTTTGACTGCTTTAATTTTCCTTTTATAACCGCCATCATGTTAATGTGAGGGTTAAAAGGTATTTATTCTCTTCTTGATTGAAGGAGAGATTTAGGGCCTATAAAAGGCAACCATGGTAACTCTCTTGGCTATGAATGTATCTCTGCAACCATCACTTACCAGAGAAGAAAGGCAAAGGACAAGAGAGTTGTGATTCCCCATTGAAGACCAACCTTCTGTTGGATCGGAGTTTCAACATGGCACAATCAGGTACCATTTAACTACTCTAATAGTTTGGATTTGATGTTTATAGTATTATTGGATTGATCCATTGAAGGTTTAAAGCCCATAATTTTCTAACATATCTCACATTGACACAACCTTACATTGCCTTTGCTGTCAATCAAGTCTGCCAATTTATGCACAAACCAACAACTGCACATTGGACTGCAGTAAAACGGATTCTCTGATATATTAAAGGGACCATTAACCATGGGCTCTTTTTCCACAAGCCTTCCAACTTGGCCTTGACATGCTATTCAGACACTGATTGGGCAGGTAGTCTCTACATCTGGCCAATGTGTTTTTCTTGGAAATAATTTAATTTCTTGGAGTGCGAAGAAGCAAACTACTGTTGCTAAATCTAGCACAGAATCAGAATATAGATCACTCGCACATTCAGCAGTTGAATTGTCTTGGATTTTATACATTTTGAAGGATCTATGTCTCAAACACCAATAATATGGTGTGATAATGTTGGAGTCATTTCCTTAGCTTCCAACCCAATTTTTCATGCCAGGACAAAACACATTGAGGGTAATTACCACTACATAAGGGAAAAAGTATTGCGTAAAGAGCTCATTTCCGCTTCATCTCCACCGTTGATCAATTGGCTGATATATTCACTAAAGGGTTAACCTCTGCTAGGTTCTCTCTTCTCAAAGACAAGCTAATGGTTCGCAGCCCACCCATCAGCTTGAAGGGGGATATTAGCACAACTGATGATAAATCGTTAGATCCTAGTCACCACCCAGGCACGAAGGATAAGGCTGTTGACTCTTTCCAATACTCAAGATCTCAGAGGCTATAATTTTGGACATCAGCCTCCTGTATACAACCACACTTGTCATTCTTTAAAGATTTAAAGATTCACTTTATATATTGTACAGACAAAGTTTTGTCTTTAAATGTAATATATGATCAGAGAATACAATGCAACGATTTATACAATATTTTCATTGTTTACATCTATCTCCTCCCGTTCTGTAATATATTTTTGATAATTTACTTTATGGGTTTTTTTTTCTGGTGAGTATTGGGCAGTTGTGGTGTTTAATAAAAAGGAATTGAAAACATTCGGGTTGTTCCATCTCAAGTTTTGCATTAATATATCTGTTTTATCTACTTGATGTTTCCAAGCATGGATAATAAAATTGAATAGTAGCAATGTTGCTGTCAGTTTTTGTGAATTCAGTTCATTCATATGTTAGTTTTATGGACTCAATCCAGTAGATGATATAATAAATTGATTAAATTCTTTATTTATTCATATATTCATGCTTACTTTTCATGAGATGAATGGTGATTTATTATATGTATGCACATAACCAATACGAATGACATAATGGTTCATGAGATGAACCGGAGTCCACAAGTATATTAGATGTAACACATGTGTATGGATGAGATCCACATGCGGGAGACATATGTGACAAATCTTATACTTAAATATCATCACAACCAGTGATGAGACTGGACATCTCATACTGACAAGGTTGCAGCACTTTGATCACTATGAGATAGTGTGATTTATCTCGATCATCAGAATGTAAGATTCTGGATCATAGTGCTGGTACATTGGATGTATTGAAGGACCATGAGAAGCACCTTATAAACACTGTCTTTACTTTAAGGTCTGCTCTCATAATTCCCTAGCAATAGGCTCTCAATCCTGAGATATTAATGAACTCAAGTTTCTATCTATTCATTTGCTTTGAGTCACCAATGAGTGAGGCCAACTGTAGGTCAACACCTCGGTGATTTGGGTACGTGGTAGTAGAGCTGTGGGAACATTCAATGGTCAAGATGGAATCTATCTCCAATATCCCCTTGTGCCAATTAATGGATTTATCATTGGTAAGTGCGCACCCATTCCGATTAAGAGTTAATTGGAAAGGTACCTATGATCATTATAATTAATTAGGGCTCAAGGATAATAAGATATGGATCTAGTTTGGAAGACAGGTCCAATTAATCCATGGATATTGATAGAGGGGTCTACTTGTGGTAATGTGGAAGTTTAGGGTCTTCTATTTAATATTCCTATGACTGGAGTTCAATTGCATTTATATAGTGGAGTTATTTACAATTAACTGTGGGCCCAGATTACACATGAGATGTGGGGTCGCGAGTCCCAGTTGGATCCAGCTTTCTAAGGAATCCCTAGTGGTCCCCACGCTAGCCCAATTATTAGAAAGTATCTAATTCTAGTTGAACTCTAAAAGGAAAGTTACTATTTCTATTTGAAGTGAGACTTCTAATAGTGGTAATGGTAGACTTACTAATTTTAGTAGAAGTGAGACTTCTATTTTAATTAGAAAGGAATTGGAAAGTTACTAATCATATTTGAAGTGAGACTTCTAATTATGATATGGTAAGTTACTAATTAATGGAAGTAAGACTTCTATTATAATTAGTAAAGAGGAGGCAACTTGCAAAAGCTATAAATAGAGGAGAGGAGGCCTGGGCGTGCATGTATCTCTCCATACATAGGGATTCACGCCCAGCCCTCTCTAGTGCAAGTGTTGCACGAGTTTTTCCTCTCTTCCCACGTCTAGTTCTCTTTCTAGTTCCTCCCTAGAGTTCCTAATAGTTTTCTCTTGGAGATCCCACCATCTTCTTGAGAAAAGGAGAATCTGATACGGGTCATAGCGTGGAAGATCAAGAGGTCTTGGAGATCCCTATTTGATTAGTGAAAGCGTTTCATCATCAAAGAAAGACGCAACTTCTTCATTAGAGCACAACCGAGCTCCAAAGGTATAATCCACTTCCTTGCATGTTGTAGATTATTATGGATGCTTATTAGTTGTTGTTTCTATCTTCTAGATAGATTGTATTTACTGATCATGATGGCTGAGATTGAGGACATAGATCTTGGATTGGGTTTTATAGCCTTCTGGATAGTTGATCCCTGCGTCAAGTGGGTCAAAAGTTTTTGAAACCTATTCTAGAGGCCCACCCTATTTCCAACATCATATAGATTATTCTAGTCTTTGAAATGATGGCATCTCAAAGCAAATGTTTCTCTAAGAAACTCTAAGAACCAGAGCTTTGTCACAATAACTTGCAATAAAATCTCTACATTCATTCAATATTTTATAAACTGTCTTAGGGGCCAGCCATATATCCTTCTTTGAACAACTAAACAAAATGTGTTGGGCCCAAAATGTGATCCTATACAAGGTAATTGGAACCATTTGGTGGGTTTTTAAAATTGAAAATTGGATTTATGCAAGTCTGCATTGTCAACAAGTAGGAGCAAAGTGGGCCACTGGGAGCTCCATGTGAAACAAAGTACCTGAATTAACTTACAAGTCTGAAATGAATACATCAAATTCTAAGAACACATAAACATGCCCACTGAATCAACAATTACAAATCTGAATATAGCCCCCAATTACAAGAGATTACAAAAAGAAAATATGGCTGATGCAAAATAGCTCCAATTACAACAGATTTCAACAAGAATCCATATAATTCCCCTATACAAAAAGGCCATGTACAAGACAGAATGGCTAAACAGAGAAAAAGAAGAAGAAAGAAAACAATCGATAGAATGAAAGACAGAATTATGATGTTGTGGACTGCTTGAAGTGACAAACTTCACAAAAGCAGTTATGGAGTAGGAATGCCCAAAAAAGTATGTGGATGCTCTAAGGTGCCTGCAACTGGAGTTTTCCCCCACCTTGTCAACCCTGATAATTCTCCCACAGTCTGCAACAGTTAGGAATAAAATCAATTTGAAAGTTTCTTAAGTATAACAATTCTACCATGAAGGATTACCTTTGAGCCAATATTCAAAGAACTTATCACTAAAGGCAATGATGAATGTTTAATATTAAATGTTAGGGAAGCCAATGTTTATTTAATTAACTAGCATTCAAATATATGACCATCAAATATAACATTCAACCAAATGAAAATGATTGATTTCAACAAATGTATAATTTTTTTAATCTTAAACATATGATAACATCTCACCTCTTTCAAGAGGTTTGATAAAATGAAAATTATTGATTTCACCAAGTGTATAAATTACAGTTGATATTGTCAATGCATGCCCTACAGAAAGAAAGTAAGACTTCCAATTACAAGGTCCTTTGTACAGTAAGAAGGGGCTCACAGCCTGCAAATCTACTTTTTTCTTGGATAATAAACACGAACTCTGCAACTTGAAGTCGTCTTTGATAACACGTAATTATGGATCATGAAATAAACATAATATAAATGGTATTCTAGAGGATCCCTCTTTAAAATCTGTTTTGTTAGGTGTGTTCTGCTTTGATTGAGTGATTATCCGGGTGTGAGCCTTTCATCCAAGCAAGACCTTATTAGGGGAGCCTTGTTTGGATGAGAGATAAGCCCTAATCAGCACAACATAAAAATGTTGGAAGTAGGTGGGCCTTCTACTAGATGGGTTTCAAAACTTTTGACCCACTTAATTTAATGCAAGGATCAATCACCCAAAAGGCCAAGAACCCAAACCCATGATCCAATATCCTAATCTCATGCATTAAGATCAAAGATCCATTAATAAGATAGATCAAGATACAAACAAAACAAGCATAGAACATCTACTAAAAGCAACTAGTAGTAGATCTATACATGAGGAGCTTGGCTGTGCTCTAAACGCGAATTTTAAAAACTTGACCTCTACGAACCCTTTTCGCAGTTTTTTATCTCCTTCGCCTTTGTGTTCTTCCACATTATGACAGTCTTAGAGAACTTCTCAAGGAGAATGGCGGAATCTCCAAGTAAAAGAAAGCCCGAGCACTCTAGTAGGAACCAAGAGGAGAGAGAGAGAGAGAGAGAGAGAGAGAGAGAGGAACTTGAGATATTATTGTGTATAGAGATCTCTAACCCTCTCCTCTTATTTCTATTTTATGCAACACCTCCTTTTTGTCCAAGATTAGAAGTATCACTTCTATTCTTAGTATGTGTCATACTCCTCATTCCTTTAAGAGTTTCAATTGGATTAGTAACCTTCTTTTATTAGGGCTAGCATGGGGACCACTAGGTAGGAATTCCTTAGAATCTGGCTCCTAGTAGAAATTTGGACCCACATTTCATGTAAACTCTGGACCCACAGTTGGTTACAAATAAGTCCACTATATAAATGCAATTGCACTCTAGTCTTAGTTTTAATTATAAGAAGACCCTAATCTTCCTAATTACTACAAGTAGGCCCCTCCATCAATTATATTCATGGATCTATTGGAATAAATCTGTCCAACCAGATTTGATCCATCTGTTATTATCCTTGTGACCCAATTAATCATAGCAATCATCAGCACCATCCATTTAACTCTTAATTGAGGTGGGTGCGCACTTACCAATGATAAAATCCATTGATTGGAACAAGGGGATAAATATAGGATAGATTCCGTCTTGAGAATTATATGTTCCCACAGCCCCACTACCACATACCCAAAATATCGAGGTGTTGACCTACAATTGGCCTCACTCATTGACGATTCAAAGTAAATGCATAGTAGAAACTTGAGTCTATTAATATCTCAAGATTGAGAGCCTATTCCTTGGGAATTATGAGAGCAGTCCTTAAATCAAAAACAGATTTGCATAAGGTGTTACTCATGGTCCTTCAGAACATCCAATGCGCTAGCACAATGATACAGAGTCTTATATTTTGATGATCGAGACATACCACACTATCTCATAGTGATTACAGTGCTGCAACCTTTTCAGATGAGATATCTAATCTCATCACTGGATGTGAATTAATTTAAGTATAAAACTTGTGATATATGTCTCCTGTATGTGGATCTCATCCACACACATGGATCACATCTAATATACTTATGGGCTCCACTTCATCCTGGGAACTATCAAGTCATTTTGTATTGGTCATATGCAAACATATAGAAGAATACCATTCATCACATGAATAAAACATGAGAATATAACTTAATTAATGAAATAAATCAATTTATTTGGATCATCCACTAGATTGAGGACATACAATCTAACAAAAAAAAAAAAAACATAATCAGATTCTCATATAGACAATGAAGAAGAAGACGATAGAAAGAAAGAAAACCTACAAAATCAATATCCAGACTTTTCTGATGTGCGAAAGAAAACTATTTTTCCGCGTGCAAACGAGAAAGGGAGAGAGGAGATGTTCACCTTTTGCACTTGCAGACGAGAGATGGATGGATGAGATGACGAATGCGCGATAGGGGAAGGAATGGACGACTGAAGAGGAGAGAGAGACGTGAGTGCAGTCTTTCGATTAGGTTTAGAAAGTTAGAAAATGGGGAGATGTGATAAGTCCACAAAATTGTAGCTTTCATTCATCATTTTATATGCATTTGTGGACTTAATTAAGCTAATTGCATAGAATTACATTTAATTTCATGATTTCATGCATTTAAACATCATAGTTGGAATCTTAGTAAAATTTGGTCAAAATTCATTACATTGCATGAATTTTGTGAAATTAGGATTCTCATCTCATTCATCACCCAAAATTAGTTTTTTTAGCTTCACTAATGCATACTTGCTAATTTTGACACCATGTGTTAAAATTAGCAAGTATGCATTAGTGAAGCTAAAAAAACTAATTTTGGGTGATGAATGAGATGAGAATCCTAATTTCACAAAATTCATGCAATGTAATGAATTTTGACCAAATTTGACTAAGATTCCAACTATGATGTTTAAATGCATGAAATCATGAAATTAAATGTAATTCTATGCAATTAGCTTAATTAAGTCCACAAATGCATATAAAATGATGAATGAAAGCTACAATTTTGTGGACTTATCACACCCCCAAACCAGCTTTTTGCTAGTCCTCTCGAGCAAAATAAGTGAAGAAAGAGAAGTTTATTACCTAACTTAAGAAAAAGACAAATGCAGAAAAAAAAATAATGTCACTTTCGCTGGCCCTCTCGACTGCATTTAGCATATGCAGCAAGCCCTTAAACCCCTAGGTTCCCCCTAGTGGACGAGTTGTGCCTCGTGAGGGTTTGGAGTGAATATACCCACAAAATTCATTTATCCTAAAAATAAACATAGAAATAAAAACAAAGAAACTTTTTTTTTAAAAAGGAAACCAAGTTATCTCGGACACTCTGTGTAACCCAGAATAGTCAAAATCTTAGACTTTTCAAAATTCAGTTCATCCTTCTAATGTCAAGCTTTTTTTTTTTCTCTTTGTTTTTTCAAATCCCAAACTTTTGTGTGCCTTGTGCAAGTGTATACATCCAATCAATCTTTCAAATGTTCTGCTATGATGTCATGAAAACATAATTGATGGACCGCGCTCCAATGCTCGGTTCCTACCGAGGTCGGCGGACGTGGGAGTCCGTTTGGTTCCGACCCTTTCGTAACCAGGGGGCAGGGGCGTGCATCAACATTTATTTTTTTGTGTGGGTGTGCCAGATTTTCTATTTTTACTTGGAATTGCAAGTGGTGATCCGGAGATCAACCTTCGCAAGTAAAAAGGAAATCAACTTCTTTCAAGTTTTCCATTGCACATATATTTAAGAAAAGAGACATTTTCTTGATTTGCCGTGAAAGGCGATTTTTTTTAGCATTTATAGCCGATTTTGGCGTTTATAGCCGATTTTGGCGTTTATAGCCGATTTTTGGCGTTTATAGCCGATTTTGGCGTTTATAGCCGATTTACAATCCTTATCAATAATGAAAGACAAGAGTTGTGATTTTTGCCTCTTTAGAAAAAATACAAACTACAATGAAAAGCAAGAAAAGGAGGATCTAACTTCTCAGGAGATTGTGGGGGCTCGTTTAGATTGACGGTCGCAAGCCATATGTGGGCTTCGCCATCATCCATGCAGATGAGAACAGAGGATGCTATTGATTCGCTTGGCTTGGCTATAACCTCAGGTTTTTAGAGGACAAAGACCAAAAGGAGGTCCTATATCCAATAAAAAGCCGAGTAGACGGGCTGAAAAGCCACATCTAAGCCATTGGAGGCAGGAGGAGAAGGCAATGACCTTAGAGGTACCCCCAAGGGACTTTTGTCACCTTGTAGCGGTGGCCGGTGTAGAACTTCCGCAGAGTTTTCTCTCTTTTCCTTCTCTGAATTTCTGTGCTTCTGTCTGTGATTTTCGTTTTTCTCTCTGTGTCTGTCTGTGTCTGTTTTTGCTGTTTTTCGATTCTTTTTTCTCCTGTACTTTTCCTTGACATTCTGACCATTTATTGGCCTAATTTCTTTGTAGGAAACCTGATGAGAATCCTTGCATTTTATTTTGCAAAGTTTCCAATTTCCTGAGAAAGCCGAAGACTTTGTCGCGTAGAGCTGCCGATTTTCCGTCAGAAGCTGAAACTGGGTCAAACGATGTCGGAATGACCTGAAATTTGGTGTGAAGCCTGCTGAGCAATAAATAAGACCAACCATAGGCTTTTGTTTGAGTTTTGAAGCCGTTTGGGGTCCTATCACCAGTAGACTTGCTTTTTGTCGCGATGAAGATGTCGCGGTTTGATGTGCGGTCAACCGGTGTCCGATTGACTTGAAATTTGACAGGGAACCTATTGGAGTCATTTTAAGATGATCCATAGGCTCTGTCTTGGAAACCATGGTCCCGGAGAGCTTTGCCGCCGAGAGCTCCTTTTCAGCTGTCGGAGAAGCGAAGTTAGGCCAAATGATTTTGAAATGGCCCGAAACTTCTTGTGTACTCCTTTTTTGGCTGTCTGGAAGAATCTTGCAGTTTTTGTTTGATTCTGACAAGATTTGATTTTTGGAAGCAACATTGCCTATTTATGGCAGGTTGCGACTTCATGTAGCTCTTTGGATCTTGAAGAGGCAAAGTGACATTTTTGGTGTCAACAAATGCCCCCTCGAGGTACAGCGATGAGTTGCTTAACTTTTGTAGTCGATGTGCCTCGAAGAGATTTTCGAAGGTGAGCCTGTGACTTGACCAAGAGTCTTTGAGCAGTCTTTCTTTTTGGTATTTGTAGCCTTTTGAGCTTCCAGGGGAATTTTATGGTAGTGAAAGGGATCACGTACCATCTCGAGGCAAAGTTTTGAAGATGACATCAGGGATGTGGATTTGGGTTTTGACCTTGTGACCTAACAGGCTATGTGTGGCAGGTTAGGGGGTCGGGTTTGGTTTTGATCGTGTGACCCAACAAGCTGTATGTGGAATGTTGGGGGATCAATTTTGGTTTTGATCTTGTGACCTAACAGGCTGTATGTGGCAAGTTAGGGGATCAGGTTTTGGTTTTTGGTTTTGGTCTTGTGACCTAACAGGCTGTATGTGGCAAGTTAGGGGACCAGGATTTGGTTTGATTTTTGTGGAATGTCAATTTCAAGATTTTGGCTCAATTTGGTAGATGAGGCTGGATGGTTTGATTTTTGGAAGCTCATGGGGCTTGGAATTTTCTTTTGTATGGTCCAATCAACTCAAAAGAGGCATGGAACCATTTTTGTATGCTCTTGGTAAGAGGGATTTCTCTTTTACTAAAAGCCCAAATTTTTTTTTTTGTGCCTAGGTGGTCAAACTTGGCTCATATGGGCTAACCCATGGGACCTTAAGCTTTTTGAAATGGCTTAGATCTCATATGGTGTCATTTTTGTAAAGAATATCCAAAAATATCTCATTTGGATAGAGAATATCTAAGAATATCTTTACTTGGAGAGAATCTCTCATGATCCCTTTATTTTGGGATAGAATATCTCAAGATATCTTTCTTTTGGGAAAGAATCCGTCATAGATTTCTTTTTGGGAGAGAATCCTTCAAGATATCTTTCTTTTGGGAAAGAATCTTTCTAATCTCTTTCTTTTGGTAAGGTTACTAATTAGTAACACTTACCTCTTTCTTCTTTCCTTCTTTGGTTTGCTCTCCTCTATAAAAGCAAGGAGAAGGTTGGATCTCTTGCTCTTATTACTTTCTTTTGCAATAATCTCAAGAGGGCTTCAAGACCAAGAGTTCTTCTTCTTCAAGATCTTCAAGACTTTTCTTCTTCTTCTCCATCAATGGCTTCAAGTAAGTTCTCCCTTTTTTTTTCAAGAAAACTCCATTGTAGGAAAAATAAAGTTCTTTCTTTTTTTGTTTCTTTCTTTTCTTTTCTTCTCCTTTTTTTTTTCTTTTCCACGTGTTTGCCCCCCTTTTTTTTTCACACGGGTTTTTTTTTTTTTGCTTTCTTTTCTTTTTTTTTTTCATGTTTTTTTTTGTGGGCCGTACGGACAGATCCGTACGGATCTGGCCGTACGGCCACGTGGCCTGTGGGCCAGCCCCTTTTTTTTTTGTTTTCTTTCCCCCCCTTTTTTTTTAGAGAAAGTTTCTTTTCTCTTTTTTTTTTCTTTCTTTCTCTTTTTTTTTTGAGAAAGTTTCTTTTCTTTTGTTTTTTTTTTTTGCTCATCATGATAATGCCCCTCTTTTTTTTTTGGCAAACCTAGATGTTCATGCATGCCTTTAATTTGTAAATTAAATTTGTAGCATGATGTGATAGCATACCTGAAAGTTTTCGCAATTTTGGGAATTTGGAGCTCGTAGTGATGTTGAGCCCTTCCTGATTTTGCGGAGACTTTTAGGTTTCGAAAGTTTGGAGTTTCGGAGCTCGCAGCGATGTTGAGCCCATCTTCAAGCTTTCTTACTTCTTTTGGGATAGTTCCTTTTCTTCGGAATTGCCCCGTCATCATGTCAAAATTTCGCCAGATTTTTTTTTAGCGAGATTCTGTCATTTTGATGTTTGATCTTTTTCTTTTCCACCCTTTTCAGGTGGTTCCTCCAGAGCGAACAAGGGTAAAGAGCCTGCTACAAGCGTACCTCGTCGATCTTCTAGATTTTCTAATCCGGCCGTTCAGCAGGCTTTTGAGAAGGTCCAGTATGTTGAGAGAAATCTGGAAGAGTGCGACTCCCTCAACAGAGATGAGATGAGGCAGCGACTGATTGCTCTCAAGGGAGAGGAATTCTATAAGATCATGGTAAGCAGTCGTCCATGGGTGATGGAAGATCAGAGCGTTTTGTCCAAGCCTACCTTCTTCTTTGGTGATGCAGTCCCTGATGACATGACATACCAGAGGAGATGTTTTCAGTTTTCTTTCACAGCAGATGGTGAGAAGAAGACTGTTGCTACCCGGTCGACGTTTGATCGCACCGTCTCGATTCTGAGCCTTGCCCCCACGTGCCCTAAGAGGGAAGATCCTCCAAGCTGGGTGAGAAGGACAAATGTAATCAAGACCGGGGTTTTTGTTGGTGGTTCTCCTGGATATACGGAGAGGTCGCCTATTGACATGGACCTGTTGATGCCATCCAGCGGCTACCAGGGCTCTGATTATCCGTCGGTCGATTTGAGACCGGTGGGCCTTGGTATTTTCAGTGGTGACGGCAGCAATTGGATCAAGCCTTTTCGACTTCGTGGCCGCTTCAATGCTGACTCCGAGTGGAAGTCGTGGACTGATCGCGTCCTGCTGATTGGTGGCGCCGTTTTGAAGGAAGCCGGGATTTTTGATGCGGTCCGCGCCTTTAGGGAGACCGTGATCTTTTCCGACGAGGCCTTCATGGCTATGCTGGAGTCATTCCTCCCACAAACCAATACCTTCGTTGTGACGAATGGTGAGATTGGTTTTTCTTTGAAGGAGCTGAGCGCTATTACCGGATTGCCCATCCTCAGGCAAACTCTATGAGGAGTTTATGCCGATTGACAGCGTCCTCGAGGGACAGTCTGAGGAGTTCAGGCTTTTATACTTTCAGCTCGTCGCCTTCTATGATTTTTTGAAGGAGAAGGGGGGTTTGAAAGTTAGATCCAGCAGTTGGAAGAGTTTTAGCTCTTCATTCCCCAATTTTTTTGATAGCAGGGAGTCTTCTGATAGCGTGACCCAAGAAGCCGGAGCTCAGGATCTAAGTTCAAAGAAGATCTTGGCCATGCAAGAAGAGTTGAGAGATTTCTGTGCAAGTACAAACGCCATATGTCCTGACATTGCACTGCGGAGAGATCTCGCTGTTTACCTCACTTATTGGCTTGGTGAGGCTGTTTTTGCTGGAGGAGATGGAACGCACATCAGGCCGCATTGTATTTTTCCGCTTGTCAGATGGCGTTTGGAGAGCAGCTTGCTTTGGTGCCAGCTCTTTACTCCCACCTGTGTACCGAACTGCAGGCTGCTGCTTTTCTGGTTCGGCTTGGGCTTCCCATGAATAGGGTATTTTCAGCCCATATCTTTTATTCGTGGTATGTATACCACTGTCCTGGCTTCCATCGGCTGGGTGCTGCACAGGATGATGATCCTCTGATGATTCGACTGGCTAAGGGCAAAGCCGTGTCCGAATCACTTTTGTTTGCCCGCATGAGGATCCGACGGTTCAGGGATGTCGAGATGGGGCAGTCTTCAGTGAAGCTTTCTCCGGAGTTGCGGAAGAAGGCTTTTGATTTTGGTGCCTCCCGAGACTCTACCAGGGCGGGGTCGGGAAGGCATTATTCCTTGACAAATGCAGAGAGAGAGTGGCTTTTCAGCATACGTGTCGGCACAATGGTGTACCACAGACATCTTTTCGTCGACATCCAGCCGTATGTACCTTCTCGCTTTGCTTTGCAGCTGGGCTTTTCTCAAGGCGTTGTTGGAGCGCCTTCAAGCATGGTGAAGCGCTTTGGAGGCTTACAGGACGGGAGAAATGCATGGGCTTTCTATAGTGCTAAAGACACTACAGCCATGATTTCTTATCGTGTGTTGCTGACTTCCCGGACTGCCGGCTTTGCGAAGTGGTTCGCGGAGAGCTTTTCGGCATATCGGGGGCTTTCCAAGAAGGAGCTTGATGTGAAGCTGGCATCTGGAAAGGGCCTTGGAAAGTCGGATGGCATCCGGCGAGAGGAAGTTTGGGCCTTCCTTTCTGGAGAGAAGCACAAGATAGGCTTTCTCGGTGACCAGGGCGTCATTGGTTCTGAAGCTGTTCGAGAAATACCTGATGAGGCTTTGGAGCAGCTAGAATAGGAGGAAGCCGAACTTGGCGCTTGGATGCAAGCGGCACAGAGGCAAGCTTCCGTGGAGTCTACTGGCAAGAGCAGACCATCCAGTGAGGAGTCAAGTGGGAAACCTGACTCTGACAGCAGGGTAGGTTCTTCTAAGAAGCGAACCCGCCGGAGTAAGAGGGGGAGGAGTCATCATCGCAGCAAGGGGCAGCATGAGGACTCTCCTGACTTGGAAGTTCCTCTTACTATCAATGAGGATGTGCCAGTGGATGCTGACGAGCCTCCAGAGAAGAGAAGCCGAGAAGAAGAGACCGTCGGTGAAGGTATGATTCTTCCTTTTCTCTTTTCCATTTCTTTTCATGGGATTTTTCCATGTTATGATTTGCTTATTGTTTCTGCTTTTCTTCCTTCTTTTTTTTTTAGCAGAGGAAGACTTGGTGATGCCTGAGGTCCCAACCGATGAGGTGGTGATGGATCCTGTTGAGGCACCTGAAGAAGAACCGAGGGACTCTGGAGTAAATCCAGAATCTCCAATTGGTACGACTTCTTTTGTTTTTTTTTTTTTTTGAGTTTGTGACTCGGTTTGCTAACACATTTTTTTTTTGTCAGCTGACTTGCCACAGGGTTCTGATGACTTTGAACCATCGATGGACGCAAATGTTGATGATGCTTCCGATGAGTTCATGGAGGAAGAAAGTGTTCCGCCAGTCGTCGAAGAAGGTATTTTGTAGTTATAACTCTGATAATGATTTTCAAACAGGGTCATATTCATACCTTTTTGTGTTTCCTTTGCAGGTTTTGAAGTGGCAGAGGAGGATCCGTTGTTTCCAGAGCAAGGGATGCCAGAGGTTAATCCAGAGGTAGAGACTCCTGGGACCAGTTCTGACAATGTTGAGGAGATTCCTCGCGCTGAGATTCCTTCCCGAGCAGGAGCAGCTTCAACTGGAAAGAGTTCTTTTGTTACTCTTTCAACAGATGATGACATGAGTAGCCGACCAACGGAGTTGGGCGAATCTTCAGCTGGGCCATCTCTTCTTTTTGCGAAGAAGGTGGTGGTGCGAGTTCTGAGCTCTTGGATTGAGACTCTCTTTTCTGGGCACTTGGAAGCCGGATTTAGCATGATCCAGCATGTGCGAGAGATTCCCGGTGATGCTGAAGAAGCTGGTCTGGATGTCACATATGCCAGGGCGATCGTTAATAGGATCATTGAGCTGGGTGACAAGTGGTTTGAGACCATGGGTTTTCCTGACGATCAGTTCTTCAAGGAGATGTTCTTGGACCCTGCGGATAAGGCTCAATCTGACCTGGATGAGGCTACAGAAAGCAAGAAGCAGGCAGTCCGAGAGAGGAACTTAGAAGAGATAACCATCATTAGGCTGACACATGACCTTAACATCCTTGATAGGGAGGTCGATGAGGCCAGGAAACGTCTTGAGCATCTGCAGGCACAAGTCGCTGCCAAGTGGACTGAAATAACAGAGGCTCGTGAAAGGGAGACTGCTCTGATTCATCGAGTTGCGGATGCCATTCGAGTTCTCAAAAGGAAGTCTGATGAGGACAAACAATGGAAAACCGCTCGAAGGAAGCTTCCCAGTGCAAAAGAAGGGTTACAGCCCACCCCAGCATCTCATGGCAGGTTCTTGAAGAAGCGTGCTTTGGAATCCTTGACGGATGAGGCCAAAAGCTTACTTAAGGAGCTGAACTCTTGGCTGGAGACCATTTTTGATTGAGCTCCTGTATATTTTTATAACATAAACTATCCTTCTTTCTTTTTTTTTTTGGTACCACTTGTATTTTTTTGGTACTTTTTTTTTGTAGTGCTTGTGAACACTTTCTTTTTTTTTTGGTACCACATGTATTTTTTGGTACTCTTCTCTTTTGTTATCCCTACGCTCACTTGAATCTTTTTGTGATAAAAGTAATTGCTAAATGGGATGCTCTTTTTTTTTTATCCCTACGCTCACTTGAATCTTTTTGTGATAAAAGTAATTGCTAAATGGGATGCTCTTTTTTTTTGTTATCCCTACGCTCACTTGAATCTTTTTGTGATAAAAGTAATTGCTAAATGGGATTTGATCAAAAGGTTGTCATTTTGTGAAAATCTTTTGTCAAGTAATTGTTTTGGCATGAAAGCCAGGTTTTTGTTTGTGGCATGGAAGCCAATTTTGGCATGAGAGCCAGCTTTTCTTGTGGCATTGATAGCCGAGTTTTTTTTTGTTTGTGGCATCTATAGCCAGTTTTGGTGGCATTTGATAGCCGAATTTGTTTTGGTGGCATTGATAGCCGGTTTGTTTTGTGGCATCTATAGCCGGTTTTTGGTGGCATTGATAGCCTGTTTTGTTTTGGTGGCATTGATAGCCGTTTTTTTTTTTTTGAAATCCAAGTTTGTTTGTGGCATTGATAGCCAGTTTTAATTTGGTGGCATTGATAGCCGTTTTGTGGCATTTATAGCCGGTTTGTGGCATTTATAGCCTGTTTTGATGGCATTTATAGCCTGTTTTGATGGCATTTATAGCCGGTTTGGTTTTCAAAAAATGCAAGTATCGACTAAAAGTCGCCTCCCTGCTGAATGTTCTTGCAAGTATCGATGGAATGTCGCATCCTTGCTCATTCGGTTGCGAGTATCGATGGAATGTCGCATCCTCGCGGATTTGGGTGCAAGTATCGATGGAATGTCGCATCCTTGCTTTTCAAAAAGTTTTGGTTTTGCGGGTACTGACTTGATGTCGTTGCCCCCTCGCTTTTTGAAATTTGTGGTTTTCTCGAACCTTTGGGTTATGGATATCAACTGAAATGTTGCGTCTCCACAGTTTTTTAGGTTTTTTTTTTTGAACCTTTGAAATTTGGGTTGTGGATATCAACTGAAATGTTGCATTTCCACAGTTTTGGATTTTGCAAGTACCGACGAAATGTCGCTTCCCTGAGATTTGGAAGTGTCGAACGTGGTTCGTTTGCTTCCGATTTGTGCGAGTATCGACTAAGCGTCGCTTCCTCGCGGTTTTTTTTTTAAAAACCATTTTTTTTTTAAAGACACGAGGGTCATAAGTTTTGACCTAAAACCATTTTGGCGGTAAAAGGCAGGGTGGACTAGGGTGGAAATCCCTGAATCCGGATTTTGTTTCAAACCATGAATTTTGGGTTCAAGGGTTGAAAATTTTGGTCAAGTTAGGGAAAGGTTCCTAAACTTGGATTTTTTTTTGAACAATGAAACGATAAAAGTAAGCATTGTTTTAGATTTCTAGAAATTTCAACATTTGATATGAAAATTCTAAAATAGATGGTGGGTTTAGCGAGCGTGTACCTGGAAACCGGTTTTGGCCGTACAGGCATTGCTCTTACCCAGTTGGGTAAGTCTTCAAGGGTAGTACCGCTTTAAGAACTTGCCGTTGATAGGCAGCATACATCTGTCACCTTCCATGTTTAGGAGTGCGTATGCGCCGTTGGAGAAAACCTTGTCGATGACGTAGGGTCCCTCCCATTTTGGCTCAAATTTGCCTTTAGACTTGTGAGCGAAGACCATTGGTCTTTTTACCGCAAGAACCAAGTCACTCTTTTTGTAGGCGCGTTGCCTGACCTTTTTATCGAAAGATCCTGCCATACGTGCTTGGTAAAGTTCAATGCTTTGTTGAGCTTCGAGCCGTTTCTCATCGAGATTGTCCAGCTCATGGAGTCGCAATTTGACATTGCTTTCTTGAGTCATGTCATTTTGCAAGGATACCCTCAAGGAAGGAATTTGTACTTCCAAGGGCACGACAGCTTCGCATCCATAGACCAAGGAGAATGGTGTGCTATGGGTTGGTCCTCGAACGGTGGTTCGATAGGCCCACAAAGCTTCGGACATTTTGTCGCTCCAGTCTCTTTTATGACTAGAGACCATTTTTTTGAGGATTTTGCAGAGTGTCTTGTTGAAAGCTTCTGCTAACCCGTTTGCTGCCGGATTGTATGGAGTCGAAGGACAGCTTTGGATTTTGTATTTGTCGCAGAACCTGTAGAATCGATGATCCTGGAACTGTGGTCCGTTATCATGGACGAATCTTTTGGGTATGCTGAAACGACAAATGATGTTGGTGCGTAGGAACTGAAGGACTGATGAGGTCTTCATTTCGTTAAACGCAAATGCTTCTGACCACTTGGAGAAGTAATCTGTAGCGGCGAAGATGAAACGATGACCTTTGCTTGAAGGGGGAGAAATAGGACCTATGATGTCCATACCCCAGGCTTCGAAAGGCCATGAGATCGCTGTAGGATGCAGCCATTCTGGAGGCATGTGAATGTAATCTCCATGAACTTGGCATTGTTGGCAGCGCTTAGCAAATTGCATTGCGTCAGCTACCATGGTAGGCCAGTAATATCCTAACCTTTTATCTGATCATAGAGCTTAGGTCCAGCCTGATGAGCTCCACAAAGACCAGCATGAACTTCTTTGAGTGTTTCTTCAGCCTCTTGTTGTGACAAGCAGCGTAGAAGTACTCCGTTGAAGGATTTCCTGTAAAGGATTTTTGAAGGAATATCCAAATGGAAGCTTGGGGTTCGCCTTTGAATGCTTACCCGTTCTTTTGGATCTTCAGGTAGGATTCCGAACATAATGTAATCAATGAACGGATCCCTCCAGTCGCCAATTGAAGTTTGAAGGATTGAAATCCGACTTCCGACCACTTGGTGGCATTCAGCAACTGCTTGGTGTGTGTTAAGAGGAGGAAGGATTCTCCTTTCGCACACTGTGATTTGCATGTTTTCCCCTTCCTGGATTGCCATGGATGCGGCAAGTCCGTCTAGGGCATCTGCACGTATGTTTTCACCTCTACGAATGTGGGTGATGTGACAGATGTCAAACTTTTGCAGAAGTGATTGTGCCTTATTGTAGTAGGGCAACAAATCTGGCTTCCTGACTTCAAATTTCTGATTCATCTGGTTGACGATCAGTTGAGAGTCTGCAAAGACTTCCAGCATGGTGATACCGGATTCGATGGCGAGTTCCAATCCTAAGATCAGAGCTTGATATTCAGCTGCATTGTTTGTGCATGGTTCCAGTAGCGAGAAAGCGTGTGGAATCATGTATTTGTCGGGGCTAACAAAGAGGATGCCAACTCCCGAGATCAGCTGTCTTTTTTCATTTGGCCTGGTTGCAACCGTCAAAGTACATATCCCAGGAGGCACTTTGTGAGAAAGTCTCCACATTGTAGACTGGTTCGTCTGGGAGATCATCTCTGAGTGGAGAATCTTTAGGCAATGGATGGTCTGCGAAGAAGTCCACTAGAGCTTGCCCTTTGATTGCTTTTTGTGGTACATACCTAATATCAAATTGTGACAGAAGGATGGACCATTTTGCCAGTCGAGCATTGAGAGAACCTGCCTTTGTGACAAGGACCTTCAAGAGGTTGACCCTCGAGACCAGGTAGACTGTATTGGAAAGCAAGTAGTGACGCAGCTTTTGTACGGCGAACATCACTGCAAGACATTCTTTTTCGACTGGAGAGTAGCGATGCTCTGCACCTACTAGCATGCGGCTGAGGTAATATAGAGCAGCTTCTTTCCTTTGATCATTTTCTTGCGCAAGCAGAGCTCCCAAAGAGTGATCAAGGGCTTTTGTGTACAAGATGAATGGTTTTCCAGTGGTAGGAGCAGCTAACACAGGAGGTTTTGTCAGGTATGACTTGATGTCTTGGAAAGCGGCTTCACAGTCAGCATCCCAGACAAAGTTTACACCTTTTTCATCAACCGGGAGAATGGACGGCATTTCCCCGAAAGATTGGAGATGAACCGTCTGATGTAGGCCAATCTCCCTTGAAGCCCTTTGAGTTCTCTCAAGGTTCTTGGAGAGGGCATTTCTAGAATGGCTTTGACTTTTATGGGGTCAAGCTCTATTCCAGATTTCCGAACTAAGAATCCGAGGAACTTACCCGACGAGACGCCGAAGAAGCATTTCAATGGATTCATTCGCAGTTTGTGTTTTGCGAAGCCGGAGGAAGACTTCTCGAAGGTTTTCGAGATGATCTTCTTTCTTTTGCTTTTGACGCAAGGTCATCAACGTACATTCAACCGTCTTGTGCTGCATATCTTGGAATATTTTCATCATAGTCCTCTGATATGTGGCACCAGCATTCTTCAGACCAAATGGCATGACAGTGTAACAATACACGCCAAATGGGGTTCGAAAGGATGTATGTTTTTCATCCTCAGGATGCATCTTTATCTGATTGTAGCCAGAGAAACCATCCATGAATGTCATTCGCTCGAATCCACAGGTATTATCAATCATTACCTCTGGTATGGGGAGCGGAAATTCATCTTTTGGGCATGCGCCATTCAGGTCTCTATAATCAATACAGACCCTGATCTGCCCATTTTTCTTTGTCACGGGGACAATGTTGGCCAACCATTCAGGATGTTGTTCCTCACGGATGAAGCCGACGCTTTTGAGTTTTTGAACTTCTTGTTCAATTTTATCCATCACATCTGGACGGAATCTTCTTTGGCCTTGCTTGACAGGCTTGATGTCTTCTTGAAGATTGAGTTTGTGAACTACTATTTTGGGGTCTAAGCCTGGCATTTCAGCGTAAGACCATGCAAAGCAATCAACGAACTCACGAAGAAAGGCGATATACTCGGGTAACTCATCATCCTTTATATTCTTGCTTATGAATACAGGACGTGGGTTATCTGGTGTTCCCAAGTCTATCTTTTGAACAGGATCTTCTGTTGGAAGGTTCGAAGGTGGTTCCTCCACAATATTTTCGGAGGCTTCCAGCTCAACGAAACCTTCTGGGGTTTCAAGGGCATTTCCAGACCAAGGTTTTGTTCCTTTCCACGGGTCTTCTTGATCGGTATTTTCCCAAGGCTTGCTATGAGATGATCCCAATCGCCTGTTGAAACCGAGTCGAAGTAGGCTACTTCTTTTGGAGATGAAGGTTCTTCTGGGTCAGAAGTCCACACGTCTGTGCCATCGGACAACTCCTCTTCATTTTCGGAGAAATCGTGCCAATTGGATGAGCTTCCTGGATCTTTGTCAGGTGACTCATCAAAGAGATATCCAGGGAGATCGATGTCTTCATGGATTTGAGATGTTGAGGCTTGGTCAGTATATTGACTTTTAAGCCTTTGTGTCAACTGTCTCAAGGGAGTGTCAGGATCATACCCTAACCCATGTGAAGACTTTCTATATAGCCGTAGAGTCTCCAATCTTCCAGCTGGCTTTTGGTCAAGACGGGCCCCAATGGCGTGAGAATACCGCGTCCTTCTCCCAAACCGACTGGGTTTTGAGCGTCATAGCCCATTTTCTTCATAATAGCTTGTGCCACAGAACTGTATAAGGATAGTTGAGGCGTACCTTTATTTTGGAAAGGTTCAAGCATGGAGTTTGATGAAGAAGCATCCGATCTATGGAAGAAGATCAGCTTTTCCTTTGCTGAAGTTGCTGGAACAACGAAGGAAGCTGACGTAGGATCTTCTATGTCAGAAGTTGTCTCCATTGGAGTAAGAGTAGGCTGAACTTGCGTGAGCTGTCAGCTTGGCTTGACGATGTTTCGTCTTCTTGGCTCTGAAATCCAGTCAGTTGTCTTGCATTGGATAGACACGAAGAGACAACACTTTTGCCCCCCAGGGCTTTTGTTTTGCCTTCTTCACTTTTAGTTGTGATGCCCAAAGCGCTTTGAAGATTTGCGGAGATGATGAAGGTAGTTGCCTGCTCTCTTCAGATTTAACGGATGGTTTGTTTTCTCCGGGACTGTTGGAGGGGCTTGCCTTATCTTTCTGGAGATTTCCGGCAAAGGATGCTGTATGCCTTCTCCTCTTCTTCTTTTTCACGATGTGCAGGAAGCTGCTTGAAGGTTCAATTTAAAAGTCATACTTAAAGCCTCCTTAGGGCCTGAATGTTCCATCATTGTTGCCACTAGGGGCGCTTACAACATCTTTTCCCGAAGGATTTTCATATGTAAAGGAAGATTGGTTGTAATTTTTGTGGTAGTCCCGGCCAGAGCGGGTGCCTCTACCACTTCGAGAGCTTCTTGAGAAGGGTCTTCGTTTGGAAGATTGTCTTCAGGATCAAGAGGCTATCGTTTTCATTTGCTGAGGATGTATCAGCAGCAGAGTTACCATCCTCAGTGATTGTGTTGCATGGAGCATTTTTCGGGAACAAGTCCTGAACAGCATCTAGCAATCTTTCTTCTTCGTTGACGAATTCATCGTCCCAAGCATCAATGGCTGGGAATTCTTCAGTCAGGAAGGGTGTGAACTTTGAAGTTATAGTCTCAGGAGAAGAAGCCTGAGAGGGTGTCATCTCAGTGAAAGTCACGTGAGACGAGGTGGCTCCAGAAGATATATTGCTAGGCGTCGTCGGAGTGTAAGTGCTCTCATCAGACGATGCTTCGGAAGAGCTATAATCCCGAATTATAACATTACAGGAAACTCTCACGGGAGACGTTGCCTGATCGGAGTCAGACTCATCCTCGGATGTGAGAGGATCGTCTATCCAGCAATTTTCTCCATTTTTCAGGAGTTAAGGGAGGATGTACCTGGTGGTCTTCAGGGACTTCAGGCTCTGGATTGCGAGGAGGCTCGTTGACGCGTTCTTGCTCTTGTTCTAGAGCGAGTCGCTGCAAGATCCTTGCATATTCTTCAAGATCAGGTATGGGAGCCGGATCTTCTTCTTCATCATCTCTTTGTGGCTCAACATTGTTGATTTCCACTGGAGTAATGAGAGGTGCTGGGTCAGCAGCATTTTCTTGTACAGCCTCTTGGTCTTCTTCATCATCAGACCAGGATCCTTTGTGGCTGTAGGGGGTTATACAAGATTACTGGCATAAGATGAGACTCAGGAACCCATTCTTCATCGGAGAGATATTCTCCTGTTTCAAGGGATCCTCCCCATCATCTGTGTAGTTGGATTCGAATCCATCATCGGTGTCGCTGGATTCGTATCCATCAATGGAGAATCCAACTACTGAATTGCAAGAGTATGATGCCTCCTGCATGGCTTCTTTAAATTGAGGTGGCATGAAATCACTGAGAGTGAATTTCCTTACCCCCTTTGAAGTCTCTGGAAGGGATGTTTTTGTTACCTCCAGTAAAGTGGTAGAGGAAGCCTCTGCCTTTTCTTTGACCTCTAGTTTTGGACTGGGTCTTCTCTTGCCGTTGAGCTTGAGGAGTTGTTTCCTAGCCTGCCTTCGCTGTTGAGCTGTAGGCTTTGTTTTCACGACCTCCCAATTTTCATCTTCCAGGAGACCGGGATGTACCCATATCGGTTGTCCGTCTGGTGTCGGGTAAGGAACCAGTTGCTCGGACGCTTGGATTGAGTTTATTACCTTGAAGGAAGTAGTGATCTTCTTTTTCGGTGATCTTGATGTTTTGTCCACATGTCACCATGTTGACGGAGGCAGACCCATAGTTTTTGTCAAAGGTGATGACTCCGTTTTTTTCCACATCTCAATTTATTTTCTCTCTCACAACGAAGCATTGATTGAGAGGATGCGAGATCATCTGGTGGTATGGGACAGTACCGAGGATCGTTGGTTTTGCCAACATCACCCGGTCTTTTTGGTTCAGGCAAGGTGAGCATCCGTTTGCCACAAGAGCCCCGAAGATTTCATCAACATCTTCATCAAACGGGTATTTCTTCTCTACTCGTTCTTTGAAGGCATCAGAAAGTTCAGGTCTCTTACCAACAGCTTTGTTTTCAGCTTCTTTGGTGGCTGAGGAGCTGATTTGGTCTGCAACATTGAGGACCTCTTTCTTCTTTGGTTTTGGAGGTCGTAATGGCGGTTGGCTCTTTTCTTGATGATTTCTGACTGTTGAGGTCTTTAATCACCGTTTCCAGCTTCCATGGAAGCTTCTAGGAGTTCTCCCAGGTTTTTTGATTTGTTGCCGATGATCATGGAGCGGATTCTGGCTCTCATGTTGTTTCGGCAGATGTCGACTAGCGACGCTTGTGGCAATACATCAGAGCATTTGTATGCCATTTGCTTTCCACTTGTGAATGAAAGTCATATGTTGATTCATTCTCCCCCTGTTTTAGGCTGCACAGCTGAGCTATAGTAGCGGGATGATCTTCACCTTTGAAGTGAGTCAGGAAGCTTGTCTCTAGCATGGCCAGTTTTGGATTGAGTCCTCCGGCAGAGTGGAGTACCATCGAAGGCCGTACCTTTTAGGGTACTTGCAAAGAGGCGGATCTTGAGTGCATCTTGATCGCGATAGCTCCCGTCAGGATCTTGAAGTGGATGACGTGCTGTCTGGCTGATCCTTTCCCCGTATATGTTTGGAGAGTAGGATGCTTGACTTTGGTGGGGAACGGGACCAGTCCATCCATACGGGATATGGTGGCTTGATCCCATGCTCCTTGAGTATATCCTCTTCTTTTGCTTTGGCGAGGATACCGTCTACGTCCTTTTGGTAGGGCGCGTGACTCATTTTCTTCTCCATTTACCCTCGTCGTTTTGATGATTCGGAGGAGGTTCATTGTTTCGCCTGATTTTGGAAGGCGAGGAGAAGGTTTTCCATCAGAGTTTCAATCCTCTGCTGGCCCTGTTCCAACTGCTGGATGCAGGTGAATCGCATCTTCTGGAGGTGGATTGCGGGGTGGTGGCTCAGAATTTGTAGCCAAGACATTCATCCTTCGTGATTCGAATGAAGAAACTGTCCTGGGTGACCTGAGCTGGGGCTCATTCTTTTTGAAGAAGAGCTTGAGGAAGGATCACTCTGCTGTCCTTTGCTTGAAGGAGCAGGGGATTCTTCTGAATGTCTTCTTGTCCTGGAGACGCTGCGGGTCATCGGACGTCGGACATGGATTTTTGTTGCTGATTTTTGGGCGCCTTCTGGTTTTTCCAACCATATGGACGGAGCAGCACTTGTTGGGTCTTTCTTTTCCGACCCATTTGGGAGAGACTTGAAGTGTGGGAGGCTGGGTCCTTTGCTTCTCTAGTCTCTTTTGCCGGTATGACGCGCGGCGGCGTATACGACGAGCAATTTGAGCTTCGGTCAGCTCTGGCTGGGCTTTGACGATGAAGGATGTGCTCCTCGGGCGCAGCAGCCGAGCCTATCTTCTTTGCAGCTGGGCAAGGATAGGATGCGAACCCTGTCCTTCGCCTGTTGCAGCGAAGCTTTGAATTTTTGAAGTTCGGCCCTGTAGAGATGAAGGGTCGAACTGCAGGTTTGTAGGCCTTAGCAGGTGCTTGTAGAGGCCTTGTGATGCATGACTTGATTTTGGGCTTGTAGGAACAAGCCGGCTCATGCTGGGATGACTTGAGAGTCAGGTTGGAGATGGGTCTCTCCTCTTTCATGTAAGCAAGAGGGTAGAACTGGTTCTCCTTGAGTGGGGCCAGGAATGCTGGCTTAGTGGATGTTTGAGACCTTCTCTGTTTTGGTGAAGGTCTTGGGGACCAAGTCTTGGGGTAGACCTGGTTTGTTTGCAGGTCGAGGCTTCGTGGGGCTGCACGGGCTTCAGGCCTTCTGGTGCTCGCCTTTGGTGTCATGTAGTGACACGTTGAGAGGCGAGTGCTTCTTGGAGGGAGCAGTTTGTTCCTCAGGAAGTGGGAATGGTCCCAGCGTCCCAAAGACGATAGTCCGGGGAGTCGAGGTCGACCCAGAGTTCAGAGAGTTGCCGAGGGAGTTGACGCTTCGGCAGCTGAGGGCGCTTGTAGGTGCGCGTGGTTTGCTTCTGTTGAAGATGTTAGTGGTGCTTGTTTTCATTGAAAATAATGGTTAGTGAAGTGCCATTGTTAGTTTTCGAAAAGTTCTGAAACAAGACCACATCCATTAGTAATCACAAGAATATAATGATCATAAATGGGAAGTTCTATGGTTTCGTCTTTTCAAATTGCTCGAGGTAGTGACCCAAGCAATATGAGGAAGGCAAATGCCATAGAGGGTACAATTGTTCTGATCGCAGGTATGGTAAGCCCAGAATGGGCATCCCAGTGACTGCTAGAAGCAATTGTGAACTTAAATTCGACTTATCGAGAAGCAGAGCTTGCTCGAGGTAAGAAGATAAAGTTGGAGTTACAGATGTGCCAGTCGCAATACAGTAGACCCTGAAAGGGCGTACTAGTACCGCTAGACACAAATGTTTTGAGACCGCATCCATGAGATGAGATTCTCTGTTTTGAAAGGTCAAGATTGGATTCATCAAAGAGAGCAGATGGTATTCCGATCTAAACACGGGCTCAGCGATTTTCGCGAGCGCCAGTGCTCAGTAAGAAATGAACCATAATTTCTCGGATCTGAATCTAAAGATGACGAGTTTTTTTTTTTGAAAAGTCAATATCGGGTTCATCAAAGAGAGCAAAGGCACTCCAATCTGAACACGGGCTCAGCGATTTCCGCGAGCGCCAGTGCTCAGAAAGGAGAAGACCAAGATTTCTCCAATCTAAACCCAAATGACGGAAGTTTTTTTTTTTTGAAGATTTTGAAGATTTTTTTTAAAATTTTTTATTATTATTTTTTTATTTTCTATTATTTTTTATTTTTTTTTTTAAGATTTTTTTTTGAAAAATTTTATTTTTATTTTTATTTTAAAATTTTTATTTTATTTTAAATTTTTTTTTATTTATTTAAAAGACGAGAGAGTACACATAGGCCTCCTAACCCGGTCTTATGAAATCTTGATTGATAGAATTGCCCCCAGGGTAGGATTATTAATGAACCCGTTTGGAGGACCCTTGCCTAGAAACAGTCAAGCTGTCTCCACACTCTGGACAAGGCTTTTCTTTGAATCAACCATGATCAAAGAACACAGTTGGTTTAACCTTAGTGGTCTATGTCTTTTTTTTTTATTTTTTTATATTTTTTTATATTTTTATGAACTCATCGAAGAGAAACAATGGCCCAAAACCTTAGTCGAACAGGCTCAACATTTCTGCAAGCACGATGAACGATAGGAACGGATCAAGGTTTCTCAATTTTGAATCCAAATTGAGAAATCTAAATTTTTTTTATACTTTTATATATATATATTTTTAGATTTTTAATGAACTCATCGAAGAGAAACAATGGCCCAACCCCCAATCCGAACACGGTCTCAGCGATTTCCGTGAGCGCCAGTGCCCAGAAGGGAGAGGATCAAAGTTTCTCAATTTTGAATCCAAAATGAAAAATCTGATTTTTTTTTTTTTTTTATTAAAAAAATTTTTTTTTTTTGAAAAGAGAAAGAGTGGAAATAAATTCAAAGAATTAGAAATTTCCAAACAAAAAATCTCATCTTTTTTTAGATGCAGAATTCAACATAGGCCACCAATTATAAAGTAGCCAAGGAATCGAGAAAAGAAATATAAGCATAGAGCAAAATATATGATATGCAAATATTTCATTTCTAGCATCGTGTTCTCAAATAAACGAGTCCCACCGGGTGTGCCAGCTTGATGGACCGCGCTCATGCTCGGTTCCTACCGAGGTCGGCGGACGTGGGAGTCCGTTTGGTTCCGACCCTTTCGTAACCAGGGGGCAGGGGCGTGCATCAACATTTCTTTTTTTGTGGGGTGTGCCAGATTTTCTATTTTTACTTGGAATTGCAAGTGGTGATCCGGAGATCAACCTTCGCAAGTAAAAAGGAAATCAACTTCTTTCAAGTTTTCCATTGCACATATATTTAAGAAAAGAGACATTTTCTTGATTTGCCGTGAAAGGCGATTTTTTTAGCATTTATAGCCGATTTTGGCGTTTATAGCCGATTTTGGCGTTTATAGCCGATTTTTGGCGTTTATAGCCGATTTTGGCGTTTATAGCCGATTTACAATCCTTATCAATAATGAAAGACAAGAGTTGTGATTTTTGTCTCTTTAGAAAAAATACAAACTACAATGAAAAGCAAGAAAAGGAGGATCTAACTCTCAGGAGATTGTGGGGGCTCGTTTAGATTGACGGTCGCAAGCCATATGTGGGCTTCGCCATCATCCATGCAGATGAGAACAGAGGATGCTATTGATTCGCTTGGCTTGGCTATAACCTCAGGTTCTTAGAGGACAAAGACCAAAAGGAGGTCCTATATCCAATAAAAGCCGAGTAGACGGGCTGAAAAGCCACATCTAAGCCATTGGAGGCAGGAGAGAAGGCAAGGACCTTGGGGGTACCCCCCAAGGGACTTTTGTCACCTTGTAGCGGTGGCCGGTGTAGAACTTCCGCAGAGTTTTCTCTCTTTTCCTTCTCTGAATTTCTGTGCTTCTGTCTGTGATTTTCGTTTTTCTCTCTGTGTCTGTCTGTGTCTGTTTTTGCTGTTTTTCGATTTTTTTTCTCCTGTACTTTTCCTTGACATTCTGACCATTTATTGGCCTAATTTCTTTGTAGGAAGCCTGATGAGAATCCTTGCATTTTATTTTGCAAAGTTTCCAATTTCCTGAGAAAGCCGAAGACTTTGTCGCGCAGAGCTGCCGATTTTCCGTCAGAAGCTGAAACTGGGTCAAACGATGTCGGAATGACCTGAAATTTGGTGTGAAGCCTGCTGAGCAATAAATAAGACCAACCATAGGCTTTTGTTTGAGTTTTGAAGCCGTTTGGGGTCCTATCACTAGTAGACTTGCTTTTGTCGCGATGAAGATGTCGCGGTTTGATGTGCGGTCAACCGGTGTCCGATTGACTTGAAATTTGACAGGGAACCTATTGAGTCATTTTAAGATGATCCATAGCCTTTGTCTTAGGAAACCATGGCCCGCGAGACTTTCTGCCGCCGAGAGCTCCTTTTAGCTGTCGGAGAAGCGAAGCTTAGTCCAAATGATTTGAAACTGGCCCGAAACTTCTTGTGCTACTCCTTTTTGGCTGTCTGGAATGAATCTTGCAGTTTTTGTTGATTTGACAAGATTTGATTTTTGGAAGCCGCATTGCCTATTTATGCAGGTTGGCGACTTCATGTAGCTATTTGGATCTTGAAGAGGCAAAGTGACATTTGTGGTGGTCAACAATGCCCCCCTTCGAGGTTTTACAGCGACTCTGAGTTGCTTAACTTTGTAGTCGAGTGTGCCTCGAAGAGATTTTCGAAGGTGAGCCTGTGACTTGACCAAAGGAGTCTTTGAGCAGTCTTTCTTTTTGGTATTTGTAGCCTTTTGAGCTTCCAGGGGAATTTTATGGTAGTGAAAGGGATCACGTACCATCTCGAGGCAAAGTTTTGAAGATGACATCAGGGATGTGGATTTGGGTTTTGATCTTGTGACCTAACAGGCTATATGTGGCAGGTTAGGGGGTCGGTTTTGGTTTTGATCGTGTGACCCAACAAGCTGTATGTGGACATGTTGGGGGATCAATTTTGGTTTTGATCTTGTGACCTAACAGGCTGTATGTGGCAAGTTAGGGGATCAGGTTTTGGTTTTTTGGTTTTGGTCTTGTGACCTAACAGGCTGTATGTGGCAAGTTAGGGGACCAGGATTTGGTTTGATTTTTGTGGAATGTCAATTTCAAGATTTTGGCTCAATTTGGTAGATGAGGCTGGATGGTTTGATTTTTTGGAAGTTCATGGGGCTTGGAATTTTCTTTTGTATGGTCCAATCAACTCAAAAGAGGCATGGAACCATTTTTGTATGCTCTTGGTAAGAGGGATTTCTCTTTGACTAAAAGCCCAAAATTTTTTTTTTGTGCCTAGGTGGTCAAACCTGGCTCATAGGGGCTAACCCATGGGACCTTAAGCTTGTTGAAATGGCTTAGATCTCATATGGTGTCATTTTGTAAAGAATATCCAAAAATATCTCATTTGGATAGAGAATATCTAAGAATATCTTTACTTGGAGAGAATCTCTCATGATCCCTTTATTTTGGGATAGAATATCTCAGATATCTTTCTTTGGGAAAGAATCCGTCATAGATTTCTTTTTGGAGAGAATCCTTCAAGATATCTTTCTGTTGGGAAAGAATCTTTCTAATCTCTTTCTTTTGGTAAGGTTACTAATTAGTAACACTTACCTCTTTCTTCTTTCCTTCTTTGGTTTGCTCTCCTCTATAAAAGCAAGGAGAAGGTTGGATCTCTTGCTCTTATTACTTTCTTTTGCAATAATCTCAAGAGGGCTTCAAGACCAAGAGTTCTTCTTCTTCAAGATCTTCAAAGACTTTTCTTTCTTCTTCTCCATCAATGGCTTCAAGTAAGTTCTCCCTTTTTTTTTTTAAAGAAAACCTCCATTGTAGGAAAAATAAAGTTCTTTCTTTTTTTGTTTCTTTCTTTCTTTTCTTCTCTTTTTTTTTCTCCTTCCACGTGTTTGCCCCCCTTTTTTTTTCACACGGGTTTTTTTTTTTTTTTTTGCTTTCTTTTCTTTTTTTTTTTTCATGTTTTTTTTTTTGGGCCGTACGGACAGATCCGTACGGATCTGGCCGTACGGCCACGTGGCCTGTGGGCCAGCCCCTTTTTTTTTTTTTTTTCTTTCCCCCCCCTTTTTTTTAGAGAAAGTTTCTTTTCTCTTTTTTTTTTCTTCTTTCTCTTTTTTTTTTTTGAGAAAGTTTCTTTTCTTTTTTTTTTTTTTTTTTGCTCATCATGATAATGCCCCTCTTTTTTTTTTGGCAACCTAGATGTTCATGCATGCCTTTAATTTGTAAATTAAATTGTAGCATGAGGTGATAGCATACCTGAAAGTTTTTCGCAATTTTGGGAATTTGGAGCTCGTAGTGATGTTGAGCCCTTCCTGATTTTGCGGAGACTTTTAGGTTTCGAAAGTTTGGAGTTTCGGAGCTCGCAGCGATGTTGAGCCCATCTTCAAGCTTTCTTACTTCTTTTGGGATAGTTCCTTTTCTCGAATTGCCCCGTCATCATGTCAAAATTTCGCCAGATTTTTTTTTAGCGAGATTCTTGTCATTTTGATGTTTGATCTTTTTCTTTTCCACCCTTTTCAGGCGGTTCCTCCAGAGGCGAACAAGGGTAAAGAGCCTGCTACAAGCGTACCTCGTCGATCTTCTAGAATCTTCTAATCCGGCCGTTCAGCAGGCTTTTGAGAAGGTCCCAGTATGTTGAGAGGAATACTGGAGAGTGCGACTCCCTCAACAGAGATGAGATGAGGCAGCGACTGATTGCTCTCAAGGGAGAGGAATTCTATAAGATCATGGTAAGAAGTCGTCCATGGGTGATGGAAGGATCAGAGCATTTTGTCCAAGCCTACCTTCTTCTTTGATGATGCAGTCCCTGATGACATGACATACCAGAGGAGATGTTTTCAGTTTTCTTTCACAGCAGATGGTGAGAAGAAGACTGTTGCTACCCGGTCGACGTTTGATCGCACCGTCTCGATTCTGAGCCTTGCCCCCACGTGCCCTAAGAGGGAAGATCCTCCAAGGCTGGTGGTGAGAAGGACAAATGTAATCAAGACCGGGGTTTTTTGTTGGCGGTTTCTCCTGGATATACGGAGAGGTCGCCTGTTGACATGGACCTGTTGATGCCATCCAGCGGCTACCAGGGCTCTGATTATCCGTCGGTCGATTTGAGACCAGTGGGCCTTGGTATATTTCAGTGGTGACGGCAAGCAATTGGATCAAGCCTTTTTCGACTTCGTGGCCGCTTCAATGCTGACTCCGAGTGGAAGTCGTGGACTGATCGCGTCCTGCTGATTGGTTGGCGCCGTTTTGAAGGAAGCCGGGATTTTTGATGCGGTCCGCGCCTTTAGGGAGACCGTGATCTTTTCCGACGAGGCCTTCATGGCTATGCTGGAGTCATTCCTCCCACAAACCAATACCTTCATTGTGACGAATGGTGAGATTGGTTTTTCTTTGAAGGAGCTGAGCGCTATTACGGATTGCCCATCCTCGGCAAACTCTATGAGGAGTTTATGCCGATTGACAGCGTCCTCGAGGGACAGTCTGAGGAGTTCAGGCTTTTATACTTTCAGGCTCGTCGCCTTCTATGAATTTTTTGAAGGAGGAAGGGGGGTTTGAAAAGTTAGATCCAGCAGTTGGAAGAGTTTTAGCTCTTCATTCCCCACTTTTTTTGATAGCAGGGAGTCTTCTGATAGCGTGACCCAAGAAGCCGGAGCTCAGGATCCAAGTTCAAGAAGATCTTGGCCATGCAAGAAGAGTTGAGAGATTTTCTGTGCAAGTACAAAACGCCATATGTCCTGACATTGCACTGCGGAGAGATCTCGCTGTTTACCTCACTTATTGGCTTGGTGAGGCTGTTTTTGCTGGAGGAGATGGAACGCACATCAGGCCGCATTGTATTTTTTTCCGGCTTGTCAGATGGCGTTTGGAGAGCAGCTTGCTTTGGTGCCAGCTCTTTACTCCTACCTGTGTACCGAACTGCAGGCTGCTGCTTTTCTGGTTCGGCTTGGGCTTCCCATGAATAGGGTATTTCAGCCCATATCTTTTATTCGTGGTATGTATACCACTATCCTGGCTTCCATCGGCTGGGTGCTGGCACAGGATGATGATCCTCTGATGATTCGACTGGCTAAGGGCAAAGCCGTGTCCGAATCACTTTTGTTTTGCCCGCATGAGGATCCGACGGTTCAGGGACGTCGAGATGGGGCAGTCTTCAGTGAAGCTTTCTCCGGAGTTGCGGAAGAAGGCTTTTGATTTTGGTGCCTCCCGAGACTCTACCAGGGCGGGGTCGGGAAGGCATTATTCCTTGACAAATGCAGAGAGAGAGTGGCTTTTCAGCATACGTGTCGGCACAATGGTGTACCGCAGACATCTTTTCGTCGACATCCAGCCGTATGTACCTTCTCGCTTGCTTTGGCAGCTGGGCTTTTCTCAAGGCGTTTTTTGGAGCGCCTTCAAGCATGGTGAAGCGCTTTGGAGGCTTACAGGACGGGAGAAATGCAGGGGCTTTCTAATAGTGCTGAAGACACTACAACCATGATTTCTTATCCTGTGTTGCTGACTTCCCCGGACTGCCGGCTTTGCGAAGTGGTTCGCGGAGAGCTTTTCGGCATATCGGGGGCTTTCCAAGAAGGAGCTTGATGTGAAGCTGGCATCTGGAAAGGGCCTTGGAAAGTCGGATCGGCATCCGGCGAGAGGAAGTTTGGGCCTTCTTTCTGGAGAGAAGCACAAGATAGGCTTTTCTCGGTGACCAGGGGGGCGTCATTGGTTCTGAAGGCTGTTCGAGAAATACCTGATGAGGCTTTGGAGCAGCTAGAACAGGAGGAAAGCCGAACTTGGCGCTTGGATGCAAGCGGCACAGAGGCAAGCTTCCGTGGAGTCTACTGGCAAGAGCAGACCATCCAGTGAGGAGTTCAAGTGGGAAACCTGACTCTGACAGCGGGGTAGGTTCTTCTAAGAAGCGAACCCGCCGGAGTAAGAGGGGAGGAGTCATCATCGCAGCAAGGGGCAGCATGAGGACTCTCCTGACTTGGAAGTTCCTCTTACTATCAATGAGGATGTGCCAGTGGATGCTGACGAGCCTCCAGAGAAGAGAAGCCGAGAAGAAGAGACCGTCGGTGAAGGTATGATTCTTCCTTTTTCTCTTTCCATTTCTTTCCATGGGACTTTTTCCATGTTATGATTTGCTTATTGTTTCTGCTTTCTTCTTTTTTTTTTTTTTTTTTAGCAGAGGAAGACTTGTGATGCCTGAGGTCCCAACCGATGAGGTGTGTGATGGATCCTGTTGAGGCACCTGAAGAAGAACCGAGGGACTCTGGAGTAAATACCAGAACCTTCCAATTGGTACGACTTCTTTTGCTCTTTTTTTTTTTTTTGAGTTTGTGACTCGGTTTGCCTACACATTTTTTTTGTCAGCTGACTTGCCACAGGGTTCTGATGACTTTGAACCATCGATGGACGTAAATGTTGATGATGCTTCCGATGAGTTCATGGAGGAGAAAGTGTTCCGCCAGTCGTCGAAGAAGGTATTTGTAGTTATAACCCTGATAATGGATTTTCAAACAGGATCATATTCATACCTTTTTGTGTTTTCCTTGCAGGTTTTGAAAGTGGCAGAGGAGGATCCGTTGTTTCCAGAGCAAGGGATGCCAGAGGTTAATCCAGAGGTGAGACTCCTGGGACCAGTTCTGACAATGTTGAGGAGATTCCTCGCGCTGAGATTCCTTCCCGAGCAGGAGCAGCTTCAACTGGAAAGAGTTCTTTGTTACTCTTTCAACAGATGTGACATGAGTCACACGACCAACGAGTTGGGCGAATCTTCAGCTGGGCCATCTCTTCTTTTTGCGAAGAAGGTGGTGGTGCGAGTTCTGAGCTCTTGGATTGAGACTCTCTTTTCTGGGCACTTGGAAGCCGGATTTAGCATGATCCAGCATGTGCGTGAGATTCTCGGTGATGCTGAAGAAGCTGGTCTAGATGTCACATATGCCAGGGCGATCGGTAATAGGATCATTGAGCTGGGGTGACAAGTGGTTTGAGACCATGGGTTTTCCTGACGATCAGTTCTTCAAGGAGATGTTCTTGGACCCTGCGGATAAGGCTCAATCTGACCTGGATGAGGCTACAGAAAGCAAGAAGCAGGCAGTCCGAGAGAGGAACTTAGAAGAGATAACCATCATTAGGCTGACACATGACCTTAACATCCTTGATAGGGAGGTCGATGAGGCCAGGAAAACGTCTTGAGCATCTGCAGGCACAAGTCGCTGCCAAGTGGACTGAAATAACAGAGGCTCGTGAAAGGGAGACTGCTCTGATTCACCGAGTTGCGGATTGCCATTCGAGTTCTCAAAAGGAAGTCTGATGAGGACAAACAATGGAAACCGCTCGAAGGGAAGCTTCCCAGTGCAGAAGAAGGGTTACAGCCCACCCCAGCATCTCATGGCAGGTTCTTGAAGAAGCGTGCTTTAGAATCCTTGACGGATGAGGCCAAAAGCTTACTTAAGGAGCTGAACTCTTGGCTGGAGACCATTTTTTATTGAGCTCCTGTATATTTTTTATAACATAAACTATCCTTTTTTCTTCTTCTTTTTTTTGGTACCACTTGTATTTTTTTGGTACTTTTTTTTTGTAGTGCTTGTGAGCACTTTTCTTTTTTTTTTTGGTACCACATGTATTTTTTGGTACTCTTTTTTTTTTTGTTATCCCTACGCTCACTTGAATCTTTTTGTGATAAAAGTAATTGCTAAATGGGATGCTCTTTTTTTTTTGTTATCCCTACGCTCACTTGAATCTTTTTGTGATAAAAGTAATTGCTAAATGGGATGCTCTTTTTTTTGTTATCCCTACGCTCACTTGAATCTTTTTGTGATAAAAGTAATTGCTAAATGGGATTTGATCAAAAGGTTGTCATTTTGTGAAAATCTTTTGTCAAGTAATTGTTTTGGCATGAAAGCCAGGTTTTTGTTTGTGGCATGGAAGCCAATTTTGGCATGAGAGCCAGCTTTTCTTGTGGCATTGATAGCCGAGTTTTTTTTTGTTTGTGGCATCTATAGCCAGTTTTGGTGGCATTTGATAGCCGAATTTGTTTTGGTGGCATTGATAGCCGGTTTGTTTTGTGGCATCTATAGCCGGTTTTGGTGGCATTGATAGCCTGTTTGTTTTTGGTGGCATTGATTGCCGTTTTTTTTTTTTTGAAATCCAAGTTTGTTTGTGGCATTGATAGCCAGTTTTAATTTGGTGGCATTGAAAGCCGTTTTGTGGCATTTATAGCCGGTTTGTGGCATTTACAGCCTGTTTTGATGGCATTTATAGCCTGTTTTGATGGCATTTATAGCCGGTTTGGTTTTCAAAAAATGCAAGTATCGACTAAAAGTCGCCTCCCTGCTGAATGTTCTTGCAAGTATCGATGGAATGTCGCATCCTTGCTCATTCGGTTGCGAGTATCGATGGAATGTCGCATCCTCGCGGATTTGGGTGCAAGTATCGATGGAATGTCGCATCCTTGCTTTTCAAAAAGTTTTGGTTTTGCGGGTACTGACTTGATGTCGTTTCCCACGATTTTTGAAATTTGTGGTTTTCTCGAACCTTTGGGTTATGGATATCAACTGAAATGTTGCGTCTCACAGTTTTTTAGGTTTTTTTCGAACCTTTGAAATTTGGGTTGTGGATATCAACTGAAATGTTGCCTATCCACAGTTTTGGATTTTGCAAGTACCGACGAAATGTCGCTTCCCTGCGATTTTGGAAGTGTCGAACGTGGTTCGCTTCTTCCGATTTGTGCGAGTATCGACTAAGCGTCGCTTCCTCGCGGTTTTTTGAAAAACCATTTTTTTTTGTTTAAAGACACGAGGGTCATAAGTTTTGACCTAAAACCATTTTGGCGGTAAAAGGCAGGGTGGACTAGGGTGGAAATCCCTGAATCCGGATTTGTTTCAAACCAATGAATTTTGGGTTCAAGGTTGAAAAGTTTTGGTCAAGTTAGGGAAAGGTTTCCTAAACTTGGATTATTTTTTTTTTTAACAATGAAACGATGAAACGTAAGCATTGTTTTAGATTCTAGAAATTTCAACATTTGATATGAAAATTCTAAAAAAAAGGGTGGGTTTAGCGAGCGTGTACCTGGAAACCGGCTTTGGCCGTACAGGCATTGCTCTTACCAGTTGGGTAAGTCTTCAAGGGTAGTACCGCTTTAAGAACTTGCCGTTGATAGGCAGCATACATCTGTCACATTCCATGTTTAGGAGTGCGTATGCGCCGTTGGAGAAAACCTTGTCGATGACGTAGGGTCCCTCCCATTTTGGCTCAAATTTGCCTTTAGACTTGTGAGCGAAGACCATTGGTCTTTTTACCGCAAGAACCAAGTCACTCTTTTTGTAGGCGCGTTGCCTGACCTTTTTATCGAAAGATCCTGCCATACGTGCTTGGTAAAGTTCAATGCTTTGTTGAGCTTCGAGCCGTTTTCTCATCGAGATTGTCCAGCTCATGGAGTCGCAATTTGACATTGCTTTCTTGAGTCATGTCATTTTGCAAGGATACCCTTAAGGAAGGAATTTGTACTTCCAAGGGCACGACAGCTTCGCATCCATAGACCAAGGAGAATGGTGTGCTATGGGTTGGTCCTCGAACGGTGGTTCGATAGGCCCACAAAGCTTCAGACATTTTGTCGCTCCAATCTCTTTTGTGACTAGAGACCATTTTTTTGAGGATTTTGCAGAGTGTCTTGTTGAAAGCTTCTGCTAACCCGTTTGCTGCCGGATTGTATGGAGTCGAAGGACAGCTTTGGATTTTGTATTTGTCGCAGAACCTGTAGAATCGATGATCCCGGAACTTTGGTCCGTTATCATGGACGAATCTTTTGGGTATGCCGAAACGACAAATGATGTTGGTGCGTAGGAACTGAAGGACTGATGAGGTCTTCATTTCGTTAAACGCAAATGCTTCTGACCACTTGGAGAAGTAATCCGTAGCGGCGAAGATGAAGCGATGACCTTTGCTTGAAGGGGGAGAAATAGGACCTATGATGTCCATACCCCAGGCTTCGAAAGGCCATGAGATCGCTGTAGGATGCAGCCATTCTGGAGGCATGTGAATGTAATCTCCATGAACTTGGCATTGTTGGCAGCGCTTAGCAAATTGCATTGCGTCAGCTACCATGGTAGGCCAGTAATATCCTAACCTTTTTATCTGATCATAGAGCTTAGGTCCAGCCTGATGAGCTCCACAAAGACCAGCATGAACTTCTTTGAGTGTTTCTTCAGCCTCTTGTTGTGACAAGCAGCGTAGAAGTACTCCGTTGAAGGATTTCCTGTAAAGGATTTTTGAAGGAATATCCAAATGGAAGCTTGGGGTTCGCCTTTGGATGCTTACCCGTTCTTTTGGATCTTCAGGTAGGATTCCGAACATAATGTAATCAATGAACGGATCCCTCCAGTCGCCGATTGAAGTTTGAAGGATTGAAATCCGACTTCCGACCACTTGGTGGCATTCAGCAACTGCTTGGTGTGTGTTAAGAGGAGGAAGGATTCTCCTTTCGCACACTGTGATTTGCATGTTTTCCCCTTCCTGGATTGCCATGGATGCGGCAAGTCCGGCTAGGGCATCTGCACGTATGTTTTCACCTCTACGAATGTGGGTGATGTGACAGATGTCAAACTTTTGCAGAAGTGATTGTGCCTTGTTGTAGTAGGGCAACAAATCTGGCTTCCTGACTTAAAATTTCTGATTCATCTGGTTGACGATCAGTTGAGAGTCTCCAAAGACTTCCAGCATGGTGATACCGGATTCGATGGCGAGTTCCAATCCTAAGATCAGAGCTTGATATTCAGCTGCATTGTTTGTGCATGGTTCCAGTAGCGAGAAAGCGTGTGGAATCATGTATTTGTCGGGGCTAACAAAGAGGATGCAACCTCCCGAGATCAGCTGTCTTTTTTCATTTGTCCTGGTTGCACCGTCAAAGTACATGTCCCAGGAGGCACTTTGTGAGAAAGTCTCCACATTGTAGACTGGTTCGTCTGGGAGATCATCTCTGAGTGGAGAATCTTTAGGCAATGGATGCTCTGCGAGGAAGTCCGCTAGAGCTTGCCCTTTGATTGCTTTTTGTGGTACATACCTAATATCAAATTGTGACAGAAGGATGGACCATTTTGCCAGTCGAGCATTGAGAGAACCTGCCTTTGTGACAAGGACCTTCAAGAGGTTGACCCTCGAGACCAGGTAGACTGTGTTGGAAAGCAAGTAGTGACGAAGCTTTTGTACGGCGAACATCACTGCAAGACATTCTTTTCGCCTGGAGAGTAGCGATGCATCTGCACCTACTAGCATGCGGCTGAGGTAATATAGAGCAGCTTCTTTTCTCTGATCATTTTCTTGCGCAAGCAGAGCTCCCAAAGAGTGATCAAGGGCTCTGTGTACAAGATGAATGGTTTTCCAGTGGTAGGAGCAGCTAACACTAGGAGGTTTTGTCAGGTATGACTTGATGTCTTGGAAAGCAGCTTCACAGTCAGCATCCCAGACAAAGTTTACACCTTTTTTCATCAACCGGGAGAATGGACGGCATTTCCCCGAAAGATTGGAGATGAACCGTCTGATGTAGGCCAATCTCCCTTGAAGCCCTTTGAGTTCTCTCAAGGTTCTTGGAGAGGGCATTTCTAGAATGGCTTTGACTTTTATGGGGTCAAGCTCTATTCCAGCTTTCCGAACTAAGAATCCGAGGAACTTACCCCGACGAGACGCCGAAGAAGCATTTCAATGGATTCATTCGCAGTTTGTGCTTGCGAAGCCGGAGGAAGACTTCTCGAAGGTTTTCGAGATGATCTTCTTTTCTTTTGCTTTTGACGGTGAGGTCATCAACGTAACATTTCAACCGTCTTGTGCTGCATATCTTGGATATTTTCATCATAGCCCTCTGATATGTGGCACCAGCATTCTTCAGACCAAATGGCATGACAGTGTAACAATACCCGCCAAATGGGGTTCGAAAGGATGTATGTTTTTCATCCTCAGGATGCATCTTTATCTGATTGTAGCCAGAGAAACCATCATGAATGTCATTCGCTCGAATCCACAGGTATTATCAATCATTACCTCTGGTATGGGGAGCGGAAATTTCATCTTTTGGCATGCGCCATTCAGGTCTCTATAAGTCAATACAGACCCTGATCTGCCCATTTTTCTTTGTCACGGGGACAATGTTGGCCAACCATTCAGGATGTTGTTCCTCACGGATGAAGCCGACGCTTTTGAGTTTTTGAACTTCTTGTTCAATTTTATCCATCACATCTGGACGGAATCTTCTTTGGCCTTGCTTGACAGGCTTGATGTCTTCTTGAAGATTGAGTTTGTGAACTGCTATTTGGGGGTCTAAGCCTGGCATTTCAGCTTAAGACCATGCAAAGCAATCAACGAACTCACGAAGAAAGGCGATATACTCGGTAACTCATCATCCTTTATATTCTTGCTTATGAATACAGGACGTGGGTTATCTGGTGTTCCCAAGTCTATCTTTGAACAGGATCTTCTGTTGGAAGGTTCGAAGGTGGTTCCTCCACAATATTTTCGGAGGCTTCCAGCTCAACGAAACCTTCTGGGGTTTCAAGGGCATTTCCAGACCAAGGTTTTGTTCCTTTCCACGGTCTTTTTGATCGGTAATTTTCCCAAGGCTTGCTATTGAGATGATCCCAATCGCCTGTTGAAACCGAGTCGAAGTAGGCTACTTCTTTTGGAGATGAGGGTTCTTCTGGGTTAGAAGTCCACAACGTCTGTGCCATCGGACAACTCCTCTTCATTTTCGGAGAAATCGTGCCAATTGGATGAGCTTCCTGGATCTTTGTCAGGTGACTCATCAAAGAGATATCCAGGGAGATCGATGTCTTCATGGATTTGAGATGTTGAGGCTTGGTCAGTATATGGACTTTTAAGCCTTTGTGTCAACTGTCTCAAGGGAGTGTCAGGATCATACCCTAACCCGTGTGAAGACTTTTCTACTATAGCCGTAGAGTCTCCAATCTTCCAGCTGGCTTTTGGTCAAGACGGGCCCCAATGGCGTGAGAATACCGCGTCCTTCTCCCAAACCGACTGGGTTTTGAGCGTCATAGCCCATTTTCTTCATAATAGCTTGTGCCACAGAACTGTATAAGGATAGTTGAGGCGTACCTTTATTTTGGAAAGGTTCAAGCATGGAGTTTGATGAAGAAGCATCCGATCTATGGAAGAAGATCGGCTTTTCCCTTTGCTGAAGTTGCTGGAACAACGAAGGAAGCTGACGTAGGATCTTCTATGTCAGAAGTTGTCTCCATTGGAGTAAGAGCAGGCTGAACTTGCGAGTGTCAGCTTGGCTTGATGATGTTGTCGTCTTCTGGCTCTGAATCCGAGTCCGTGTCTTGCATGATAGACACGAAAGAGACAACAAATTTGCCCCCAGGCTTTTGTTTTGCCTTCTTCACTTTAGTTGTGATGACCAAAGGCTTTGAAGATTTGAGGGAGATGATGAAGGGAGTTTGCATGCTCTCTTCAGATTTACCGGATGGTTTGTTTTCTTCCGGTGATTGTTGAGGAGCTTTGCCTTTATCTTTCTGGAGATTTTCGGCAAAGGATGCTGTGTATGCTTCTCTCTTCTTCTTTTTCACAGATGTGCAGGTATGTGCTTGAAGTGTTCAATCAAGTCATACTTGAAAGCCTCCTTAGGGCCTGCATGTTCATCATTGTTGCCACTAGGGGCGCTTACAACATCTTTTCCCGAAGGATTTTCATATGTAAAGGAAGATTGGTTGTAATTTTTGTGGTAGTCCCGGCCAGAGCGGGTGCCTCTACCAACTTCGAGAGCTTCTTGAGAAGGGTCTTCGTTTGGAAGATTGTCTTCGGGATCAAGAGGCTATCGTTTTCATTTGCTGAGGATGTATCAGCAGCAGAGTTACCATCCTCAGTGATTGTGTTGCATGGAGCATTTTCCGGGAACAAGTCCTGAACAGCATCCAGCAATCTTTCTTCTTCGTTGACGAATTCATCGTCCCAAGCATCAATGGCTGGGAATTCTTCAGTCAGGAAGGGTGTGAACTTTGAAGTTATAGTCTCAGGAGAAGAAGCCTGAGAGGGTGTCATCTCAGTGAAAGTCACGTGAGACGAGGTGGCTCCAGAAGATATGCTAGGCGTCGTCGGAGTGTAAGTGCTCTCATCAGACGATGCTTCGGAAGAGCTATAATCCCGAATTATAACATTACAGGAAACTCTCACGGGAGACGTTGCCTGATCGGAGTCAGACTCATCCTCGGATGTGAGAGGATCGTCTATCCAGCAATTTTCTCCATTTTCAGGAGTTAAGGGAGGATGTACCTGGTGGTCTTCAGGGACTTCAGGCTCTGGATTGCGAGGAGGCTCGTTGACGCGTTCTTGCTCTTGTTCTAGAGCGAGTCGCTGCAAGATCCTTGCATATTCTTCAGATCATGGCATGGGAGCCGGATCTTCTTCTTCATCACTCTCTTGTGGCTCAACATTGTTGATTTCCACTGGAGTAATGAGAGGTGCTGGGTCAGCAGCATTTTCTTGTACAGCTTCTGGTCTTCTTCATCATCAGACCAGGATCCTTGTGGCTGTAGGGGGTATTACCAGATTACTGGCATAAGATGAGACTCAGGAAACCCATTCTTCATCGGAGAGATATTCTCCTGTTTTCAAGGGATCCTCCCACTCATCTGTGTAGTTTGGATTCGAATCCATCATCGGTTGTCGCTGGACTTCGTATCCAATCAATGTAGAATCGAACTACCGCATTGCAAGAGTTATGATGCCTCCTGCATGGCTTCTTTAAATTGAGGTGGCATGAAATCACTGAGAGTGAATTTCCTTACCCCCTTTGAAGTCTCTGGAAGGGATGTTTTTGTTTGTTACCTCAGTGAAGCGGTGTAAGAGGAAGCCTCTGCCTTTTATCTGACCTCTAGTTTTGGCAGTGGGTACTTCTCTTGCCGTTTTTGAGCTGAGGAGATGTTTCCTAGCCTCGCCTTCGCTGTTGAGCTGGTAGGCTTTATTTTCTACGAACCTCCAATTTTCATCTTCCAGGAGATAGGGATTACCCATATCGGTTGTCCGTATGGTGTCGGGTAAGGAACCAGTTCCTCGACGCTTGATTGAGTTTATCCCCTTGAAGGAAGTAGTGATCTTCTTTTTCGGTGATCTTGATGTTTGTTCCACATGTCACCATGTTGACGGAGGCAGACCCATAGTTTTGTCAAGGTGATGACTCCGTTTTTCCACATCTCATTTATTTTCTCTCTCACAACGAAGCATTGATTGAGAGGATGCGAGATCATCTGGTGGTATGGACAGTACCGAGGATCGTTGGTTTTGCCAACATCACCGGTCTTTTTGGTTCAGGCAAGGTGAGCTTGCCGTTTGCCACAAGAGCCCCGAAGATTTCATCAACATCTTCATCAAACGGGTATTTCTTCTCTACTCGTTCTTTGAAGGCATCAGAGAGTTCAGGTCTCTTACCAACAGCTTTGTTTTCAGCTTTCTTTGGTGGCTGAGGAGCTGACTTGGTCTGCACATTGAGGACCTCTTTCTTCTTTGGTTTTAGAGGTCTTGCAATGGCGGTTGGCTCTTTTCTTGATGATTTCTGACTGTTGAGGTCCTTAATCACCGTTTTCAGCTTCCATGGAAGCTTCTAGGAGTTCTCCCAGGTTTTTTGATTTGTTTGCCGATGATCATTGGAGCGGATTCTGGCTCTCATGTTGTTTCGGCAGATGTCGACTAGCGACGCTTGTGGCAATACATCAGAGCATTTGTATGCCATTGCTTTCCACTTGTGAATGAAGTCATATGTTGATTCATTCTCCCCCTGTTTTTAGGCTGCACAGCTGAGCCATAGTAGCGGGGATGATCCTTCACCTTTGAAGTGAGTCAGGAAGCGTGTCTCTAGCATGGCCCAGTTTTGGATTGAGTCCTCCGGCAGAGTGGAGTACCAATCGAAGGCCGTACCTTTTAGGGTACTTGCAAAGAGGCGGATCTTGAGTGCATCTTGATCCGCGATAGCTCCCGTCAGGATCTTGAAGTGGATGACGTGCTGTCTGGCTGATCCTTTCCCCGTATATGTTTGGAGAGTAGGATGCTTGAATTTGGTGGGGAACGGGACCGAGTCCATCCATAAGGGATATGGTGGCTTGATCCCATGCTCCTTGAGTATATCCTCTTCTTTGCTTTGGCGAGGATACCGTCTACGTCCTTTTGGTAAGGGCGCGTGACTCATTTTCTTCTCTATTACCTCGTCGTCTTGATGATTCGGAGGAGGTTCATTGTTCGCCTGATTTTGGAAGGCGAGGAGAAGGTTTTCCATCAGAGTTTCAATCCTCTGCTGGCCCTGTTCCAACTGCTGGATGCGGGTGATCGCATCTTCTGGAGGTGGATTGCGGGGTGGTGGCTCAGAATTTGTAGCCAAGACATTCATCCTTCGTGATTCGAATGAAGAAACTGTCCTGGTGACTGAGCTGGGGCTCATTCTTTTTGAAGAAGAGCTTGAGGAAGGATCACTCTGCTGTCCTTTGCTTGAAGGAGCAGGGGATTCTTCTGAATGTCTTCTTGTCCTTGAGACGCTGCGGGTCATCGGACGTCGGACATGGATTTTTGTTGCTGATTTTTGGCGCCTTCTGGTTTTTCCAACCATATGGACGGCAGCAACTTGGTTGTGGTCTTTCTTTTTCGACCCATTTGGGAGAGACTTGAAGTGTGGGAGGCTGGGTCCTTTGCTTCTCTAGTCTCTTTTGTCGGTATGACGCGCGGCGGCGTATACGACGAGCAATTTGAGCTTCGGTCAGCTCTGACTGGGCTTTGACGATGAAGGATGTGCTCCCTCGGGCGCAGCAGCCGAGCCTATCTTCTTTTGCAGCTGGGCAAGGACAGGATGCGAACCCTGTCCTTCGCCTGTTGCAGCGAAGCTTTGAATTTTTGGAAGTTCGGCCCCTGTAGAGATGAAGGGTCGAACTGCAGGTTTGTAGGCCTTAGCAGGTGCTTGTAGAGGCCTGTGATGCATGACTTGATTTTGGGCTTGTAGGAACAAGCCGGCTCATGCTGGGGATGACTTGGAAGTCAGTTGGAGATGGGTCTCTCCTCTTTCATGTAGCAAGAGGATAGAACTGGTTCTCCTTGAGTGGGGCCAGGAATGCTGGCTTAGTGGATGTCTGGGACCTTCTCTGTTTTGGTGAAGGTCTTGGGACCAAGTCTTGGGTAGACCTGGTTGTTTGCAGGTCGAGGCTTCGTGGGGCTGCCACGGGCTTCAGGCCTTCTGGTGCTCGCCTTTGGTGTCACGGTAGTGACACGTTGAGAGGCGAGTTTCTGCTTCTTGGAGGGAGCAGTTTGTTCCTCAGGAAGTGGGAATGGTCCCAGCGTCCCAAAAGACGATAGTCCGGGAGTCGAGGTCGACCCGGAGTTCAGAGAGTTGCCGAGGGAGTTGACCACTTCGGCAGCTGATGGGGCGCTTGTAGGTGCGCGTGGTTTGCTTCTGTTGAAGCATGAGTTGGTGCTGTTTTCGTCGAAAGTAATGGTTAGTGAAGCTGCCATTGTTAGTTTTCGAAAATTTCTGAAACAAGACCACATCCATTAGTAATCACAAGAATATAATGATCAATAAATGGGAAGTTCTATGGTTTCGTCTTTTCAAATTGCTCGAGGTAGATGACCCAAGCAATATGAGGAAGGGCACAATGCCATAGAAGGTACAATTGTTCTGATCGCAGGTATGGTAAGCCCAGAATGGGCATCCCAGTGACTGCTAGAAGCAATTGTGAACTTAAATTCGACTTATCGAGAAGCAGAGCTTGCTCGAGGTAAGAAGAATATAAAGTTGGAGTTACAGATGTGCCGGTCGCAATACAGTAGACCCTGAAAGGGCGTACTAGTACCGCTAGACACAAATGTTTTGAGACCGCATCCATGAGATGAGATTCTGTTTTGAAAGGTCAAGATTGGATTCATCAAAGAGAGCAGATGGTATTCGATCTAAACACGGGCTCAGCGATTTTCGCGAGCGCCAGTGCTCAGTAAGTAATGAACCATAATTTCTCGGATCTGAATCTAAAGATGACGAGTTTTTTTTTTTGAAAAGTCAATATCGGGTTCATCAAAGAGAGCAAAAGGCACTCCAATCTGAACACGGGCTCAGCGATTTCCGCGAGCGCCAGTGCTCGAAAGGAGAAGACCAAGATTTCTCAATCTAAACCCAAATGACGGAAGTTTTTTTTTTTTGAAGATTTGAAGATTTTTTTTTAAATATTTTTTTTATTATTATTTTTTTTATTTTCTATTATTTTTTATTTTTTTTATTTTTAAGATTTTTTTTTTGAAAAAAATTTTATTTTTATTTTTTTTTTAAAATTTTTATTTTATTTTAATTTTTTTTTATTTATTTAAAAGACGAGAGAGTACCATAGGCCTCCTAACCCGGTCTTATGAAATCTTGATTGATAGAATTGCCCCCAGGGTAGGATTACTTAATGAACCCGTTTGGAGGACCCTTGCCTAGAACAGTCAAGCTGTCTCCACACTCTGGACAAGGCTTTTCTTTGAATCACCATGATCAAGAACACAGTTGGTTTAACCTTAGTGTCTATGTCTTTTTTTTTATATTTTTTATATTTTTTATATTTTTATGAACTCATCGAAGAGAAACAATGGCCCAAAACCTTAGTCGAACAGGCTCAACATTTCTGCAAGCACGATGAACGATAGGAACGGATCAAGGTTTCTCAATTTTGAATCCAAATTGAGAAATCTAAATTTTTTTTTATACTTTTTATATTATATATATTTTTAGATTTTTAATGAACTCATCGAAGAGAAACAATGGCCCAACCCCCCAATCCGAACACGGTCTCAGCGATTTCCGTGAGCGCCAGTGCCAGAAGGGAGAGGATCAAAGTTTCTCAATTTGAATCCAAAATGAAAAATCTGATTTTTTTTGTTTTTTGTTTACAAATTTTTTTTTTTTTTGAAAAGAGAAAGAGTGGAACTAAAGTCAAAGAATTAGAAATTTCCAAACAAAAAATCTCATCTCATTTTTTTTTAGATGCGGAATTCAACATAGGCCACCAATTATAAAGTAGCCAAGGGAATCGAGAAAAGAAAATATAAGCATAGAGCAAAATATATGATCTGCAAATATTTCATTTCTAGCATCGTGTTCTCAAAAACGAGTCCCACCGGGTGTGCCAGCTTGATGGACCGCGCTCCAATGCTCGGTTCCTACCGAGGTCGGCGGACGTGGGAGTCCGTTTGGTTCCGACCCTTTCGTAACCCAGGGGGCAGGGGCGTGCATCAAATTTCTTTTTTTGTGTGGGTGTGCCAGATTTTTTATTTTACTTGGAATTGCAAGTGGTGATCCGGAGATCAACCTTCGCAAGTAAAAAGGAAATCAACTTCTTTCAAGTTTTCCATTGCACATATATTTAAGAAAAGAGACATTTTCTTGATTTGCCGTTGAAAGGCGCTTTTTTTAGCATTTATAGCCGATTTTGGCGTTATAGCCGATTTTGGCGTTTATAGCCGATTTTTGGCGTTTATAGCCGATTTTGGCGTTTATAGCCGATTTACAATCCTTATCAATAATGAAAGACAAGAGTTGTGATTTTGTCTCTTTAGAAAAAATACAAACTACAATGAAAAGCAAGAAAAGGAGGATCTAACTTCTCAGGAGATTGTGGGGGCTCGTTTAGATTGACGGTCGCAAGCCATATGTGGGCTTCGCCATCTCCATGCAGATGAGAACAGAGGAGTGCTATTGATTCGCTTGGCTTGGCTATAACCTCAGGTTCTTAGAGGACAAAGACCAAAAGGAGGTCCTATATCCAATAAAAAGCCGAGTAGACGGGCTGAAAAGCCACATCTAAGCCATTGGAGGCAGGAGGAGAAGGCAAGGACCTTGGGGGGTACCCCCAAGGGACTTTTGTCACCTTGTAGCGGTGGCCGGGTAGAACTTCCGCCAGAGTTTTCTCTCTTTTCCTTCTCTGAATTTCTGTGCTTCTGTCTGTGATTTTCGTTTCTCTCTGTGTCTGTCTGTGTCTGTTTTTGCTGTTTTCGATTCTTTTTTTCTCCTGTACTTTTCCTTGACATTCTGACATTTATTGGCCTAATTTCTTTGTAGGAAGCCTGATGAGAATCCTTGCATTTTATTTTGCAAAGTTTCCAATTTCCTGAGAAAGCCGAAGACTTTGTCGCGCAGAGCTGCCGATTTTCCGTCAGAAGCTGAAAAGGGTCAACGATGTCGGAATGACCTGAAATTGGTTGTGAAGCCTGCTGAGCAATAAATAAGACCAACCATAGGCTTTTGTTTGAGTTTGAAGCCGTTTGGGGTCCTATCACTAGTAGACTTGCTTTTTGTCGCGATGAAGATGTCGCGGTTTGATGTGCGGTAAACCGGTGTCCGATTGACTTGAAATTTGACAGGGAACCTATTGGAGTCATTAAGATGAGCATAGCTGTCTTGGAAACCATGTCCCGGAGCTTTGCCGCCGAGAGGCTCCTTTTAGCTGTCGGAGAAGCGAAGTTAGGCCAATGATTTTGAAATGGCCCGAAACTTCTTGTGTACTCCTTTTTTGGCTGTCTGGAAGAATCTTGCGTTTTTGTTTGATTCTGACAAGATTGATTTTGGAAGCAGCATTGCCTATTTATGGCAGGTTGCGACTTCATGTAGCTCTTTGGATCTTGAAGAGGCAAAGTGACATTTGTGGTGTCAAACAAATGCCCCCTCGAGGTACAGCGATGAGTTGCTTAACTTTTGTAGTCGATGTGCCTCGAAGAGATTTTCGAAGGTGAGCCTGTGACTTGACCAAGAGTCTTTGAGCAGTCTTTCTTTTTGGTTTGTAGGCCTTTTGAGCTTCCAGGGGAATTTTATGGTAGTGAAAGGGATCACGTACCATCTCGAGGCAAAGTTTTGAAGATGACATCAGGGATGTGGATTTGGGTTTGATCTTGTGACCTAACAGGCTATATGTGGCAGGTTAGGGGGTCGGGTTGGTGGTTTGTTGTGATGTGTGACCCAACAAGCTGTATGTGGAATGTTGGGGGAAATTTGGTTTGATCTTGTGACCTAACAGGCTGTATGTGGCAAGTTAGGGGATCAGGTTTTGGTTTTGGTTTTGGTCTTGTTGACTAACAGGCTGTATGTGGCAAGTTAGGGGACCAGGATTTGGTTTGATTTTTGTGGAATGTCAATTTCAAGATTTTGGCTCAATTTGGTAGATGAGGCTGGATGGTTTGATTTTTGGAAGTTCATGGGCTTGGAATTTTCTTTTGTATGGTCCAATCAACTCAAAAGAGGCATGGAACCATTTTTGTATGCTCTTGGTAAGAGGGATTCTCTTTGACTAAAAGCCCAAAATTTTTTTTTTGTGCCTAGGTGGTCAACCTGGCTCATATGGGCTAACCCTGGGACCTTAAGCTTTTTGAAATGGCTTAGATCTCATATGGTGTCATTTTTGTAAAGAATATCCAAAATATCTCATTTGGATAGAGAAATCTAAGATATCTTTACTTGGAGAGAATCTCTCATGATCCCTTTATTTGGGATAATATCTCAAGATATCTTTCTTTTGGGAAAGAATCCGTCATAGATTTCTTTTGGGGAGAATCCTTCAAGATATCTTTCTTTTGGGAAAGAATCTTTCTAATCTCTTCTTTTGGTAAGGTTACTAATTAGTAACACTTCCTCTTTCTTCTTTCCTTCTTTGGTTTGCTCTCCTCTATAAAAGCAAGGAGAAGGTTGGATCTCTTGCTCTTATTACTTTCTTTTGCAATAATCTCAAGAGGGCTTCAAGACCAAGAGTTCTTCTTCTTCAAGATCTTCAAGACTTTTCTTCTTCTTCTCCATCAATGGCTTCAAGTAAGTTCTCCTTTTTTTTTAAAGAAAACTCCATTGTAGGAAAAATAAAGTTCTTTCTTTTTTTGTTTCTTTCTTTTCTTTCTCTTCTCTTTTTTTTTTCTTCCACGTGTTTGCCCCCCTTTTTTTTTCACACGGGTTTTTTTTTTTTTTTTTTTGCTTTCTTTTCTTTTTTTTTTTTTCATGTTTTTTTTTTTGGGCCGTACGGACAGATCCGTACGGATCTGGCCGTACGGCCACGTGGCTGTGGGCCAGCCCCTTTTTTTTTTTGTTTTCTTTCCCCCCTTTTTTTTAGAGAAGTTTTTCTTTTCTTTTTTTTTTTCTTTTCTTTTTTTTTTTTTTTTTTTTCTTTCTTTCTTTTTTTTTTTTTGAGAAAGTTTCTTTTTTTTTTTTTTTTCTCATCATGATAATGCCCCTCTTTTTTTTTTGGCAAACCTAGATGTTCATGCATGCCTTTAATTTGTAAATTAAATTTGTAGCATGATGTGATAGCATACCTGAAAGTTTTCGCAATTTGGGAATTTGGAGCTCGTAGTGATGTTGAGCCCTTCCTGATTTTGCGGAGACTTTTAGGTTTCGAAAGTTTGGAGTTTCGGAGCTCGCAGCGATGTTGAGCCCATCTTCAAGCTTTCTTACTTCTTTCGGGATAGTTCCTTTTCTTCGGAATTGCCCCGTCATCATGTCAAAATTTCGCCAGATTTTTTTTAGCGAGATTCTGTCATTTTGATGTTTGATCTTTTTCTTTTCCATCCTTTTCAGGTGGTTCCTCCAGAGCGAACAAGGGTAAAGAGCCTGCTACAAGCGTACCTCGTCGATCTTCTAGATCTTCTAATCCGGCCGTTCAGCAGGCTTTTGAGAAGGTCCAGTATGTTGAGAGAAATCTGGAAGAGTGCGACTCCCTCAACAGAGATGAGATGAGGCAGCGACTGATTGCTCTCAAGGGAGAGGAATTCTATAAGATCATGGTAAGCAGTCGTCCATGGGTGATGGAAGATCAGAGCGTTTGCCCAAGCCTACCTTCTTCTTTGGTGATGCAGTCCCTGATGACATGACATACCAGAGGAGATGTTTTCAGTTTTCTTTCACAGCAGATGGTGAGAAGAAGACTGTTGCTACCCGGTCGACGTTTGATCGCACCGTCTCGATTCTGAGCCTTGCCCCCACGTGCCCTAAGAGGGAAGATCCTCCAAGCTGGGTGAGAAGGACAAATGTAATCAAGACCGGGGTTTTTGTTGGCGGTTCTCCTGGATATACGGAGAGGTCGCCTGTTGACATGGACCTGTTGATGCCATCCAGCGGCTACCAGGGCTCTGATTATCCGTCGGTCGATTTGAGACCGGTGGGCCTTGGTATTTTCAGTGGTGACGGCAGCAATTGGATCAAGCCTTTTCGACTCCGTGGCCGTTCAATGCTGACTCCGAGTGGAAGTCGTGGACTGATCGCGTCCTGCTGATTGGTGGCGCCGTTTTGAAGGAAGCTGGGATTTTTGATGCGGTCCGCGCCTTTAGGGAGACCGTGATCTTTTCCGACGAGGCCTTCATGGCTATGCTGGGAGTCATTCCTCCCACAAACCAATACCTTCGTTGTGAAGAATGGTGAGATGGTTTTCTTTGAAGGAGCTGAGCGCTATTACATGGATTGCCATCCTCGGCAAACTCTATGAGGAGTTATGCCGATTGACAGCGTCCTCGAGGGGCAGTCTGAGGAGTTCAGGCTTCTATACTTTCAGCTTCGTCGCCTCTATGGATTTTTTGAAGGAGAAGGGGGGTTTGAAAGTTAGAATCCAGCAGTTGGAAGAGTTTTTAGCTCTTCATTCCCCAAATTTTTTGATAGCAGGGAGTCTTCTGATAGCGTGACCCAAGAAGCCGGAGCTCAGGATCTAAGTTCAAAGAAGATCTTTGCCATGCAAGAAGAGTTGAGAGATTCTTTGTGCAAGTACAAACGCCATATGTCCTGGACATTGCACTGCGGAGAGATCTCGCTGTTTACCTCACTTATTGGCTTGGTTGAGGCTGTTTTTGCTGGAGGAGATGGAACGCACTATCAGCCGCATTGATATTTTTCGGCTTGTTCAGGATGGCGTTTGGAGAGCAGCTTTGCTTGGTGCCAGGCTCTTTACTCCTACCTGTGTACCGAACTGCAGGCTGCTGCTTTTTCTGGTTCGGCTTGGGCTTCCCATGAATAGGGTATTTTTCAGCCCATATCTTTTATTCGTGGTATGTATACCACTGTCCTGGCTTCCATCGGCTGGTGCTGCACAGGATGATGATCATCTGATGATTCGACTGGCTAAGGGCAAAGCCGTGTCCGAATCACTTTTGTTTGCCCGCATGAGGATCCGACGGTTCAAGGGAACGTCGAGATGGGGGCAGTCTTCAGTGAAGCTTTCTCCGGAGTGGGCGGAATGAAGGCTTTTGATTTTGGGTGCCTCCCGAGACTCTACCAGGGCTGGGTCGGGAAGGCATTATTCCTTGACAAATGCAGAGAGAGAGTGGCTTTTCAGCATACGTGTCGGCACAATGGTGTACCGCAGACATCTTTTCGTCGACATCCAGCCGTATGTACCTTCTCGCTTTGCTTTTGCAGCTAGGGCTTTTTCTCAAGGCGTTGTTGGAGCGCCTTCAAGCATGGTGAAGCGCTTTGGAGGCTTACAGGACGGGAGAAATGCATGGGCTTTCTATAGTGCTGAAGACACTACAGCCATGATTTCTTATCCTGTGTTGCTGACTTCCCGGACTGCCGGCTTTGCGAAGTGGTTCGCGGAGAGCTTTTCGGCATATCGGGGGCTTCCAAGAAGGAGCTTGATGTGAAGCTGGCATCTGGAAAGGGCCTTGGAAAGTCGGATGGCATCCGCGAGAGGAAGTTTGGGCCTTCCTTTCTGGAGAGAAGCACAAGATAGGCTTTCCCTCGGTGACCAGGGCGTCATTGGTTCTGAAGCTGTTCGAGAAATACCTGATGAGGCTTTTGGAGCAGCTAGAATAGGAGGAAAGCCGAACTTGGCGCTTGGATGCAAAGCGGCACAGAGGCAAGCTTCCGTGGAGTCTACTGGCAAGAGCAGACCATCCAGTGAGGAGTCAAGTGGGAAACCTGACTCTGACAGCAGGGTAGGTTCTTCTAAGAAGCGAACCCGCCGCGAGTAAGAGGGGGAGGAGTCATCATCGCACAAGGGGCAGCATGAGGACTCTCCTGACTTGGAAGTTCCTCTTACTATCAATGAGGATGTGCCAGTGGATGCCTGACCGAGCCTCCAGAGAAGAGAAGCCGAGAAGAAGAGACCGTCGGTGAAGGTATGATTCTTCCTTTTTCTCTTTTCCATTTCTTTCATGGGATTTTTCCATGTTATGATTTGCTTATTGTTTCTGCTTTTTCTTCCTTCTTTTTTTTTTAGCAGAGGAAGACTTGGTGATGCCTGACGGTCCCAACCGATGAGGTGGTGATGGATCCTGTTGAGGCACCTGAAGAAGAACCGAGGGACTCTGGAGTAAATCCAGAATCTCCAATTGGTACGACTTCTTTTGTTTTTTTTTTTTTTTGAGTTTGTGACTCGGTTTGCTAACACATTTTTTTTTGTCAGCTGACTTGCCACAGGGTTCTGATGACTTTGAACCATCGATGGACGCAAATGTTGATGATGCTTCCGATGAGTTCATGGAGGAAGAAAGTGTTCCGCCAGTCGTCGAAGAAGGTATTTTGTAGTTATAACTCTGATAATGATTTTCAAACAGGGTCATATTCATACCTTTTTGTGTTTCCTTTGCAGGTTTTGAAGTGGCAGAGGAGGATCCGTTGTTTCCAGAGCAAGGGATGCCAGAGGTTAATCCAGAGGTAGAGACTCCTGGGACCAGTTCTGACAATGTTGAGGAGATTCCTCGCGCTGAGATTCCTTCCCGAGCAGGAGCAGCTTCAACTGGAAAGAGTTCTTTTGTTACTCTTTCAACAGATGATGACATGAGTAGCCGACCAACGGAGTTGGGCGAATCTTCAGCTGGGCCATCTCTTCTTTTTGCGAAGAAGGTGGTGGTGCGAGTTCTGAGCTCTTGGATTGAGACTCTCTTTTCTGGGCACTTGGAAGCCGGATTTAGCATGATCCAGCATGTGCGAGAGATTCCCGGTGATGCTGAAGAAGCTGGTCTGGATGTCACATATGCCAGGGCGATCGTTAATAGGATCATTGAGCTGGGTGACAAGTGGTTTGAGACCATGGGTTTTCCTGACGATCAGTTCTTCAAGGAGATGTTCTTGGACCCTGCGGATAAGGCTCAATCTGACCTGGATGAGGCTACAGAAAGCAAGAAGCAGGCAGTCCGAGAGAGGAACTTAGAAGAGATAACCATCATTAGGCTGACACATGACCTTAACATCCTTGATAGGGAGGTCGATGAGGCCAGGAAACGTCTTGAGCATCTGCAGGCACAAGTCGCTGCCAAGTGGACTGAAATAACAGAGGCTCGTGAAAGGGAGACTGCTCTGATTCATCGAGTTGCGGATGCCATTCGAGTTCTCAAAAGGAAGTCTGATGAGGACAAACAATGGAAAACCGCTCGAAGGAAGCTTCCCAGTGCAAAAGAAGGGTTACAGCCCACCCCAGCATCTCATGGCAGGTTCTTGAAGAAGCGTGCTTTGGAATCCTTGACGGATGAGGCCAAAAGCTTACTTAAGGAGCTGAACTCTTGGCTGGAGACCATTTTTGATTGAGCTCCTGTATATTTTTATAACATAAACTATCCTTCTTTCTTTTTTTTTTTTGGTACCACTTGTATTTTTTTGGTACTTTTTTTTTTGTAGTGCTTGTGAACACTTTCTTTTTTTTTTTGGTACCACATGTATTTTTTGGTACTCTTCTCTTTTGTTATCCCTACGCTCACTTGAATCTTTTTGTGATAAAAGTAATTGCTAAATGGGATGCCTCTTTTTTTTTTATCCCTACGCTCACTTGAATCTTTTTGTGATAAAAGTAATTGCTAAATGGGATGCTCTTTTTTTTTGTTATCCCTACGCTCACTTGAATCTTTTTGTGATAAAAGTAATTGCTAAATGGGATTTGATCAAAAGGTTGTCATTTTGTGAAAATCTTTTGTCAAGTAATTGTTTTGGCATGAAAGCCAGGTTTTTGTTTGTGGCATGGAAGCCAATTTTGGCATGAGAGCCAGCTTTTCTTGTGGCATTGATAGCCGAGTTTTTTTTTGTTTGTGGCATCTATAGCCAGTTTTGGTGGCATTGATAGCCGAATTTGTTTTGGTGGCATTGATAGCCGGTTTGTTTGTGGCATCTATAGCCGGTTTTTGGTGGCATTGATAGCCTGTTTTGTTTTGGTGGCATTGATTGCCGTTTTTTTTTTTTTTGAAATCCAAGTTTGTTTGTGGCATTGATAGCCAGTTTTAATTTGGTGGCATTGAAAGCCGTTTTGTGGCATTTATAGCCGGTTTGTGGCATTTACAGCCTGTTTTGATGGCATTTATAGCCTGTTTTGATGGCATTTATAGCCGGTTTGGTTTTCAAAAAATGCAAGTATCGACTAAAAGTCGCCTCCCTGCTGAATGTTCTTGCAAGTATCGATGGAATGTCGCATCCTTGCTCATTCGGTTGCGAGTATCGATGGAATGTCGCATCCTCGCGGATTTGGGTGCAAGTATCGATGGAATGTCGCATCCTTGCTTTTCAAAAAGTTTTGGTTTTGCGGGTACTGACTTGATGTCGTTTCCCCACGATTTTTGAAATTTGTGGTTTTCTCGAACCTTTGGGTTATGGATATCAACTGAAATGTTGCGTCTCCACAGTTTTTTAGGTTTTTTTTTTGAACCTTTGAAATTTGGGTTGTGGATATCAACTGAAATGTTGCATTTCCACAGTTTTGGATTTTGCAAGTACCGACGAAATGTCGCTTCCCTGCGATTTTGGAAGTGTCGAACGTGGTTCGTTTGCTTCCGATTTGTGCGAGTATCGACTAAGCGTCGCTTCCTCGCGGTTTTTTTTTTTAAAACCATTTTTTTTTTAAAGACACGAGGGTCATAAGTTTTAACCTAAAACCATTTTGGCGGTAAAAGGCAGGGTGGACTAGGGTGGAAATCCCTGAATCCGGATTTTGTTTCAAACCATGAATTTTGGGTTCAAGGGTTGAAAATTTTGGTCAAGTTAGGGAAAGGTTCCTAAACTTGGATTTTTTTTTGAACAATGAAACGATAAAAGTAAGCATTGTTTTAGATTTCTAGAAATTTCAACATTTGATATGAAAATTCTAAAATAGATGGTGGGTTTAGCGAGCGTGTACCTGGAAACCGGTTTTGGCCGTACAGGCATTGCTCTTACCCAGTTGGGTAAGTCTTCAAGGGTAGTACCGCTTTAAGAACTTGCCGTTGATAGGCAGCATACATCTGTCACCTTCCATGTTTAGGAGTGCGTATGCGCCGTTGGAGAAAACCTTGTCGATGACGTAGGGTCCCTCCCATTTTGGCTCAAATTTGCCTTTAGACTTGTGAGCGAAGACCATTGGTCTTTTTACCGCAAGAACCAAGTCACTCTTTTTGTAGGCGCGTTGCCTGACCTTTTTATCGAAAGATCCTGCCATACGTGCTTGGTAAAGTTCAATGCTTTGTTGAGCTTCGAGCCGTTTCTCATCGAGATTGTCCAGCTCATGGAGTCGCAATTGACATTGCTTTCTTGAGTCATGTCATTTTGCAAGGATACCCTCAAGGAAGGAATTTGTACTTCCAAGGGCACGACAGCTTCGCATCCATAGACCAAGGAGAATGGTGTGCTATGGGTTGGTCCTCGAACGGTGGTTCGATAGGCCCACAAAGCTTCGGACATTTTGTCGCTCCAGTCTCTTTTATGACTAGAGACCATTTTTTTGAGGATTTTGCAGAGTGTCTTGTTGAAAGCTTCTGCTAACCCGTTTGCTGCCGGATTGTATGGAGTCGAAGGACAGCTTTGGATTTTGTATTTGTCGCAGAACCTGTAGAATCGATGATCCTGGAACTGTGGTCCGTTATCATGGACGAATCTTTTGGGTATGCTGAAACGACAAATGATGTTGGTGCGTAGGAACTGAAGGACTGATGAGGTCTTCATTTCGTTAAACGCAAATGCTTCTGACCACTTGGAGAAGTAATCTGTAGCGGCGAAGATGAAACGATGACCTTTGCTTGAAGGGGGAGAAATAGGACCTATGATGTCCATACCCCAGGCTTCGAAAGGCCATGAGATCGCTGTAGGATGCAGCCATTCTGGAGGCATGTGAATGTAATCTCCATGAACTTGGCATTGTTGGCAGCGCTTAGCAAATTGCATTGCGTCAGCTACCATGGTAGGCCAGTAATATCCTAACCTTTTATCTGATCATAGAGCTTAGGTCCAGCCTGATGAGCTCCACAAAGACCAGCATGAACTTCTTTGAGTGTTTTTCTTCAGCCTCTTGTTGTGACAAGCAGCGTAGAAGTACTTCCGTTGAAGGATTTCCTGTAAAGGATTTTTGAAGGAATATCCAAATGGAAGCTTGGGGTTCGCCTTTGAATGCTTACCCGTTCTTTTGGATCTTCAGGTAGGATTCTGAACATAATGTAATCAATGAACGGATCCCTCCAGTCGCCAATTGAAGTTTGAAGGATTGAAATCCGACTTCCGACCACTTGGTGGCATTCAGCAACTGCTTGGTGTGTGTTAAGAGGAGGAAGGATTCTCCTTTCGCACACTGTGATTTGCATGTTTTCCCCTTCCTGGATTGCCATGGATGCGGCAAGTCCGTCTAGGGCATCTGCACGTATGTTTTCACCTCTACGAATGTGGGTGATGTGACAGATGTCAAACTTTTGCAGAAGTGATTGTGCCTTATTGTAGTAGGGCAACAAATCTGGCTTCCTGACTTCAAATTTCTGATTCATCTGGTTGACGATCAGTTGAGAGTCTGCAAAGACTTCCAGCATGGTGATACCGGATTCGATGGCGAGTTCCAATCCTAAGATCAGAGCTTGATATTCAGCTGCATTGTTTGTGCATGGTTCCAGTAGCGAGAAAGCGTGTGGAATCATGTATTTGTCGGGGCTAACAAAGAGGATGCCAACTCCCGAGATCAGCTGTCTTTTTTCATTTGGCCTGGTTGCACCGTCAAAGTACATATCCCAGGAGGCACTTTGTGAGAAAGTCTCCACATTGTAGACTGGTTCGTCTGGGAGATCATCTCTGAGTGGAGAATCTTTAGGCAATGGATGGTCTGCGAAGAAGTCCACTAGAGCTTGCCCTTTGATTGCTTTTTGTGGTACATACCTAATATCAAATTGTGACAGAAGGATGGACCATTTTGCCAGTCGAGCATTGAGAGAACCTGCCTTTGTGACAAGGACCTTCAAGAGGTTGACCCTCGAGACCAGGTAGACTGTATTGGAAAGCAAGTAGTGACGCAGCTTTTGTACGGCGAACATCACTGCAAGACATTCTTTTTCGACTGGAGAGTAGCGATGCTCTGCACCTACTAGCATGCGGCTGAGGTAATATAGAGCAGCTTCTTTCCTTTGATCATTTTCTTGCGCAAGCAGAGCTCCCAAAGAGTGATCAAGGGCTTTTGTGTACAAGATGAATGGTTTTCCAGTGGTAGGAGCAGCTAACACAGGAGGTTTTGTCAGGTATGACTTGATGTCTTGGAAAACAGCTTCACAGTCAGCATCCCAGACAAAGTTTACACCTTTTTCATCAACCGGGAGAATGGACGGCATTTCCCCGAAAGATTGGAGATGAACCGTCTGATGTAGGCCAATCTCCCTTGAAGCCCTTTGAGTTCTCTCAAGGTTCTTGGAGAGGGCATTTCTAGAATGGCTTTGACTTTTATGGGGTCAAGCTCTATTCCAGATTTCCGAACTAAGAATCCGAGGAACTTACCCGACGAGACGCCGAAGAAGCATTTCAATGGATTCATTCGCAGTTTGTGTTTGCGAAGCCGGAGGAAGACTTCTCGAAGGTTTTCGAGATGATCTTCTTTTCTTTTGCTTTTGACGGCAAGGTCATCAACGTAACATTCAACCGTCTTGTGCTGCATATCTTGGAATATTTTCATCATAGTCCTCTGATATGTGGCACCAGCATTCTTCAGACCAAATGGCATGACAGTGTAACAATACACGCCAAATGGGGTTCGAAAGGATGTATGTTTTTCATCCTCAGGATGCATCTTTATCTGATTGTAGCCAGAGAAACCATCCATGAATGTCATTCGCTCGAATCCACAGGTATTATCAATCATTACCTCTGGTATGGGGAGCGGAAATTCATCTTTTGGGCATGCGCCATTCAGGTCTCTATAATCAATACAGACCCTGATCTGCCCATTTTTCTTTGTCACGGGGACAATGTTGGCCAACCATTCAGGATGTTGTTCCTCACGGATGAAGCCGACGCTTTTGAGTTTTTGAACTTCTTGTTCAATTTTATCCATCACATCTGGACGGAATCTTCTTTGGCCTTGCTTGACAGGCTTGATGTCTTCTTGAAGATTGAGTTTGTGAACTACTATTTTGGGGTCTAAGCCTGGCATTTCAGCGTAAGACCATGCAAAGCAATCAACGAACTCACGAAGAAAGGCGATATACTCGGGTAACTCATCATCCTTTATATTCTTGCTTATGAATACAGGACGTGGGTTATCTGGTGTTCCCAAGTCTATCTTTTGAACAGGATCTTCTGTTGGAAGGTTCGAAGGTGGTTCCTCCACAATATTTTCGGAGGCTTCCAGCTCAACGAAACCTTCTGGGGTTTCAAGGGCATTTCGAGACCAAGGTTTTGTTCCTTTCCACGGGTCTTCTTGATCGGTAATTTTCCCAAGGCTTGCTATGAGATGATCCCAATCGCCTGTTGAAACCGAGTCGAAGTAGGCTACTTCTTTTGGAGATGAGGTTCTTCTGGGTCAGAAGTCCACACGTCTGTGCCATCGGACAACTCCTCTTCATTTTCGGAGAAATCGTGCCAATTGGATGAGCTTCCTGGATCTTTGTCAGGTGACTCATCAAAGAGATATCCAGGGAGATCGATGTCTTCATGGATTTGAGATGTTGAGGCTTGGTCAGTATATTGACTTTTAAGCCTTTGTTTCAACTGTCTCAAGGGAGTGTCAGGATCATACCCTAACCCGTGTGAAGACTTTCTATATAGCCGTAGAGTCTCCAATCTTCCAGCTGGCTTTTGGTCAAGACGGGCCCCAATGGCGTGAGAATACCGCGTCCTTCTCCCAAACCGACTGGGTTTTGAGCGTCATAGCCCATTTTCTTCATAATAGCTTGTGCCACAGAACTGTATAAGGATAGTTGAGGCGTACCTTTATTTTGGAAAGGTTCAAGCATGGAGTTTGATGAAGAAGCATCCGATCTATGGAAGAAGATCAGGCTTTTCCTTTGCTGAAGTTGCTGGAACAACGAAGGAAGCTGACGTAGGATCTTCTATGTCAGAAGTTGTCTCCATTGGAGTAAGAGCAGGCTGAACTTGCTGAGTGTCAGCTTGGCTTGACGATGTGTCGTCTTCTGGCTCTGAATCCGAGTCCGTGTCTTGCATGATAGACACGAAAGAGACAACAATTTGCCCCCAGGCTTTTGTTTTGCCTTCTTCACTTTAGTTGTGATGACCAAAGGCTTTGAAGATTTGAGGGAGATGATGAAGGGAGTTTGCATGCTCTCTTCAGATTTACCGGATGGTTTGTTTTCTTCCGGTGATTGTTGAGGAGCTTTGCCTTTATCTTTCTGGAGATTTTCGGCAAAGGATGCTGTATGCTTCTCCTCTTCTTCTTTTTCACAGATGTGCAGGTATGTGCTTGAAGTGTTCAATCAAGTCATACTTGAAAGCCTCCTTAGGGCCTGCATGTTCATCATTGTTGCCACTAGGGGCGCTTACAACATCTTTTCCCGAAGGATTTTCATATGTAAAGGAAGATTGGTTGTAATTTTTGTGGTAGTCCCGGCCAGAGCGGGTGCCTCTACCAACTTCGAGAGCTTCTTGAGAAGGGTCTTCGTTTGGAAGATTGTCTTCAGGATCAAGAGGCTATCGTTTTTCATTTGCTGAGGATGTATCAGCAGCAGAGTTACCATCCTCAGTGATTGTGTTGCATGGAGCATTTTCCGGGAACAAGTCCTGAACAGCATCCAGCAATCTTTCTTCTTCGTTGACTGAATTCATCGTCCCAAGCATCAATGGCTGGGAATTCTTCAGTCAGGAAGGGTGTGAACTTTGAAGTTATAGTCTCAGGAGAAGAAGCCTGAGAGGGTGTCATCTCAGTGAAAGTCACGTGAGACGAGGTGGCTCCAGAAGATATATTGCTAGGCGTCGTCGGAGTGTAAGTGCTCTCATCAGACGATGCTTCGGAAGAGCTATAATCCCGAATTATAACATTACAGGAAACTCTCACGGGAGACGTTGCCTGATCGGAGTCAGACTCATCCTCGGATGTGAGAGGATCGTCTATCCAGCAATTTTCTCCATTTTCAGGAGTTAAGGGAGGATGTACCTGGTGGTCTTCAGGGACTTCAGGCTCTGGATTGCGAGGAGGCTCGTTGACGCGTTCTTGCTCTTGTTCTAGAGCGAGTCGCTGCAAGATCCTTGCATATTCTTCAAGATCAGGTATGGGAGCCGGATCTTCTTCTTCATCATCTCTTTGTGGCTCAACATTGTTGATTTCCACTGGAGTAATGAGAGGTGCTGGGTCAGCAGCATTTTCTTGTACAGCCTCTTGGTCTTCTTCATCATCAGACCAGGATCCTTGTGGCTGTAGGGGGTTATACCAGATTACTGGCATAAGATGAGACTCAGGAACCCATTCTTCATCGGAGAGATATTCTCCTGTTTCAAGGGATTCCTCCCACTCATCTGTGTAGTTGGATTCGAATCCATCATCGGTGTCGCTGGATTCGTATCCATCAATGGAGAATCCAACTACTGAATTGCAAGAGTATGATGCCTCCTGCATGGCTTCTTTAAATTGAGGTGGCATGAAACCACTGAGAGTGAATTTCCTTACCCCCTTTGAAGTCTCTGGAAGGGATGTTTTTGTTACCTCCAGTAAAGTGGTAGAGGAAGCCTCTGCCTTTTCTTTGACCTCTAGTTTTGGCTGGGTCTTCTCTTGCCGTTTGAGCTTGAGGAGTTGTTTCCTAGCCTGCCTTCGCTGTTGAGCTGTAGGCTTTGTTTTCACGACCTCCCAATTTTCATCTTCCAGGAGACCGGGATGTACCCATATCGGTTGTCCGTCTGGTGTCGGGTAAGGAACCAGTTGCTCGGACGCTTGGATTGAGTTTATTACCTTGAAGGAAGTAGTGATCTTCTTTTTCGGTGATCTTGATGTTTGTCCACATGTCACCATGTTGACGGAGGCAGACCCATAGTTTTTGTCAAAGGTGATGACTCCGTTTTTCCACATCTCATTTATTTTCTCTCTCACAACGAAGCATTGATTGAGAGGATGCGAGATCATCTGGTGGTATGGACAGTACCGAGGATCGTTGGTTTTGCCAACATCACCCGGTCTTTTTGGTTCAGGCAAGGTGAGCATGCCGTTTGCCACAAGAGCCCCGAAGATTTCATCAACATCTTCATCAAACGGGTATTTCTTCTCTACTCGTTCTTTGAAGGCATCAGAAAGTTCAGGTCTCTTACCAACAGCTTTGTTTTCAGCTTTCTTTGGTGGCTGAGGAGCTGATTTGGTCTGCACATTGAGGACCTCTTTCTTCTTTGGTTTTGAGGTCGTAATGGCGGTTGGCTCTTTTCTTGATGATTTCTGACTGTTGAGGTCTTTAATCACCGTTTCAGCTTCCATGGAAGCTTCTAGGAGTTCTCCCAGGTTTTTTGATTTGTTGCCGATGATCATGGAGCGGATTCTGGCTCTCATGTTGTTTCGGCAGATGTCGACTAGCGACGCTTGTGGCAATACATCAGAGCATTTGTATGCCATTGCTTTCCACTTGTGAATGAAGTCATATGTTGATTCATTCTCCCCCTGTTTTAGGCTGCACAGCTGAGCTATAGTAGCGGGATGATCTTCACCTTTGAAGTGAGTCAGGAAGCGTGTCTCTAGCATGGCCCAGTTTTGGATTGAGTCCTCCGGCAGAGTGGAGTACCAATCGAAGGCCGTACCTTTTAGGGTACTTGCAAAGAGGCGGATCTTGAGTGCATCTTGATCCGCGATAGCTCCCGTCAGGATCTTGAAGTGGATGACGTGCTGTCTGGCTGATCCTTTCCCCGTATATGTTTGGAGAGTAGGATGCTTGAATTTGGTGGGGAACGGGACCGAGTCCATCCATAAGGGATATGGTGGCTTGATCCCATGCTCCTTGAGTATATCCTCTTCTTTTGCTTTGGCGAGGATACCGTCTACGTCCTTTTTGGTAAGGGCGCGTGACTCATTTTCTTCTCCATTTACCTCGTCGTTTTGATGATTCGGAGGAGGTTCATTGTTCGCCTGATTTTGGAAGGCGAGGAGAAGGTTTTCCATCAGAGTTTCAATCCTCTGCTGGCCCTGTTCCAACTGCTGGATGCAGGTGATCGCATCTTCTGGAGGTGGATTGCGGGGTGGTGGCTCAGAATTTGTAGCCAAGACATTCATCCTTCGTGATTCGAATGAAGAAACTGTCCTGGTGACTGAGCTGGGGCTCATTCTTTTTGAAGAAGAGCTTGAGGAAGGATCACTCTGCTGTCCTTTGCTTGAAGGAGCAGGGGATTCTTCTGAATGTCTTCTTGTCCTGGAGACGCTGCGGGTCATCGGACGTCGGACATGGATTTTTGTTGCTGATTTTTGGCGCCTTCTGGTTTTTCCAACCATATGGACGGCAGCAACTTGGTTGGGTCTTTCTTTTTCGACCCATTTGGGAGAGACTTGAAGTGTGGGAGGCTGGGTCCTTTGCTTCTCTAGTCTCTTTTGCCGGTATGACGCGCGGCGGCGTATACGACGAGCAATTTGAGCTTCGGTCAGCTCTGGCTGGGCTTTGACGATGAAGGATGTGCTCCCTCGGGCGCAGCAGCCGAGCCTATCTTCTTTGCAGCTGGGCAAGGATAGGATGCGAACCCTGTCCTTCGCCTGTTGCAAGCGAAGCTTTGAATTTTTGAAGTTCGGCCCTGTAGAGATGAAGGGTCGAACTGCAGGTTTGTAGGCCTTAGCAGGTGCTTGTAGAGGCCTTGTGATGCATGACTTGATTTTGGGCTTGTAGGAACAAGCCGGCTCATGCTGGGATGACTTGAGAGTCAGGTTGGAGATGGGTCTCTCCTCTTTCATGTAAGCAAGAGGGTAGAACTGGTTCTCCTTGAGTGGGGCCAGGAATGCTGGCTTAGTGGATGTTTGAGACCTTCTCTGTTTTGGTGAAGGTCTTGGGGACCAAGTCTTGGGGTAGACCTGGTTGTTTGCAGGTCGAGGCTTCGTGGGGCTGCCACGGGCTTCAGGCCTTCTGGTGCTCGCCTTTGGTGTCATGGTAGTGACACGTTGAGAGGCGAGTTTCTGCTTCTTGGAGGGAGCAGTTTGTTCCTCAGGAAGTGGGAATGGTCCCAGCGTCCCAAAGACGATAGTCCGGGGAGTCGAGGTCGACCCAGAGTTCAGAGAGTTGCCGAGGGAGTTGACGCTTCGGCAGCTGATTGGGCGCTTGTAGGTGCGCGTGGTTTGCTTCTGTTGAAGCATGAGTTGGTGCTTGTTTTCATTGAAAATAATGGTTAGTGAAGCTGCCATTGTTAGTTTTCGAAAAGTTCTGAAACAAGACCACATCCATTAGTAATCACAAGAATATAATGATCATAAATGGGAAGTTCTATGGTTTCGTCTTTTCAAATTGCTCGAGGTAGATGACCCAAGCAATATGAGGAAGGCAAAATGCCATAGAGGGTACAATTGTTCTGATCGCAGGTATGGTAAGCCCAGAATGGGCATCCCAGTGACTGCTAGAAGCAATTGTGAACTTAAATTCGACTTATCGAGAAGCAGAGCTTGCTCGAGGTAAGAAGAATATAAAGTTGGAGTTACAGATGTGCCAGTCGCAATACAGTAGACCCTGAAAGGGCGTACTAGTACCGCTAGACACAAATGTTTTGAGACCGCATCCATGAGATGAGATTCTCTGTTTTGAAAGGTCAAGATTGGATTCATCAAAGAGAGCAGATGGTATTCCGATCTAAACACGGGCTCAGCGATTTTCGCGAGCGCCAGTGCTCAGTAAGAAATGAACCATAATTTCTCGGATCTGAATCTAAAGATGACGAGTTTTTTTTTTTTGAAAAGTCAATATCGGGTTCATCAAAGAGAGCAAAAGGCACTCCAATCTGAACACGGGCTCAGCGATTTCCGCGAGCGCCAGTGCTCAGAAAGGAGAAGACCAAGATTTCTCCAATCTAAACCCAAAATGACGGAAGTTTTTTTTTTTTGAAGATTTTGAAGATTTTTTTTTAAATATTTTTTTTATTATTATTTTTTTTATTTTCTATTATTTTTTTATTTTTTTTATTTTTAAGATTTTTTTTTTGAAAAAAATTTTTATTTTTTATTTTTGATTTTAAAATTTTTATTTTATTTTAAATTTTTTTTTTATTTATTTAAAAGACGAGAGAGTACACATAGGCCTCCTAACCCGGTCTTATGAAATCTTGATTGATAGAATTGCCCCCAGGGTAGGATTACTTAATGAACCCGTTTGGAGGACCCTTGCCTAGAACAGTCAAGCTGTCTCCACACTCTGGACAAGGCTTTTCTTTGAATCAACCATGATCAAAGAACACAGTTGGTTTAACCTTAGTGGTCTATGTCTTTTTTTTTATATTTTTTTATATTTTTTTATATTTTTATGAACTCATCGAAGAGAAACAATGGCCCAAAACCTTAGTCGAACAGGCTCAACATTTCTGCAAGCACGATGAACGATAGGAACGGATCAAGGTTTCTCAATTTTGAATCCAAATTGAGAAATCTAAATTTTTTTTTATACTTTTTATATATATATATATTTTTAGATTTTTAATGAACTCATCGAAGAGAAACAATGGCCCAACCCCCAATCCGAACACGGTCTCAGCGATTTCCGTGAGCGCCAGTGCCCAGAAGGGAGAGGATCAAAGTTTCTCAATTTTGAATCCAAAATGAAAAATCTGATTTTTTTTTTGTTTTTTATTTAAAAAATTTTTTTTTTTGAAAAGAGAAAGAGTGGAAATAAATTCAAAGAATTAGAAATTTCCAAACAAAAAATCTCATCTCATTTTTTTAGATGCAGAATTCAACATAGGCCACCAATTATAAAGTAGCCAAGGAATCGAGAAAAGAAATATAAGCATAGAGCAAAATATATGATATGCAAATATTTCATTTCTAGTCTCGTGTTCTCAAATAAACGAGTCCCACCGGGTGTGCCAGCTTGATGGACCGCGCTCTAATGCTCGGTTCCTACCGAGGTCGGCGGACGTGGGAGTCCGTTTGGTTCCGACCCTTTCGTAACCAGGGGGCAGGGGCGTGCATCAACATTTCTTTTTTTGTGTGGGTGTGCCAGATTTTTTATTTTTACTTGGAATTGCAAGTGGTGATCCGGAGATCAACCTTCGCAAGTAAAAAGGAAATCAACTTCTTTCAAGTTTTCCATTGCACATATATTTAAGAAAAGAGACATTTTCTTGATTTGCCGTGAAAGGCGATTTTTTTTAGCATTTATAGCCGATTTTGGCGTTTATAGCCGATTTTGGCGTTTATAGCCGATTTTTGGCGTTTATAGCCGATTTTGGCGTTTATAGCCGATTTACAATCCTTATCAATAATGAAAGACAAGAGTTGTGATTTTTGTCTCTTTAGAAAAAATACAAACTACAATGAAAAGCAAGAAAAGGAGGATCTAACTTCTCAGGAGATTGTGGGGGCTCGTTTAGATTGACGGTCGCAAGCCATATGTGGGCTTCGCCATCATCCATGCAGATGAGAACAGAGGATGCTATTGATTCGCTTGGCTTGGCTATAACCTCAGGTTCTTAGAGGACAAAGACCAAAAGGAGGTCCTATATCCAATAAAAAGCCGAGTAGACGGGCTGAAAAGCCACATCTAAGCCATTGGAGGCAGGAGGAGAAGGCAAGGACCTTGGGGGGTACCCCCCAAGGGACTTTTGTCACCTTGTAGCGGTGGCCGGTGTAGAACTTCCGCAGAGTTTTCTCTCTTTTCCTTCTCTGAATTTCTGTGCTTCTGTCTGTGATTTTCGTTTTTCTCTCTGTGTCTGTCTGTGTCTGTTTTTGCTGTTTTTCGATTCTTTTTTCTCCTGTACTTTTCCTTGACATTCTGACCATTTATTGGCCAAATTTCTTTGCAGGAAGCCTGATGAGAATCCTTGCATTTTATTTTGCAAAGTTTCCAATTTCCTGAGAAAGCCGAAGACTTTGTCGCGCAGAGCTGCCGATTTTCCGTCAGAAGCTGAAACTGGGTCAAACGATGTCGGAATGACCTGAAATTTGGTGTGAAGCCTGCTGAGCAATAAATAAGACCAACCATAGGCTTTTGTTTGAGTTTTGAAGCCGTTTGGGGTCCTATCACTAGTAGACTTGCTTTTTGTCGCGATGAAGATGTCGCGGTTTGATGTGCGGTCAACCGGTGTCCGATTGACTTGAAATTTGACAGGGAACCTATTGGAGTCATTTTAAGATGATCCATAGGCTCTGTCTTGGAAACCATGGTCCCGGAGAGCTTTGCCGCCGAGAGCTCCTTTTTAGCTGTCGGAGAAGCGAAGTTAGGCCAAATGATTTTGAAATGGCCCGAAACTTCTTGTGTACTCCTTTTTTGGCTGTCTGGAAGAATCTTGCAGTTTTTGTTTGATTCTGACAAGATTTGATTTTTGGAAGCAGCATTGCCTATTTATGGCAGGTTGCGACTTCATGTAGCTCTTTGGATCTTGAAGAGGCAAAGTGACATTTTTGGTGTCAACAAATGCCCCCTCGAGGTACAGCGATGAGTTGCTTAACTTTTGTAGTCGATGTGCCTCGAAGAGATTTTCGAAGGTGAGCCTGTGACTTGACCAAGAGTCTTTGAGCAGTCTTTCTTTTTGGTATTTGTAGCCTTTTGAGCTTCCAGGGGAATTTTATGGTAGTGAAAGGGATCACGTACCATCTCGAGGCAAAGTTTTGAAGATGACATCAGGGATGTGGATTTGGGTTTTGATCTTGTGACCTAACAGGCTATATGTGGCAGGTTAGGGGGTCGGGTTTGGTTTTGATCGTGTGACCCAACAAGCTGTATGTGGAATGTTGGGGGATCAATTTTGGTTTTGATCTTGTGACCTAACAGGCTGTATGTGGCAAGTTAGGGGATCAGGTTTTGGTTTTTGGTTTTGGTCTTGTGACCTAACAGGCTGTATGTGGCAAGTTAGGGGACCAGGATTTGGTTTGATTTTTGTGGAATGTCAATTTCAAGATTTTGGCTCAATTTGGTAGATGAGGCTGGATGGTTTGATTTTTGGAAGTTCATGGGGCTTGGAATTTTCTTTTGTATGGTCCAATCAACTCAAAAGAGGCATGGAACCATTTTTGTATGCTCTTGGTAAGAGGGATTTCTCTTTGACTAAAAGCCCAAAATTTTTTTTTTGTGCCTAGGTGGTCAAACCTGGCTCATATGGGCTAACCCATGGGACCTTAAGCTTTTTGAAATGGCTTAGATCTCATATGGTGTCATTTTTGTAAAGAATATCCAAAAATATCTCATTTGGATAGAGAATATCTAAGAATATCTTTACTTGGAGAGAATCTCTCATGATCCCTTTATTTTGGGATAGAATATCTCAAGATATCTTTCTTTTGGGAAAGAATCCGTCATAGATTTCTTTTTGGGAGAGAATCCTTCAAGATATCTTTCTTTTGGGAAAGAATCTTTCTAATCTCTTTCTTTTGGTAAGGTTACTAATTAGTAACACTTACCTCTTTCTTCTTTCCTTCTTTGGTTTGCTCTCCTCTATAAAAGCAAGGAGAAGGTTGGATCTCTTGCTCTTATTACTTTCTTTTGCAATAATCTCAAGAGGGCTTCAAGACCAAGAGTTCTTCTTCTTCAAGATCTTCAAGACTTTTCTTCTTCTTCTCCATCAATGGCTTCAAGTAAGTTCTCCCTTTTTTTTTTTAAAGAAAACTCCATTGTAGGAAAAATAAAGTTCTTTCTTTTTTTGTTTCTTTCTTTTCTTTTCTTCTCTTTTTTTTTTCTCTTCCACGTGTTTGCCCCCCTTTTTTTTTCACACGGGTTTTTTTTTTTTTTTTGCTTTCTTTTCTTTTTTTTTTTTTCATGTTTTTTTTTTAGTGGGCCGTACGGACAGATCCGTACGGATCTGACCGTACGGCCACGTGGCCTGTGGGCCAGCCCCTTTTTTTTTTGTTTTCTTTCCCCCCCTTTTTTTTTAGAGAAAGTTTCTTTTCTCTTTTTTTTTTCTTTCTTTCTCTTTTTTTTTTTTTGAGAAAGTTTCTTTTCTTTTTTTTTTTTTTTTTTGCTCATCATGATAATGCCCCTCTTTTTTTTTTTGGCAAACCTAGATGTTCATGCATGCCTTTAATTTGTAAATTAAATTTGTAGCATGATGTGATAGCATACCTGAAAGTTTTCGCAATTTTGGGAATTTGGAGCTCGTAGTGATGTTGAGCCCTTCCTGATTTTGCGGAGACTTTTAGGTTTCGAAAGTTTGGAGTTTCGGAGCTCGCAGCGATGTTGAGCCCATCTTCAAGCTTTCTTACTTCTTTTGGGATAGTTCCTTTTCTTCGGAATTGCCCCGTCATCATGTCAAAATTTCGCCAGATTTTTTTTTTAGCGAGATTCTGTCATTTTGATGTTTGATCTTTTTCTTTTCCACCCTTTTCAGGCGGTTCCTCCAGAGCGAACAAGGGTAAAGAGCCTGCTACAAGCGTACCTCGTCGATCTTCTAGATCTTCTAATCCGGCCGTTCAGCAGGCTTTTGAGAAGGTCCAGTATGTTGAGAGGAATCTGGAAGAGTGCGACTCCCTCAACAGAGATGAGATGAGGCAGCGACTGATTGCTCTCAAGGGAGAGGAATTCTATAAGATCATGGTAAGCAGTCGTCCATGGGTGATGGAAGATCAGAGCAGTTTTGTCCAAGCCTACCTTCTTCTTTGGTGATGCAGTCCCTGATGACATGACATACCAGAGGAGATGTTTTCAGTTTTCTTTCACAGCAGATGGTGAGAAGAAGACTGTTGCTACCCGGTCGACGTTTGATCGCACCGTCTCGATTCTGAGCCTTGCCCCCACGTGCCCTAAGAGGGAAGATCCTCCAAGCTGGGTGAGAAGGACAAATGTAATCAAGACCGGGGTTTTTGTTGGCGGTTCTCCTGGATATACGGAGAGGTCGCCTGTTGACATGGACCTGTTGATGCCATCCAGCGGCTACCAGGGCTCTGATTATCCGTCGGTCGATTTGAGACCAGTGGGCCTTGGTATTTTCAGTGGTGACGGCAGCAATTGGATCAAGCCTTTTCGACTTCGTGGCCGCTTCAATGCTGACTCCGAGTGGAAGTCGTGGACTGATCGCGTCCTGCTGATTGGTGGCGCCGTTTTGAAGGAAGCCGGGATTTTTGATGCGGTCCGCGCCTTTAGGGAGACCGTGATCTTTTCCGACGAGGCCTTCATGGCTATGCTGGAGTCATTCCTCCCACAAACCAATACCTTCATTGTGACGAATGGTGAGATTGGTTTTTCTTTGAAGGAGCTGAGCGCTATTACCGGATTGCCCATCCTCGGCAAACTCTATGAGGAGTTTATGCCGATTGACAGCGTCCTCGAGGGACAGTCTGAGGAGTTCAGGCTTTTATACTTTCAGCTCGTCGCCTTCTATGATTTTTTGAAGGAGAAGGGGGGTTTGAAAGTTAGATCCAGCAGTTGGAAGAGTTTTAGCTCTTCATTCCCCAATTTTTTTGATAGCAGGGAGTCTTCTGATAGCGTGACCCAAGAAGCCGGAGCTCAGGATCCAAGTTCAAAGAAGATCTTGGCCATGCAAGAAGAGTTGAGAGATTTCTGTGCAAGTACAAACGCCATATGTCCTGACATTGCACTGCGGAGAGATCTCGCTGTTTACCTCACTTATTGGCTTGGTGAGGCTGTTTTTGCTGGAGGAGATGGAACGCACATCAGGCCGCATTGTATTTTTCCGGCTTGTCAGATGGCGTTTGGAGAGCAGCTTGCTTTGGTGCCAGCTCTTTACTCCTACCTGTGTACCGAACTGCAGGCTGCTGCTTTTCTGGTTCGGCTTGGGCTTCCCATGAATAGGGTATTTTCAGCCCATATCTTTTATTCGTGGTATGTATACCACTATCCTGGCTTCCATCGGCTGGGTGCTGCACAGGATGATGATCCTCTGATGATTCGACTGGCTAAGGGCAAAGCCGTGTCCGAATCACTTTTGTTTGCCCGCATGAGGATCCGACGGTTCAGGGACGTCGAGATGGGGCAGTCTTCAGTGAAGCTTTCTCCGGAGTTGCGGAAGAAGGCTTTTGATTTTGGTGCCTCCCGAGACTCTACCAGGGCGGGGTCGGGAAGGCATTATTCCTTGACAAATGCAGAGAGAGAGTGGCTTTTCAGCATACGTGTCGGCACAATGGTGTACCGCAGACATCTTTTCGTCGACATCCAGCCGTATGTACCTTCTCGCTTTGCTTTGCAGCTAGGCTTTTCTCAAGGCGTTTTTGGAGCGCCTTCAAGCATGGTGAAGCGCTTTGGAGGCTTACAGGACGGGAGAAATGCATGGGCTTTCTATAGTGCTGAAGACACTACAACCATGATTTCTTATCCTGTGTTGCTGACTTCCCGGACTGCCGGCTTTGCGAAGTGGTTCGCGGAGAGCTTTTCGGCATATCGGGGGCTTTCCAAGAAGGAGCTTGATGTGAAGCTGGCATCTGGAAAGGGCCTTGGAAAGTCGGATCGCATCCGGCGAGAGGAAGTTTGGGCCTTCCTTTCTGGAGAGAAGCACAAGATAGGCTTTCTCGGTGACCAGGGCGTCATTGGTTCTGAAGCTGTTCGAGAAATACCTGATGAGGCTTTGGAGCAGCTAGAACAGGAGGAAGCCGAACTTGGCGCTTGGATGCAAGCGGCACAGAGGCAAGCTTCCGTGGAGTCTACTGGCAAGAGCAGACCATCCAGTGAGGAGTCAAGTGGGAAACCTGACTCTGACAGCGGGGTAGGTTCTTCTAAGAAGTGAACCCGCCGGAGTAAGAGGGGGAGGAGTCATCATCGCAGCAAGGGGCAGCATGAGGACTCTCCTGACTTGGAAGTTCCTCTTACTATCAATGAGGATGTGCCAGTGGATGCTGACGAGCCTCCAGAGAAGAGAAGCCGAGAAGAAGAGACCGTCGGTGAAGGTATGATTCTTCCTTTTTCTCTTTCCATTTCTTTTCATGGGATTTTTCCATGTTATGATTTGCTTATTGTTTCTGCTTTTCTTCCTTCTTTTTTTTTTAGCAGAGGAAGACTTGGTGATGCCTGAGGTCCCAACCGATGAGGTGGTGATGGATCCTGTTGAGGCACCTGAAGAAGAACCGAGGGACTCTGGAGTAAATCCAGAATCTCCAATTGGTACGACTTCTTTTGCTTTTTTTTTTTGAGTTTGTGACTCGGTTTGCTAACACATTTTTTTTTGTCAGCTGACTTACCACAGGGTTCTGATGACTTTGAACCATCGATGGACGCAAATGTTGATGATGCTTCCGATGAGTTCATGGAGGAAGAAAGTGTTCCGCCAGTCGTCGAAGAAGGTATTTTGTAGTTATAACTCTGATAATGATTTTCAAACAGGGTCATATTCATACCTTTTTGTGTTTCCTTTGCAGGTTTTGAAGTGGCAGAGGAGGATCCGTTGTTTCCAGAGCAAGGGATGCCAGAGGTTAATCCAGAGGTAGAGACTCTGGGACCAGTTCTGACAATGTTGAGGAGATTCCTCGCGCTGAGATTCCTTCCCGAGCAGGAGCAGCTTCAACTGGAAAGAGTTCTTTTGTTACTCTTTCAACAGATGATGACATGAGCAGCCGACCAACGGAGTTGGGCAAATCTTCAGCTGGGCCATCTCTTCTTTTTGCGAAGAAGGTGGTGGTGCGAGTTCTGAGCTCTTGGATTGAGACTCTCTTTTCTGGGCACTTGGAAGCCGGATTTAGCATGATCCAGCATGTGCGAGAGATTCCCGGTGATGCTGAAGAAGCTGGTCTGGATGTCACATATGCCAGGGCGATCGTTAATAGGATCATTGAGCTGGGTGACAAGTGGTTTGAGACCATGGGTTTTCCTGACGATCAGTTCTTCAAGGAGATGTTCTTGGACCCTGCGGATAAGGCTCAATCTGACCTGGATGAGGCTACAGAAAGCAAGAAGCAGGCAGTCCGAGAGAGGAACTTAGAAGAGATAACCATCATTAGGCTGACACATGACCTTAACATCCTTGATAGGGAGGTCGATGAGGCCAGGAAACGTCTTGAGCATCTGCAGGCACAAGTCGCTGCCAAGTGGACTGAAATAACAGAGGCTCGTGAAAGGGAGACTGCTCTGATTCATCGAGTTGCGGATGCCATTCGAGTTCTCAAAAGGAAGTCTGATGAGGACAAACAATGGAAAACCGCTCGAAGGAAGCTTCCCAGTGCAGAAGAAGGGTTACAGCCCACCCCAGCATCTCATGGCAGGTTCTTGAAGAAGCGTGCTTTGGAATCCTTGACGGATGAGGCCAAAAGCTTACTTAAGGAGCTGAACTCTTGGCTGGAGACCATTTTTGATTGAGCTCCTGTATATTTTTATAACATAAACTATCCTTCTTTCTTTTTTTTTTTTGGTACCACTTGTATTTTTTTGGTACTTTTTTTTTTGTAGTGCTTGTGAACACTTTCTTTTTTTTTTGGTACCACATGTATTTTTTGGTACTCTTCTCTTTTGTTATCCCTACGCTCACTTGAATCTTTTTGTGATAAAAGTAATTGCTAAATGGGATGCTCTTTTTTTTTTATCCCTACGCTCACTTGAATCTTTTTGTGATAAAAGTAATTGCTAAATGGGATGCTCTTTTTTTTTGTTATCCCTACGCTCACTTGAATCTTTTTGTGATAAAAGTAATTGCTAAATGGGATTTGATCAAAAGGTTGTCATTTTGTGAAAATCTTTTGTCAAGTAATTGTTTTGGCATGAAAGCCAGGTTTTTGTTTGTGGCATGGAAGCCAATTTTGGCATGAGAGCCAGCTTTTCTTGTGGCATTGATAGCCGAGTTTTTTTTTGTTTGTGGCATCTATAGCCAGTTTTGGTGGCATTTGATAGCCGAATTTGTTTTGGTGGCATTGATAGCCGGTTTGTTTTGTGGCATCTATAGCCGGTTTTTGGTGGCATTGATAGCCTGTTTTGTTTTGGTGGCATTGATTGCCGTTTTTTTTTTTTTTGAAATCCAAGTTTGTTTGTGGCATTGATAGCCAGTTTTAATTTGGTGGCATTGAAAGTCGTTTTGTGGCATTTATAGCCGGTTTGTGGCATTTACAGCCTGTTTTGATGGCATTTATAGCCTGTTTTGATGGCATTTATAGCCGGTTTGGTTTTCAAAAAATGCAAGTATCGACTAAAAGTCGCCTCCCTGCTGAATGTTCTTGCAAGTATCGATGGAATGTCGCATCCTTGCTCATTCGGTTGCGAGTATCGATGGAATGTCGCATCCTCGCGGATTTGGGTGCAAGTATCGATGGAATGTCGCATCCTTGCTTTTCAAAAAGTTTTGGTTTTGCGGGTACTGACTTGATGTCGTTTCCCCACGATTTTTGAAATTTGTGGTTTTCTCGAACCTTTGGGTTATGGATATCAACTGAAATGTTGCGTCTCCACAGTTTTTTAGGTTTTTTTTTTTTTTGAACCTTTGAAATTTGGGTTGTGGATATCAACTGAAATGTTGCATTTCCACAGTTTTGGATTTTGCAAGTACCGACGAAATGTCGCTTCCCTGCGATTTTGGAAGTGTCGAACGTGGTTCGTTTGCTTCCGATTTGTGCGAGTATCGACTAAGCGTCGCTTCCTCGCGGTTTTTTTTTTGAAAAACCATTTTTTTTTAAAGACACGAGGGTCATAAGTTTTGACCTAAAACCATTTTGGCGGTAAAAGGCAGGGTGGACTAGGGTGGAAATCCCTGAATCCGGATTTTGTTTCAAACCATGAATTTTGGGTTCAAGGGTTGAAAATTTTGGTCAAGTTAGGGAAAGGTTCCTAAACTTGGATTTTTTTTTGAACAATGAAACGATAAAAGTAAGCATTGTTTTAGATTTCTAGAAATTTCAACATTTGATATGAAAATTCTAAAATAGATGGTGGGTTTAGCGAGCGTGTACCTGGAAACCGGTTTTGGCCGTACAGGCATTGCTCTTACCCAGTTGGGTAAGTCTTCAAGGGTAGTACCGCTTTAAGAACTTGCCGTTGATAGGCAGCATACATCTGTCACCTTCCATGTTTAGGAGTGCGTATGCGCCGTTGGAGAAAACCTTGTCGATGACGTAGGGTCCCTCCCATTTTGGCTCAAATTTGCCTTTAGACTTGTGAGCGAAGACCATTGGTCTTTTTACCGCAAGAACCAAGTCACTCTTTTTGTAGGCGCGTTGCCTGACCTTTTTATCGAAAGATCCTGCCATACGTGCTTGGTAAAGTTCAATGCTTTGTTGAGCTTCGAGCCGTTTCTCATCGAGATTGTCCAGCTCATGGAGTCGCAATTTGACATTGCTTTCTTGAGTCATGTCATTTTGCAAGGATACCCTCAAGGAAGGAATTTGTACTTCCAAGGGCACGACAGCTTCGCATCCATAGACCAAGGAGAATGGTGTGCTATGGGTTGGTCCTCGAACGGTGGTTCGATAGGCCCACAAAGCTTCGGACATTTTGTCGCTCCAATCTCTTTTGTGACTAGAGACCATTTTTTTGAGGATTTTGCAGAGTGTCTTGTTGAAAGCTTCTGCTAACCCGTTTGCTGCCGGATTGTATGGAGTCGAAGGACAGCTTTGGATTTTGTATTTGTCGCAGAACCTGTAGAATCGATGATCCCGGAACTGTGGTCCGTTATCATGGACGAATCTTTTGGGTATGCCGAAACGACAAATGATGTTGGTGCGTAGGAACTGAAGGACTGATGAGGTCTTCATTTCGTTAAACGCAAATGCTTCTGACCACTTGGAGAAGTAATCCGTAGCGGCGAAGATGAAACGATGACCTTTGCTTGAAGGGGGAGAAATAGGACCTATGATGTCCATACCCCAGGCTTCGAAAGGCCATGAGATCGCTGTAGGATGCAGCCATTCTGGAGGCATGTGAATGTAATCTCCATGAACTTGGCATTGTTGGCAGCGCTTAGCAAATTGCATTGCGTCAGCTACCATGGTAGGCCAGTAATATCCTAACCTTTTTATCTGATCATAGAGCTTAGGTCCAGCCTGATGAGCTCCACAAAGACCAGCATGAACTTCTTTGAGTGTTTCTTCAGCCTCTTGTTGTGACAAGCAGCGTAGAAGTACTCCGTTGAAGGATTTCCTATAAAGGATTTTTGAAGGAATATCCAAATGGAAGCTTGGGGTTCGCCTTTGGATGCTTACCCGTTCTTTTGGATCTTCAGGTAGGATTCCGAACATAATGTAATCAATGAACGGATCCCTCCAGTCGCCAATTGAAGTTTGAAGGATTGAAATCCGACTTCCGACCACTTGGTGGCATTCAGCAACTGCTTGGTGTGTGTTAAGAGGAGGAAGGATTCTCCTTTCGCACACTGTGATTTGCATGTTTTCCCCTTCCTGGATTGCCATGGATGCGGCAAGTCCGGCTAGGGCATCTGCACGTATGTTTTCACCTCTACGAATGTGGGTGATGTGACAGATGTCAAACTTTTGCAGAAGTGATTGTGCCTTGTTGTAGTAGGGCAACAAATCTGGCTTCCTGACTTCAAATTTCTGATTCATCTGGTTGACGATCAGTTGAGAGTCTCCAAAGACTTCCAGCATGGTGATACCGGATTCGATGGCGAGTTCCAATCCTAAGATCAGAGCTTGATATTCAGCTGCATTGTTTGTGCATGGTTCCAGTAGCGAGAAAGCGTGTGGAATCATGTATTTGTCGGGGCTAACAAAGAGGATGCCAACTCCCGAGATCAGCTGTCTTTTTTCATTTGTCCTGGTTGCACCGTCAAAGTACATATCCCAGGAGGCACTTTGTGAGAAAGTCTCCACATTGTAGACTGGTTCGTTTGGGAGATCATCTATGAGTGGAGAATCTTTAGGCAATGGATGGTCTGCGAAGAAGTCCGCTAGAGCTTGCCCTTTGATTGCTTTTTGTGGTACATACCTAATATCAAATTGTGACAGAAGGATGGACCATTTTGCCAGTCGAGCATTGAGAGAACCTGCCTTTGTGACAAGGACCTTCAAGAGGTTGACCCTCGAGACCAGGTAGACTGTATTGGAAAGCAAGTAGTGACGCAGCTTTTGTACGGCGAACATCACTGCAAGACATTCTTTTTCGACTGGAGAGTAGCGATGCTCTGCACCTACTAGCATGCGGCTGAGGTAATATAGAGCAGCTTCTTTCCTCTGATCATTTTCTTGTGCAAGCAGAGCTCCCAAAGAGTGATCAAGGGCTCTTGTGTACAAGATGAATGGTTTTCCAGTGGTAGGAGCAGCTAACATAGGAGGTTTTGTCAGGTATGACTTGATGTCTTGGAAAGCAGCTTCACAGTCAGCATCCCAGACAAAGTTTACACCTTTTTTCATCAACCGGGAGAATGGACGGCATTTCCCCGAAAGATTGGAGATGAACCGTCTGATGTAGGCCAATCTCCCTTGAAGCCCTTTGAGTTCTCTCAAGGTTCTTGGAGAGGGCATTTCTAGAATGGCTTTGACTTTTATGGGGTCAAGCTCTATTCCAGCTTTCCGAACTAAGAATCCGAGGAACTTACCCGACGAGACGCCGAAGAAGCATTTCAATGGATTCATTCGCAGTTTGTGTTTGCGAAGCCGGAGGAAGACTTCTCGAAGGTTTTCGAGATGATCTTCTTTTCTTTTGCTTTTGACGGCGAGGTCATCAACGTAACATTCAACCGTCTTGTGCTGCATATCTTGGAATATTTTCATCATAGTCCTCTGATATGTGGCACCAGCATTCTTCAGACCAAATGGCATGACAGTGTAATAATACACGCCAAACGGGGTTCGAAAGGATGTATGTTTTTCATCCTCAGGATGCATCTTTATCTGATTGTAGCCAGAGAAACCATCCATGAATGTCATTCGCTCGAATCCACAGGTATTATCAATCATTACCTCTGGTATGGGGAGCGGAAATTCATCTTTTAGGCATGCGCCATTCAGGTCTCTATAATCAATACAGAACCTGATCTGCCCATTTTTCTTTGTCACGGGGACAATGTTGGCCAACCATTCAGGATGTTGTTCCTCACGGATGAAGCCGACGCTTTTGAGTTTTTGAACTTCTTGTTCAATTTTATCCATCACATCTGGACGGAATCTTCTTTGGCCTTGCTTGACAGGCTTGATGTCTTCTTGAAGATTGAGTTTGTGAACTGCTATTTTGGGGTCTAAGCCTGGCATTTCAGCGTAAGACCATGCAAGCAATCAACGAACTCACGAAGAAAGGCGATATACTCGGGTAACTCATCATCCTTTATATTCTTGCTTATGAATACAGGACGTGGGTTATCTGGTGTTCCCAACTCTATCTTTTGAACAGGATCTTCTGTTGGAAGGTTCGAAGGTGGTTCCACAATATTTTCGGAGGCTTCCAGCTCAACGAAACCTTCTGGGGTTTCAAGGGCATTTCGAGCCAAGGTTTTGTTCCTTTCCACGGGTCTTCTTGATCGGTAGTTTTCCCAAGGCTTGCTATGAGATGATCCCAATCGCCTGTTGAAACCGAGTCGAAGTAGGCTACTTCTTTTGGAGATGAGGGTTCTTCTAGGTCAGAAGTCCACACGTCTGTGCCATCGGACAACTCCTCTTCATTTTCGGAGAAATCGTGCCAATTGGATGAGCTTCCTGGATCTTTGTCAGGTGACTCATCAAAGAGATATCCAGGGAGATCAATGTCTTCATGGATTTGAGATGTTGAGGCTTGGTCAGTATATTGACTTTTAAGCCTTTGTGTCAACTGTCTCAAGGGAGTGTCAGGATCATACCCTAACCTGTGTGAAGACTTTCTATATAGCCGTAGAGTCTCCAATCTTCCAGCTGGCTTTTGGTCAAGACGGGCCCCAATGGCGTGAGAATACCGCGTCCTTCTCCCAAACCGACTGGGTTTTGAGCGTCATAGCCCATTTTCTTCATAATAGCTTGTGCCACAGAACTGTATAAGGATAGTTGAGGCGTACCTTTATTTTGGAAAGGTTCAAGCATGGAGTTTGATGAAGAAGCATCCGATCTATGGAAGAAGATCGGCTTTTCCTTTGCTGAAGTTGCTGGAACAACGAACGAAGCTGACGTAGGATCTTCTATGTCAGAAGTTGTCTCCATTGGAGTAAGAGCAGGCTGAACTTGCTGAGTGTCAGCTTGGCTTGACGATGTGTCGTCTTCTGGCTCTGAATCCGAGTCCGTGTCTTGCATGATAGACACGAAAGAGACAACAAATTTGCCCCCAGGCTTTTGTTTTGCCTTCTTCACTTTAGTTGTGATGACCAAAGGCTTTGAAGATTTGAGGGAGATGATGAAGGGAGTTTGCATGCTCTCTTCAGATTTACCGGATGGTTTGTTTTCTTCCGGTGATTGTTGAGGAGCTTTGCCTTTATCTTTCTGGAGATTTTCGGCAAAGGATGCTGTATGCTTCTCCTCTTCTTCTTTTTCACCTTCATACATCTGTGAGTCTGCGAAGTGGACTTCTTTACCTTTGAAGGGTTTTCTGTCCGCAAAGACTCGATGTATCATGCCGTCGTCGCCAACAAACTTGATGCATTGATGTAGAGTTGAAGGGACAACACCATTCTCATGGATCCAAGGGCGTCCGAGAAGGATGTTGTAGCATGAAGGGGTCTTTATTGCATACACTGTGACCTCAGAGATAAGATCACCGATCTGCAACTTGAACCTGATTTTACCGATAGGCCTTTGAGTACTCCCATCGTATCCAAAGATAGATACAGATGTGTGGCTCAGTTTGCTGGGTGGGATGCCCAACTCTTCAAGAGCCGATGTGGAGATGAGGTTGAGTGCAGAACCTGGGTCGATCTGAACTCTATGCATAGGCATTTCCTTGATATACCCTGTGAAGTACAGGGGTCGGTTATGCCTGGTTTCGCCAAGTAGGAGGTCATCCTTTGTGAAGGCGATGGTTGCACTGGCTGCTTTTTTAACCGAGAGGCATTCAATGCATGATCCCTCAGTTTTCTTCTTTTCTCCCTTTGAGGAGGCTTCTGAGTTTTTGACCCGGTAATCCATTTCAATTTCGAGGACTTGCGGGGCATGTTTGTCGACATCCTCATTCAGCTTTTGTAATTCCGAAATGAGATTATCACGAGTGTGCGGAGACATTCGCAACAAATCTAGGATGTGCAAACGTGCAGGTATGTGCTTGAAGTGTTCAATCAAGTCATACTTGAAAGCCTCCTTAGGGCCTGCATGTTCATCATTGTTGCCACTAGGGGCACTTACAACATCTTTTCCCGAAGGATTTACATATGTAAAGGAAGATTGGTTGTAATTTTTGTGGTAGTCCCGGCCAGAGCGGGTGCCTCTACCAACTTCGAGAGCTTCTTGAGAAGGGTCTTCATTTGGAAGATTGTCTTCAGGATCAAGAGGCTGTCATTTTTCATTTGCTGAGGATGTATCAGCAGCAGAGTTACCATCCTCAGTGATTGTGTTGCATGGAGCATTTTCCGGGAACAAGTCCTGAACAGCATCCAGCAATCTTTCTTCTTCGTTGACTAATTCATCGTCCCAAGCATTAATGGCTGGGAATTCTTCAGTCAGGAAGGGTGTGAACTTTGAAGTTATAGTCTCAGGAGAAGAAGCCTGAGAGGGTGTCATCTCAGTGAAAGTCACGTGAGACGAGGTGGCTCCAGAAGATATATTGCTAGGCGTCGCCGGAGTGTAAGTGCTCTCATCAGACGATGCTTCGGAAGAGCTATAATCCCGAATTATAACATTACAGGAAGCTCTGACGGGAGACGTTGCCTGATCGGAGTCAGACTCATCCTCGGATGTGAGAGGATCGTCTATCCAGCAATTTTCTCCATTTTCAGGAGTTAAGGGAGGATGTACCTGGTGGTCTTCAGGGACTTCAGGCTCTGGATTGCGAGGAGGCTCATTGACGCGTTCTTGCTCTTGTTCTAGGAGCGAGTCGCTGCAAGATCCTTGCATATTCTTCAAGATCAGGTAATGGGAGCCGGATCTCTTCTTCACATCTCTTTGTGGCTTCAACATTGTTGATTTCCACTGGAGTAATGAGATGTGCTGGGTCAGCAAGCATTTTTCTTGTACAGCCTCTTGGTCTTCTTCATCATCAGACCAGGACCTGTGGCTGTAGGGGGTTATACCAGATTACTGGCATAAGATGAGACTCAGGAACCCATTCTTCATCTTAGAGATATTCTCCTGTTTCAAGGGATTCCTCCCACTCTCTGTGTAGTTGGATTCGAATCCATCATCGGTGTCGCTGGATTCCGTATCCATCAATGGAGAATCCAACTACTGAATTGCAAAGAGTATGATGCCTCCTGCATGGCTTCTTTAAATTGAGGTGGCATGAAATCACTGAGAGTGAATTTCCTTACCCCCTGTGAAGGTCTCTGGAAGGGATGTTTTTGTTACCTTCTCAGTGAAGTGGTAGAGGAAGCCTCTGCCTTTTCTTTGAACCTCTAGTTTTTGGCTGGGTCTTCTCTTGCTGTTTGAGCTTGAGGAGATGTTTCCTAGCCTGCCTTCGCTGTTGAGCTGTAGGCTTTGTTTTCACGACCTCCCAATTTTCATCTTCCAGGAGATCGGGATGTACCCATATCGGTTGTCCGTCTGGTGTCGGGTAAGGAACCAGTTCCTCGGACGCTTCGATTGAGTTTATCACCTTGAAGGAAGTAGTGATCTTCTTTTCGGTGATCTTGATGTTTGTCCACATGTCACCATGTTGACGGAGGCAGACCCATAGTTTTGTCAAAGGTGATGACTCCGTTTTTCCACATCTCATTTATTTTCTCTCTCACAACGAAGCATTGATTGAGAGGATGCGAGATCATCTGGTGGTATGGACAGTACCGAGGATCGTTGGTTTTGCCAACATCACCCGGTCTTTTTGGTTCAGGCAAGGTGAGCTTGCCGTTTGCCACAAGAGCCCCGAAGATTTCATCAACATCTTCATCAAACGGGTATTTCTTCTCTACTCGTTCTTTGAAGGCATCAGAGAGTTCAGGTCTTTACCAACAGCTTTGTTTTCAGCTTTCTTTGGTGGCTGAGGAGCTGACTTGGTCTGCACATTGAGGACCTCTTTCTTCTTTGGTTTTGAGGTCGTAATGGCGGTTGGCTCTTTTCTTGATGATTTCTGACTGTTGAGGTCTTTAATCACCGTTTCAGCTTCCATGGAAGCTTCTAGGAGTTCTCCCAGGTTTTTTGATTTGTTGCCGATGATCATGGAGCGGATTCTGGCTCTCATGTTGTTTCGGCAGATGTCGACTAGCGACGCTTGTGGCAATACATCAGAGCATTTGTATGCCATTGCTTTCCACTTGTGAATGAAGTCATATGTTGATTCATTCCCCCTGTTTTAGGCTGCACAGCTGAGCCATAGTAGCGGGATGATCTCACCTTTGAAGTGAGTCAGGAAGCGTGTCTCTAGCATGGCCCAGTTTGGATTGAGTCCTCCGGCAGAGTGGAGTACCACCATCGAAGGCCGTACCTTTTAGGGTACTTGCAAAGAGGCGGATCTTGAGTGCATCTTGATCGCGATAGCTCCCGTCAGGATCTTGAAGTGGATGACGTGCTGTCTGGCTGATCCTTTCCCCGTATATGTTTGGAGAGTAGGATGCTTGAATTTGGTGGGGAACGGGACCGAGTCCATCCATAAGGGATATGGTGGCTTGATCCCATGCTCCTTGAGTATATCCTCTTCTTTTGTTTGGCGAGGATACCGTCTACGTCCTTTTTGGTAAGGGCGCGTGACTCATTTTCTTCTCTTTACCTCGTCGTCTTGATGATTCGAGGGGGTTCATTGTTCGCCTGATTTTGGAAGGCGAGGAGAAGGTTTTCCATCAGAGTTTCAATCCTCTGCTGGCCCTATTCCAACTGCTGGATGCGTGATCGCATCTTCTGGAGGTGGATTGCGGGGTGGTGGCTCAGAATTTGTAGCCAAGACATTCATCCTTCGTGATTCGAAGAAAGGAAGAAACTGTCCTGGTGACTGAGCTGGGCTCATTCTTTTGAAGAAGAGCTTGAGGAAGGATCACTCTGCTGTCCTTTGCTTGAAGGAGCAGGGGATTCTTCTGAATGTCTTCTTGTCCTTGGAGACGCTGCGGGTCATCGGACGTCGGACATGGATTTTGTTGCTGATTTTTGGCGCCTTCTGGTTTTTCCAACCATATGGACGGCAGCAACTTGGTTGGGTCTTTCTTTTCGACCCATTTGGGAGAGACTTGAAGTGTGGGGGCTGGGTCCTTTGCTTCTCTAGTCTCTTTTGTCGGTATGACGCGCGGCGGCGTATACGACGAGCAATTTGAGCTTCGGTCAGCTCTGACTGGGCTTTGACGATGAAGGATGTGCTCCCTCGGGCGCAGCAGCGAGCCTGTCTTCTTTGTAGCTGGGCAAGGACAGATGCGAACCCTGTCCTTCGCTGTTGCAGCAGCGAAGCTTTGAATTTTGAAGTTCGGCCCTGTAGAGATGAAG